>WHYT01015808.1:101060-137765 GCA_009806455.1 Tetrax tetrax
TCTCAAAATTTATGTGAACACGTCAGGGATATCTCCATAAGGTGTTCAGCCCTTTTGCCTCCAACTGATTACATACAGGTTTTGCCCAGTCTGAGAAAACAGGAATTTCAGGAAAGCTTTTTGGTTATGATTTAAGGAAGAAGGAAATATACTGAAAGAAATTTGAAGGTTGTAGTAGAAATGTTGTAAAAATGTCCTGAGGAAAACTGAGTCCCAAATCTAATATGTATCTATCTATAGGTATGAAGGGTTATAAACTGTTACGGGCATGTTTTTGTAAATCTACTCTCTTAATGGGCAAGTAAGTACTGTTGTGCGTGGAGATGTTCCTCCCGTGCCACTGGGAATGGAGTGACTAGTGCTGGAGCTGTGAGGCTGCCAGGTTCAATGGCAGGTGCTTGGGGTGGAGAGCACGAAGCAGAGACCCAGGCACTGCTCACAAGCAGAAGAGCTCACTACCTATTGAAAAAAATAAACGAAGTGCAAGCTGGATCCATCATTTCCATCTCAAAGAGGATGGGAGGGAGGAGTCTGTCTCTTGAAGTAGCTGCAAGCAAGAAAAAGCGATATCACAGCAAAACCTATGGCTCTTGCACTGCTCTGTCCCTCAGAAATTCAGTCAGCCAAGAAAATACCTCCAATGAGGATGACTGGAGAGCATCAGGTAATCCTAGAAAGAACCCTGGCAGGTCTTGTCTGCCCAGCAGTGATCCCCATGTTAGGAGGTCTTCCTGGGACAGCGGGGAGCTAGACTGTCCTAAATTTTGGGCTGGCACTCTGCGGTAGACAAAGTAAGATGCTGTTTACAGGGGTTACCAATACATTCCTAAGTAAGAAATCTGGTCAAATTTAGCAGCCTGAAGACAAGTAAGATTTTACTACTGCTTGTAAAACTACATGGGAGGCACATCTCAGACTGGCACGAATGGATTGTTACCTGGATATTCATTGTGGGTGGATCACAGACTCCCAGAAAACTTTCACCTGGTCTTAGCAGCGACATTGGTCTGCCAAAGACAGACTGCAGCTCATGAAGTTGTGCATGTCCCTGGCAGCGAGAGCTCCTCACTTACAGATGTCACTCTATTTCTCTTCATTTATTAGTCAGCATTGCATGTGAACTGTGAGATGCTGTAATAGTGGATTTGATACGCAGGACCAGAGAGCTTTAACGCTGAAGTGCAAAGATGCAATACATCTGGTTCCAAATTTAAGTATTCTAAAGATTTTGGGTCAAAGGCCTTTTTTTTTAATTTTGGTGCTAAATGGGTTATTAGCGCCCATTTGCTCAGAAGTTTCCCAAAGCTTTCACATGACCTAAATTCTGACTGCTTAACATAAATCAATGACCAGGGACCACAGGAGGCATCACATTTCTTCCAGTGTGCCCTTTCTCACATCAGGTCTTCCCTAAAACTATTGCTCTGGCTCTATCCACAACAGCAGCAGATGCATAATCAGGGTGCCCAGCCGCCAAGTGACAGTATTTCAATTTCTCTGTCCCCTAGGCTCTCTCTGACTAGGTGCTTTCAAGATGCAGCAGTTAAAATGTCATTTTCCACAAGAAAAAATGCAAAGCAGGGCAGCCCAGTAGCTAACACGCTGGCCCAAGCCCCTCCAAACTGGGTCTGGTTCCCGGCACCCTCCGAGAGCAGCTGTCCCAGCAGCTGCGCACATCACTCCACATTCATTTTCTCTCCCACCCTTTATCTGTCTCTTCTATTTAGATTATAAGCCCTTTAGGCAGGGACTGTCTGTAAGTACGTGTTCACGCCATTGCGAGCACAATGAAGCCTTGATCTCAGCTGGGGACCCTAGACATTTTTTGGGCATCAGTAATCACTGAAGTTTTCTCTATCTGGGACTCAATCAGTGTGATGGGAAATTCTGGCCAGGGACAGGATGGTGTAGACGTAGCCAAAGAGCTCCCTGTCTCTAGAGGTCAGGGATTAAAACATATTCAATGATTTTGTAAGCATTCGTGGCTCCTAGCCCTCTGGAAGGTGCTAGACCATCCTCAGCACACACAAATTGCTGTTACATCCCAGAATCCACTGCCCCTTTGTTAGCGGATGTGGGAGCACAATGCTGGAGTTGCATTTTCTGTGTTACACATGTTTAATTAGCTGACAATCTCAGTGACAGTGGAAATAGACATAGATACACATGTTACAAGGGGCCATGTTTTAAATTAGCACCATATAATTTTCAATGGTTTAAAGGCATGATGGACTTTCCATACGAGAAGCTGCAAAGGCTTGGATTATTTAACTTGGAAAGAACGATAATTACATGGGCTTAATTGGCCTATTTAAGATGATGAATGGTATAAGAAAAGCTGATCATTCCTTCTCTTTACACTCCGCAGTCATATGAGAACTAGGGCTCATATGTTAAAACAAATGGTAGGTAAATTTAAAACAAATAAAGGAAATGCCCTACAGTGCAGTCTGCCTCTGTAATTCATTGCTGTGGAGCAAGATAGATCTGAAATTAAGTGAGAAAATTTAACATTTTCAGGACAAGATCAAAATCCTGCACTTACAGGTGCACGTATGCTGTCTTCAGCAGCCCTGTCCAAGTCAGGGCTGATGGTGTTGTGTCAGATGCTTTCATAGAATCATAGAATCATAGAATGGTTAGAGTTGGAAGGGACCTTAAAGGCCATCCAGTCCAACCCCCCTGCAAGGAGCAGGGACATCTCCAACCAGATCAGGTTACTCGGAGCCCCGTCCAACCTAGCTGGAATGTTTCCAGGGATAGGGTATCCATCACCTCTCTGGGCAACTTGTGCCAGTATTCCACCACCCTCGCGGTAAAATTTTTTTTCCTAATACCCAATCTAAATCTACCTCCCTCTATTTTAAAACCATTATCCCTTGTTCTATGACAACAGGCCCTACTGAACAGTCTCTCCCCATCGTTCCTGTAGGCCCCCTTGAGGTAGGGGGGAAGGCTGCTCTAAGGTCTCCCCGGAGCCTCCTCTTCTCCAGGCTGAACAGCCCCAACTCTCTCAGCCTGTCCTCACAGGAGAGGTGCTCCAGCCCTCTGATCATCTTTGTGGCCTCCTCTGGACTCCCTCCAACTGGCCCATGTCCTTCTTATGTTGGGGACTCCAGAACAGGACACAGTACTCCAGGTGGGGTCTCACCAGGGCAGAGTAGAGGGGGAGAATCACCTCCCTTGACCTGCTGGCCAAGCTTCTCTTGATGCAGCCCAGGATGCGGCTGGCCTTCTGGGCCACAAAGGCTCATGTTGAGCTTCTCGTCCAGCTCATGTTGAGCTTCTCATCCACCATCACTCCCAAGTCTTTCTCCTCAGGGCTGCTCTCAATCCATTCTCTGCCCAGTCTGTATTTGTGCCTGGGATTGCCACGACCCAGGTGTAGGACCTTGCACTTGGCCTAGTTGAACTCCATGAGGTTGGCACAGGCCCACCTCTCCAGCCTGTCCAGCTCCCTCTGGATGGCATCCCTCCCTTCCAGCATGTCAATGGCACCACACAGCTTGATGTCGTCGGCGAACTTGCTGAGGGTGCACTCTATCCCACTGTCCATGTCACCGACAAAGATGTTGAACAAGGCTGGGCTCAACACGGACCCCTGAGGGACGCCACTGGTGACTGGTCTCCACTTGGACATCAAGCCATTGACCACCACTCTCTGAGTGCGGCCATCCAGCCAATTCCTAGGTCTTCTCCAGCCCATATTATCAGCAAATCAAGGGGGCAAAGCACAGCAGAAGTAACTGGATGGCAGGAACATAAGCATATTGTAATTGTTTTTCTTTGAGATGAAAAGAGAAGCTGCAAAATATCTTCCCTGTGAAATCTCTTTAGACACGTTAAATAGTCATGATGAACTTGCAGCATGTGGGGATGCTTGGCATAATTTATTCTTCTAATCATAAAGATCCATCCTGAAACGAGACATTACAGTATCTTTAAACTTCATTTGCGTTCAAATAGTTCACCGTAAAAGCTTGATTAGTGCCAGCAAAGTTCAAGCCAAGCAGAAAAAGGATCTCAGTGTCAGGCAAAAACAGATTTTCACAGGTGAATAGATAGAGCTTTTCTAACTGAGAAAAATGACATTATCTGTTTTGTTTTGTTAGTTTTGTAGACCTTATATCCAAACAGGATGATTTGATAACTTAGTCTTCCCTTCTATGTATCTCAAACCTTTACACGTATCCTCAGCATTTCTGAGCTGATCCTGTTAGGTTGGGCTAGACAAAAGGCATTTCAGCTCTCAAGAGACAAAATTGCTTTGTGCGAGGAGCAGAGATCTCCAGACTAAAGCACCATTAGCATCCACAACTGCAAAAGTGAATAATTGATTTGGTAGAACATGTTCAAGTGACTCTTCAAGGTGATCCAGTAAAGGAAAGTGAGAAAATGTTATTTCTAGACATATAAACTTTAAAAACTCAAGAAAACACAGAAGCAGATACCACTCTGATGCTCATGACTTGGCTAGGAAGTTCTGCAAAGTAACGCACATCTGTGTCTGGCGATGCAGAAGTGTGCAGGACACGTAAGGTGGTACTGCAGGAGGAAGTTCAGACCTTGGGTGATCAGTGCATATATAAAAGCTGTGACTGTGGTTCTCCTTTGCCTTTTGCTGCATTTCTTGGAAAGATTGTTTTTAAACACACATTCTTAAGTGTTACTTTTATTTTTATTTGACTTGCTTGTCTTTTGCCACAAACATTTGGTACTAGATTGTAGGAACGGCCAAATATCTGATAGTAAGGTTTTTTTGTGACACTTTAAGGCTAGTCAAGCCACGTGTCTACTTTGGTCAAGAAAGCAAAATCCATAAATTAAGGGTTTGCAAGCTTAGTGACAGAGTTATTAGACTGAGTAGAATTTACTACAGATATGTTTTTACTATGATATAAGTTTGTTGGATTTAGTGGGGTTATAGGAAACACAAAATTTGAGGAAGGCAGTCAGGAAAAGTTCTGTATGTTTCATAGCAGAAGCAGGTCAACAAACGGCCCAGTATACCTTCCACTGATTAGACACTGGGTTTTGTTTAGAGATCATTTCTTTGCCCCAAGCATGCTGAATTCCATCTCTCTTCTATCAAAGACTTTTTGTTTCTCAATGGCTTTCCATTTTCTGACTCACTAAGTTTGTGACCTCAGAGACACAATACCATTTCTAATTCCATTGCCTTCTGACCCAGACAGCACTTTCCCTCTGTAGTGATGGAGTTCATGTATAATCCTTTGTCCTCAGGTGATCATAGCTGACTACCTGAAACCAGCCAGTCACTTGCTATGAGAACATCACAAAATACTGAATTCGGAAAAGTCACTGTGTTGTTTCACTTCTATGGCACAGCTGACTGATTACACTCAAGGTCCAAAAAAAAAGGATTGGCTGCACCATCACCTAGGTGTCCCTCATTGCATGCTGTATTAGGCACTGACCATGCGCACACTTAGATACTGTCTGTTCTGAACAATGACAAATCTGAACAGGGAACATGGAAGAAAGAGGTGGAAGTGACAAACTCGACTCACACTCTGGACAAGCATCAAGTGGGCAAACCCACTCCTATTCACTTAAGTCTCATGAGCAGTGTTGCAGCAATGGGAAAATCCAGGGTTTAGTTTTACTGCTTTGGTCCCCTCCTTCCTCTACTCCACTTTTTCGGTCAGAAATAATAGAACTCTCTTTTCATCTTGGGTGATAGTTTAGGATGATGGGAGGGGCAGATCCTCTACATCCCCTTTTGTGAGCAAGCTAATGGTCTATGGAAGACAAGCCACTGGGCTGGGCTGGGTTTGTCATCATAATGGTTGAAGAACGCAAGTCTATGGGACGGTGTGTTTGAATATACCTGTCTCTGTAGTCACCTTCCAACAACCAGCACTGTAAAATATGGCACCACTTCATTTGCATTTATAAAACATTTAAAGATCATTTTAGCAATGAGCTTAATGTGGGAAAAGATGTGAAAAAAAATTTCACAATTATCATCTTCTTTTCACCAATAGTTATGCTGATTTTAAAGGGATTTCTCTCAGTTGGGGTGAAAAATGATTCTGTTATACACATTAAAAAGTATTGGTTCACTTCCATCACCATATTCTCTTTTAAGCATCCTCACTTACAGTAAGTGTGACTTTTTCCTGTATCTGAAAGTCTTGATTTCCTACTTGTCATTCATTAGACTTCTGAAAGATGATATCTTATTTGACCTTAAATCCTTGGAAAACTCTCTACATGCTTCTTTCTTGGCTCATTTTGCTTCCCTCTTGAAGCAAATCCATTAGACTCAAAGAATTACTCATTTTGATCACTTCCATAAAGTGAGTTTCTGGCAGCAATTAGTTCTCGTACACAGAGTTACTTTTTCACACTGACAAATGAAAAAAAAAATTGGCAAAATTTGATGTGTTTTACACACTGCGCTTCATGTTTCTCATACAGATTGAATTTGAAAAACACAAGCATTTGTAGTAGGAGATCCAAGGTCTTTGACTTAGAGACTAACACTTCCTTTCTCTAGGGATAAAGATAGAATAATTAATTCACTATTTACTCTGAAAAGTTGCTATCTTTACTTTCAAATAGTAATCCCACAATAGGGACTGACTGATCTGACACAAATGCTCTGGTTTAGAGTTAGACTTTCATTTTTTTATTGAAAAGAGAGGTCATGCAAACCACTTTGGGGTTGGTGTGTTGGTATACACATACATCGCACAAACGTGGAATAGTTTCACAGAAGCTGGACTGAATTTAGATTAAGACATCCGATAAATTATGTATGATACTTAAAATCAGGCAGTAAAACCCAGAAAGACCATAGATTGGATTAAACTTGACATCTGGACAAGAGTTATGGTCCAGGATCAAGCCAAAGTCCAGGAAACAAGAAAGTTAAGAGGGATCCAAACCCATATAGTAGAGCCAGTCAGGCATCAGAAGATAGACAAAGTTCGTCTTACAGGGAAAGACCACTTTCAAGGGGTAACAGGGTCTATTTGCAGAAGACAGCTCCAGGTTTGCTTACCAAGATGGACAGCAAAGCCTGGTTAGCTCCTGCTCCCATGGTAAATGTTAGAGCAACAGAATCCTCTCAAAGCCAGTGTACCCAGAATGGTAAAACAGGATGCAGAAGCATGAATTTGGGACAAAACAGACAAGATTTCCTTTGGAAACAGGCACTGTAAGAAGCAATATTGCTGTTGATATTGTTGGTTGAATGGATTTCAGTCAAACCTCCATAAGTAGACAAATATTCAGTCTCAGGAGTGGATTGAGAGCTCTACCTGGTTATAGCCCGGAAGTTCAGGTTTTATGTTTGATAAACACCTAAATGTAGTAATATTTTCCCAAACAAGCAATTTCTTCCAGTTTGAAAATTTAGGCTAGACATCTGGGCTTGTATTTCCAACTTCTGATAAGGTTCCAAGTCACATACAATCTGCTGTCCTTGAAGCATCACAGACCTTTTGTTTCCTTCCTGTTGCACCTGAAGAGGAAAAAAGGTGTAAAAATAAAAATTATTGAATGCTGGAGGAGGGCAAAAAACCAAAATGTTTTACCATTCCAAAGGCCACCATTTAATTTGCATTTTACTAACAGTCTCTGACAATGACTGCAAGAAGGTATATCGTCCATAAAAATACACACCCCTTTAATTATAATAATACTTACTATAAAAACACTAAACTATTACAGTGACCAACGAGAACAAAATGAGGCATGTGGGAGGGTTGTCAATAATATAGGGTCAAAATAAAAATAATTTTATGTCTTTCCTCATCTGATCTACACCTCTAATCTGTCTTGGGGTTCTCTTATGAATTAAAACTATGTTAAGAAACAGTGGGTTACTTTAAGATATGAAAACAAACATGATCTGAAAACCATAGCTTCCTAGCAATCTGTTTTCATTATTGTTCCCTTCTTTAAGTTTCCAAGCAAGGAGTGAAAAAATATATATCTAGGCAAAAAGTCAAAATTCCTTTAAAATATGAGGTGGATTTTTTAAAATTTTGTTTTAATTTATTGCGAGCTAACTCCAGGAGGTAATTACAGCCAGTTTTTTGTATTATTTTTGACAGTGAGCCTGAAGTTTAAACTTTAGTTTAAAGTTCCATGAAAGATTTGACATCTGTAAAGCACAGTCAAGATGACGGTCTTTTCCTGCAGTAGGTTGTGACGTTGGAAGCCCTCTGAGAACCGAATTTTCTGTGAGAGTTTACTGTTCAACTGGGCTGAGAAGGAGCAAGGACTCAGACCACAGGTCAACAGTGTTGTCCTGGAATTAGGGCAGGTGGCTTGAGGGAAACAATGGTGGATTAAACATTTCTCTGTGGTCATGAACTAATTTAAGAAACAACAACAACGAGTCTGATCTTGAGTGTCTGTGTGTTCAGATGTGCAGGTTGACGCAGCCCAGATTAGACGTTCAATAGCACAGTCCCCTCTGACCAAAAAACCCCCAAACATTCCCCAGATCTGTTCTGTGGAAGCTGTAAAAAAAGTTCTTTTCATTAAGCTGTAAGATGGGTATATTTATAATCAAACAATGGTGACGGGTAAACAAATCTTGAAAATGAAAGTATTATGAGAACTGTATTATTAATAATGATTGCTTTTCCAGATTCAGAAACTCTCTTTACTCTTAGGAACACCACAAGCACCTTACCCAGAGGATCATCTTTCCTCTCAAAAAAATCCCATTTATAACTTACTTTTTAAAGTTCCGTTAATATCAATATTACATTTGAGATTGTGATTACACAGGAGAAAAGGGTGGTGAAGGGTTGAGAAAAGCTACAGTTCGTTGCAAGCCCTTCTCATTGCCTGCTGGAACACGAGTTTTCCAGGGAAGCAGTGATGTTCCCCTCAACAGGGCACTTGAGGAGTTTGTTGCAGAAGAATTTGGTCCACTGCGGTCAGCAGGAGAGCCAAGTAGTCAGCTCCTCTCTGGCAACTCAGTAGGAACAAAGAGGCAAACATATCGGTGGTTGTTCAGACCTATATGGTATGAAATATAGGTTGCCATTCTCAACCCATCTGCCTGCTGACAACCTCACCATCACCTCTTGCAAGGACGATCGTAAGACGTGGGCTGAGCTGTACCAGCTCACGAGCAGGGGAGGATGATTCATATGCCCTATGTCAGGTGGTGAAATATGTCCTCCTTCCTTTGAAATACTATTTTTTCTTCATTGACTATAGGTAGAAACATGTTCAAGTATCTGCAAGGTAGAGGAATGAGTTCCACGCTGAGTGTTTGTACACTTCCTTCTCTCTGCCCTATACGTTGCCACAAGATTCAACTTGCAATGTGGACTAGATTATCTGTCATTATTTTAAAGACTCAACTTGATTGCAACTTATCTCCACCATTAGAGAATTTTTCTCTAATGATGTGAAGCGTGACCGTATCCATACCTCATCTGCTCATTGATCACATCCATGTATTTATTCCTAATCTGACAGATCTCTGCCTGTGCGAGGGAATTTAGCTGGGGTAAAGCGAGAAGATACATCCAAAAATGCTCTCCACCTCACATTGGTGAGGGAAAGCCAAGCTGGCAGCCAGGTTCATGCTTCTGCTTGTCCATACTCAGCTGTTGAATGTTTTCATCCAAGTGTCTTGGCCTTTCTCTCTCTGACCTGTGTCCTCACGCAGATTTGGGGTCTGAGCTGTGACCACGGAGAAGGCAAGAAGCTATAAAGTGCTGCTGCAATGGAAAATGCCATCTCATCAAGGGTAACCTCAAAGCAGTCTTTCTATATTCTTCTCCTCAAAATTATGCTTCATACAGCCTTGTGCAGAGAGGGACAGATCAACGGCGCCGGGTGCTTGGGAAATCTCGGCAGCCGGTATGGCCCTTTTAAATACGAGCAGTTCGTAGCATTTTCAGCTTCTCATATAGCACACAGGAAATTGTCTGGAAACGTGTCATCAGAACAAAACACTGTGCTCAATGAGGCTTGATCTTCAATCACAGGTCATCCAGGTGAGGCTTTTAAATTACAGTTAACTATTAAAAATAAATAATTCAGAGAAATCAGGAGCTCTCTATGCCGTAGCGCTGAATGTATTAGATTTCTACAGTCTTGGGAGGTAAAGGGGAGGGGAAAAAAAATCTATATTCAGTTCCCTGAGAAAAAATGTTCCTCTTCATAACCATCTATAAAAGATTATTGTCTTCATTTTATTTAATTATTCCATATGAAGTAATTAAAAGAGAATAATCAGCTAGTTCAGCCATGATAAGTGTTTCAAGTGAGAACACAAAGGAGACTAATAAAGGCACCATCAGTCCACATAATCATTATTAGGGTGCCCACATCTTTAATTTTTCTTCTAGTTTTATTGTTTGCTGAAAATTAGTTGTTCATTTCTCTTCTCAATAATCTTTACTGCAACTCTGTCACTTCTTGAGGCTCTGTAGCATGTGCCAGACTACCGCTCCAATGCCAACAAATTACTGCACATTAAAGAGGGCTGTGGAGAAGCTGAGTTAGGACACTAATCCATTAGTAACACCCATACTGAGGTCACAAACACTGCTACACACCGTTCCACGTGTTGACGGTAACTCTGAGAACTTACTTGCAAGCAGATAGATTTGGCCCTCAGAGTGGGATTTGAATGAGTAAGGCAGTCAGGGTTCACTCTTTTCTATCAAAAGCGCACATTTTGAGATACACTGGCCTTCATCAAACTCTTCTTAATAATACTGCCCCACTATATCCATTGCTGTATTAAAGCATCCAAATGCAGGAAATGAAACAAAGCTGAAAGCATCAGCTTTGCCATCCTGTCCTTACATCTTGCAGTAGAGCTGTCAGGGAAGGCAGGAAATGCAAGATTTACTGGTATTTGGACACATCCTTCTATTTCTTATTCACGGTGCACACAATCTGCAAGGTTGACTGGAATCTTTTAAGCACCACCAAGGAGGTCTGCAGAATAATTCAGATTTGGGTAGATTCCTAAGGAAAAGATGCCTCTTGCGCTTCGGTAGTACGCTGTAGTTGCAAAAGTCCTGGTCTAGGACCCAGGGAAGCCAAGTTCTAGCAGAGTTTGACATCCAGCGTGTGGAATGATTTTTGGCGAGCAGCTCTCCACATTTCCTCATTTGGAAATACTAATGAATAATAACATTGAAAATTCATGTCTAACAATCGATGTCATTATGTAGGAGATTAGGTCTTGTTATTTCAGAATATACTGAAAGATTTTGAATAAATTTAATTAGTTTTTTGTTATAGCATCCAATAAAGTAAGACAATATTATTATTACCCAGCAAATAGACTATTAAAACTGGATATAATTTAAACAAAAAATCCATAATTTTCGATGCCAAAGGGGAGTAATTCAGAAAAGCTGATGTTTTTCAAAAGAACCGTATATGAGAACCCAGATGCCCAAAATCCAGTTCTTTCACAATAATTCTTGGTCTATACTGCCCCATGCAGGTCCTGCTGCACGAAGTGAGCATACGATTCGTTTTTAAATCAATGCGTCCCTTGTATTTCCAGGCAGTTGCGCAGGATTCGTATGTGTTCCTTCCTGACTGCACTTTCTGAAAATTTGTCTTCCACCTCAAAGCCCCATTTCATTGCATTTTCCCTATCATTCCACCTCGTGTTTGCTTAGTAATTACAGGACACAATTTTCCAGTGATCAAATCAAACTACATTAATACGTGCCTGAGTGCAGGTCAGTGTGAAAGAGCCTTCTTTCCACCCTTTGGGAGCTCATTATTATATACACAATCTGTATTTTTATTAGTCAGCCTTATGATTTGTGTGCTAAGGGGGACTGGCAATATTGTTCCAAGTACATCAAAGGCTGAAATGCAGTTTAACAAGAGCCAGCAGCTTACATACAAGCCCCAAAACACTTGTTATAGGTGTGACTCTCCCAAACCAAACTGGACAGTGAGTGTTGGCAGAAATTATTCCAACTCTCAGCAGCAGTCAGATCAGCAGCTGTAAAAAGCATTCTCTTTTTTTTTTTTAAAAAAAAAAACAAAGTACATTTCTAAAATATTGCTTAATTCAAGATCTGAATCTAGCACAGTTCTTTTTTTGACTCTGCCTTGTTGAGACAAATGAGGCATGCTTGATGACTTACATAATCCCCCCTCAAATTTCAATCATTTTAAGTCTCCTTTTAAGATTAATCTGCCCATAAGACATCTTCCAATTTTCAGAATTTTCTTCCTAATTATTTTCAGAATATAGGAGGAAAAAGGAAAGAGGAAATGCTCTGTATGCATTAATAAGGAAGGGAAGGAAACGGAAGAGCTTTTTTCCTGAGGAAGCCAGTCTTCTAAGCCCTGCTAAGCACAGTAGTTATAAACATTTTTATTGGTCTTTCTTTCTGTGTATTTTCTCATTTGCTTATTAGACATCTCTGAAAAAAAAATCTCCCTTTCTTTATTCAAAGGGTAACTCAGATGGAGTCTTCCTCAAAGTCTATCCCAAGGGAACTCAATTTTAAGAAAATGTGTTGTAAGTTTCCCACAATTACCAGTGAGGTCATTTTTTTTTTTCTCTCTGCTTTGGGTAATTTATGAGGAGCAGAGACATTTGATCTGATGATTTTGCCATCTAGTGAATCAATATTGGACTGAACTGAAGCAAAGCTCCCATTGACTCCACTGCCAGCAGTTTCTGCAGACTGTACGTCCCCAGACGGTGTCTATAGGGCACAACCTAGCCCCATGTCTATCAGTGGTAGTCTTTCCATTGATCAAAATGGGTTTGAAGCAACACTTTTAATGCACAGGCACATTTCCAATTGGTCATAATGGAAGTGGTAATGGAATTTTTTTTTAAGGAAAGATAACATTGTTCAGCTGAAGCCTGTAGTCTGCAATGTTTCTGAGAAAGCACAGGATCATTGAGCCTATCCAAAGCTCGGTGGGGAATAAGATTGCTGTTCTGTGGCATTTTTCAAAATATCTTTTTTTAAAGTTTACATTCACAATTTCTCTAAAATTACAGCCATTTCAGAGACATTCAGGTGAATTTTCATAAATCTCTATCAACAGATCCACCCCTTGGGGTATAACATCCTATGTAGTATCTGAGGCCCTGTTTCATCTGAATCAAAATCATTTGATTCTCATTTTAACTGGAAAAAAAAAATTGGCCTTGATAAAACTTCCCTAACAGAAGTATAATGAGAGCAAGCAGATTCGAGCTGAAAAAAATGTTGGTTTCTTCCCAATTTTCCACAGAATGCCTACTCTGTCATACTCCTAACCACCTCTACTTCTAAAAACCAGACAGAGGAGCCAACATCCCAGGCATCTAACTCCACCTCTATGGCTGCTTTGTTAAAAAAAAAAAAAAAAACAACCCGAACTTATCTGAATCTCTTAATTAACCCATTTGTACCTTCAGTGTGTTCTTGATGGAGGAGCAGGATGCAGATGCAGCAGATGCAGCTGCCACATGCTGGTGAAGGATGGGAAAGCCTGGACCGGCACTGGGCCCTGGGAAGGACAGTGCCCTCCCTGCCATCTCACCACTGTAATTTTACGCTTAAGAGGAAGGAAGGCAACCAATAATATTTATCAAGCTCAATTATTGCAATATTTTCTGAGCTTTTCCAAAAGGCAAAAAGGTGGATATTCACATATATTCATTTTATGATTCTCAAAGAATGGCCAAAAGGACCACATTCTTGTACAAAAATCCTCCGAAGAAACACAGTATCCCAATGGGAAGAGACAATAAATGATAAATGCATCAAAAGAACTATTTTACTCTCTTATTTCCCCTCTGAAACCCTTATTTTTCTTTCTCGCTGTTTTTCCATAAGAGAAGATCTTTCTGGGGATCTTTCTGCCCTCAATGATGATGGTGGGTAGGAAGGAGAAAAAAGCTTTTGCAAAGCTTCTGACAGTCTTCCTCAGAGCTGCTGCTCAGAGCAGCCATGACTGGCAGTATCAACTCCTGATGAGTGCCAAAAGAACCAAAGCAGTAGGCTGCTGGTCTCGCCAGTCACACTTAATGCTATTGCCCTTGCCAGCCCACATTCCTGGAATGTGGATCAAAATTTTGAGGACTAGATTGCTATCCTGTTGCAACAGTGCTAACCGCATGTACCTGAGATTAGTGGTCCCTGACCTTAATAAATAAGAACCATCCTAAAAACATGCACAGCAATGTTCTCATTTGGCTTTTTTTTGAAGACTTTGAGAACTTAATTTTGTCCTTCTTGTAGTCTATGGGACTTTAGTGACTCTAATCAACCAATGCTCCTGTCTGCCACAAAAATAATCTTTACTAAACAGTGATTCTTGCTGCTGTTCAGCTCCTCTAGAGATGCTGAAAGGCACGCTGCACAGTGTGATGGTTTTAGCTCAACCACAGATGATTGGGCTTGATGCAAGAATTGCTGGGTGACATTTTATGATTTGTGTTATGCAGGAGGTCAGACTAGATAATCATAATGGCTTTAAAATTCATTAATCTGTGTGCAGAAATATCTGTGAAAGGATTAAATAGGAGTCTCAACATTTATTTTACATGACAAGTAAATTGGATTCAAACAAAGGTCTTCAAAGCTGAAATGTAAACATGGAGCTGCCAACTCCAAAGTTTGAAAGGTCATACTAGCAAAACTTACCACTGAATGAGACTGACTTTAGCTAAATTGTTGTTCTCCTCCTCAAAATTTCAAGGGACTTTCTTTAAAATTTAAAAAATGAAAATCTTTCAATTTGACAGAAATTTACTTTTACATTATAATAATGGATTAAGATGGCCAAATATTTCATATTTATCTTAGAGAATGTTTTTGACTGAACCAGAGGGGGCTATTTTTTTTTCACTTCGAAGATTCTGTTTTAAGATTCCAAGATTTTATCTCTGTTCTAGATATTTTTTTTCAGTAGCATAAAAATATTCATGGATAAGGAAATCACTTCCTTTTGAGCACTACCAACCATCCAAACTTGGCCTTGTGATTCGAAATTTCAAAGCATCCATGCTGTTTGATGTATACTGAGCTCCAGACACAGAGAAATCAATCCCTATAGCTCTGCCTACCTTGGTAGCTGCAGTCAATGTACTGTAAAGTCTTTGTTAAATATTTAATAATTAGCTGTGGTTTAATAATGTGTGTCTGAAGAAATGCTGAAGGCTGTGAGTGGATAATGAAAGAATGCTGTGTCCTGAACCGAATGCCTTAAGATATTACATATTGTGCTGTAGTGGTTTCCTCACTCAGAAAATTGAGTGACTTTGCCACTTGGGGGGAAATAGGCAATTGTGTCTAGCAGACATCTGCTTTTGTAACCTCCTGTTTCCCAGGGAGAATCCGTTTAGAGATCTGAGCAAAACCCTGTATGGTAATCCCAGGCCCAAAAATACTACTGTGGAAAGAGTTTCCTTTAGACTCCTCATGTTTCCAGTGAATAAAAGCATCTTTTATTCTATCCAGCAACAGAATGAAGCAAGAGTTTTGTACAGGCGTGTGACATGCGAACAGTCCCATTAACACACAAAAATATGTCTTGTAGACTATGGATGTCCAAGTAGACCCTATAGACTCTTTAGCCCAATATGTGAGTTTTTTTCTAGTTCTAGAAGCAGTTTAGATCCCCAACCTGTTTAACAGCTTCATTCGTGATGATGAAGACCTCTTTGCACAACAGCACATGTTAACTTTTCTTCAGTGGGAGTGTTTTAAAGCCAGAGCTTGGATCCTGCTCCTGACTAAAGGTACAAGCTCAAAATCAGAGAAGTCAGGATGTGTGGCGGTCCAGCACCACAACTGTTGTAGCTTTATGGAAAACATTTCTCTGTGCCTGATGGTCCTACATAAAGCAAACCTAGCAGCTCCCCACTGCCCAAAGGCTGAAACTGACTTCTTTGATCTTTATAAAATGTTGCATGCGTCGGACACGAAAGACCTTAAGGGGATGCAAGAGACGAAAAACAAATAAATGAATAAAATAATCAGAAACAAACACAGCGTGGGGAGTTTCCTCTGCAGATCAGCTCTGTGCTAGCTGTGGTTTGTACAAAGCCTTGTCATGAGTGAGTTTACCAGAAAAGAAAAGAAGGAAAAGGCATTTTCAAGTGTTTTGTTTTGTTGGTTTTTTTCCGTTTTGTTACACGACTGAAATGCCTCCAGTGAGCACAGAGCATCCTTTTGCTCAGTTGCATCCCATGTTCAAAAGAACTCTGTCCCTTCACCAAAGACCTTTCTGTATTCACAGGACTGACTCTTCTTCACAAAACTCTGTTACCCTTGTAAATTCTAAAGGGTCTACAGAATGAAAGGTGGTTTTAATTACTACTTTGCACTGCAACGTATCTGGCTCCTGTTGCAGGAGTACTCTGAAAGGTGAAGGTGCCCCTGCTTCAGCAGAAACCGTCTTTCCTGGTCACAGAGGAAAGCATTTATCCATAGGAGAGGACACACTGGTTTTCCTCAAAAGTCTGTCTGTGCAGGGATAGAGTGAACATCTTTCACTGCTTGCCAGATTCTGCATTGCTCTTCCGCAGCTGATTTATGAGACGAACAGTGAGGTCTTTGCTTCAGTATGGAAGGACACAATTCTTTGGCTTCTCTTTCAGAGTATTGCCCATTGTGGTGTTATTGCTTGATTAATTTATTTACAAGGGATAACAAGCTGGTGTTTCAAGTGAGCATTTTGTGACCAGACATAGGCGATTTCAACCTGGGAAGAATAAGTTTTGCATATGATGAAGGCATTTGTTTTGTATAAGTAGATTTGTTCTGACTTCCTACTGACCAGCAAATGTCTTTGGAATACATCTGCCTTTTTTACTACCTGGTATAATGCAAATAATCTCCCTTATTTCTGTAGAACAAAGAACCTGCTCCAACCTGCAGTTGCAATAAGGGAATGGTACCCCTTAACTCCACAGTATGACCCTATGGGCGCAGCAAGGAGTTCTGCAACTTTGCAAACCCCATAGCCTGCCCATAAAAAATGTTACAGACGCAATAACAGAACAGACTCCTCCAACTTAGGTCTATAGAGGAATATTTGCAAGATTAACAAAGCTGAGAGCACTTTTAACCTTCCCTTGAAAGTAAAGTCCAGTGGAACTGCTCAGTGACTGAGGGCAGCATAATATGAGTCTGTGTATCTAAAGACCACGCGGCTCCAAAAACATATCTCTAAGTGAATCAGTAAAAAAGAGCTGAAACTGTACATACATTCATACCCATACAGGAAATAAAGAAAAACTCTATCAATAGATATAAAAAGGTAAAATTATAAAATCTCTTTACAATAAACATCAAGAGACATCCACGCATATACAGATAGAAATACAGGTGTATATCATAGTTATTATAGATCATATAGGAGTCCAGAGGAGGGCTACAAAGATGATGAGAGGGCTGAAGCACCTCTCCTGTGAGGAGAGGCTGAGAGAGCTGGGGCTGTTCAAGATGGAGAAAAGAAGGCTCCAGGGAGCCCTTCGAATACCTAAAGGAGTCCTATAAGAAGGCTGCAGAGGGTCTTTTGACAAGGGCATATAGTGATAGGACAAGGAGTAATGGCTTTAAAATAGAAGGATATAGATTTAGACTAGATATAAGGAAGAAATTTTTTACTCTGAGGGTGGTGGAACACTGGAACAGGTTGCGCAAAGAGGTGGTGGATGCCCCATCCCTGGAAACATTCCAGGTCAGGTTGGTCAGGGCTCTGAGCAACCTGATCTGGTTGGAGATGTCCCTGCTTCATTTTTTAATGGCTGGACAAAAACCTTTACACAGGCACAAATATGGAAAAGTCATTTCACATCTCAATTTACACCTATGGAGCTGGGTTCCAAATCCAGCTCAGGGTACGTAAGTCCTCCTGTCCCTCGACCTCTCTCTGACCCCCTCCTACACTTGCTGGTGTGTGACTCCCATTAACATTAATGGCAGCCACAGACACGTGCACAGGGCAGAGCACATCTTTAAAAAAGAATCACCATATTGGGTGAGCACTTCTATTTTGCAATATTTACATCCACTCCCTGTAAAAATATCTGTTGATTTCCAGGTTTTAGTGCTTATTTTAAGGCATTCAGTGGTTATGGTCCAGCATATCTGAGAGATCTTTTGTTGCCATGTGTTCCTGAGGATCAGAATCAGCAGGGTTATTCAGTCTTCCCAGGAAAGAATCTTAAGTCTTTTTGGAGGTAAGGTTTTTCTAGCAATGATATGATGTTATTGGAAGAGTCATGTCAGAGCTGTTTCTGAACTACTCTTTCTTTTGTGGCGTGTAAGAATGAAGCAAAATAAATGCCTTTTTTTAGGTTTTATTCTTGTTATACTCAAGTATCCTGTGAATTCAGACTGAAATACAATTGAAAGAGGCATCATTGAGATAGTATCAAAATTATAGATGCTTAAAATCTCATACCATTATTCAAGGCAAATAATCTACAGGTTGGTCAAATATTATTCCTTACACTGCATTTCCTAGTGCTTTAACTAACCTAGTTTGAAGATGGACTAAGAAATGTTACTCAACTTTATGCCTGTAAGGAGAAACTGCATCCTGGGATGCACTTCTTACCCCCAATAAATTTCCCCTAATACCCATTATATATTTTCAGCTGCTCATTTCCATCCATTAAGGAATACATTCAAACTTTTCAGACCTGCATTCAGTAGAATAGTAATAACCAACCCTGAGTGAATAATTTATTGGAAATAAATTTAACCTTTCTGTTTAGAGACACACATTCACTGAGAACTGAACTTAGGTGAGATTAATCCAGGGTAGGATGTCCAGAAGCAGACAGTGACTCCTTCAAAATGAAAATGCAACACAATATTTATTATTTTACTTTCTTAATGCTCTTGAACCGGTAAGTGGTTCTGAGTGTTTAGAAATCAAGCTGATCTGTTTTCCTTTAATGGTCCTGGAAGTTGCACGCTCCTGTTTTGTTTCCCCAGCTATCTGAGTAGAACTCATAAGGACTGGCGTTTATGTATCCAATACGGAATCTGGATATTTCAGAGGCAGTGATAATTTAAGAAACACAGCAGATAAGATGGATTATAGAATTTAAAAAAAAAATTATAAACCTTTTTCCTTCTGGACTGCTCATCTTTGCCCAAGGCATCATTCATTTGAAAAAAAAAAAAAAAAAAATTAAGCTCCTTTAAGACTTATTAGCTGGGTGCAGTTTAATTTTATCTTGTCAGATTCAGGCTAAACAAGTGCCCTCACTGTGAAGGTGGCAGTCAGATTTGTGTCTGTCTTGTTTGACTGCGACTTTGACAGAGCTTTGGTTGAGGGTTTTTCTGGTGATCCCATTCCCACGCTGTGCTAAGCAATGTGATCCCACCCAGCCTCCAGCACAAAGACTGGAGCTGGTGCGAGCTTAACCCTCATCTTGTGCGAGAACTTGTTTGGGAAGTAGCTGTCAAAAATGCACAGACCTCCCAGAAGTAAATGCAAGTTTCCATGGGAGTGAAGGGGCATGGAGCACTTCTCCTTGTGTGATGGGGTGAATCATTTGGGGAGCAAATACCTGCTGTTTCATGAGGTACCCTCTGCAAAGCTCTCTTATTTTGCTTCAGTCTTATTTATGGACTTAAATCTTCCTTTGTTTTCCTGGAGAAACACATTCACCTCATTGATCAGTCAATAGATTTTCAGTTTTACTTTGCTTGTTTGTTTTCCATTTCATTATTTTCCCTGCTGTGCCTGTAGCCATTTTCACTTAGATAATAATTACTAACTCACAAACTAGTCCTGGTTATTATATGGATGGGTAGCATCAAAAGGCTGAAAAAAACTCATATGATTCAATATTTGGATTTTTTTTCACTGTGATGCTCCTGTTCAACAGGATACTGGCAATGAATGTTGTTTTGACAGCAGTGGCACCATTCAGAAGGCTTTGCTGTTTACTATCATTGACAAGTCCACAGGGCGTTGTGTAATCCCTCTTTTCTGCACCATTCACATCACAATTCAGTAAATGGCTGGATAAAAAATATTTCCCCCATATTTTCCGTTGCCTTTTTTGTGTGTGTATATGCAACGGCCTAATCCAATCCAGGGAAGGGTGCAGTTCAGTCGCAGACAAGGCAATCCCTGAGGCTATGGACACATGAGCGGAGAGGCAAAGCTGGATGTGTAGACCGGGAGCGCATTGCGCGGTGGCAGCTGTGCACAAACCTGTGTCCGTGTGTCTGGGAGCGTGAGAAACAAGCAGCCAGGGCGGTAAAAGTCAAGTGGCAAAGCATGGGAAAATTGCCCCTGACTCATTCGGAGGTAGATTTGCCATTCCTGGGGCCAAGCCAAGGCTCTTTCGGAGATTGTAACATCTGTTTGCAGCTTTCTAAAGTCAGGACAGCGTGGTCTGGGAGAGGTTAATCCATCCATGTGCCTGTAGCTGGTGTTGAGTTTGCAGAACATGTAGTTGAAGGCTTTACAGATTAGAGGAAATACATTCAAACATAAAAAAGTAAAAAAAGAAATTGGTCCTACTGGAAGGAATTACATTCCTTTTGACTTCAGTGCCACTAGGATGTCAACCAAGATATAGCTATCCTCCTTAATTGAAAGGATTACACAGAGATGTCTGACCATTGCAAACACTGGTTCTTGTCCAAAATGTAGCTTACTCTCAATTTTATTTCTAACGCCAGTTTCTCATTGGTGTCATGGTCCCAGTGATTGGTAGATTTACATCCTCCTCTGCATGTATCAGTGGCTCATAAAAAAGACGATAGAAGCTGCCATTTGATTGTATTTTTTAAGATACTTTAAGAAAATGGCATGAAAACCTGCTTGCCTTCAATCTCAATCTTTTTTTAGTTCCCCCAGCATTTCAATGCAGGAGGGTAACACTGGGTTTTCCCTTAGCTTGCTTTATTCTAGAATTATTGAGAATAATTGTAAAGTGGGATAATAAACTTTATTGTCTTATTTTAAAAAAAAAAAAAAAAAATTCAAACCTATAAATCATTGATATTTTCAAATCACCAAACAGGAACTTGGAGAACTCCAGTGGCATGTGCTGTTGGTTCAGACATCCTGTATTTTATTGTTTTAAGATGCTTTTCTTATTCATCTGGTGGTTTTTTAACATGCCTCATGTTAAATTTAACATGCTTCTTTCCTTCATCTGTAGCTTTTTCTGAGCTAGCCTTTGATGATGAAATATGGACCGATGTAGTCAATAGTCTTCAGCTAGAAAGTGAAAGAAAGAGGTTTCTTGCTAACATCTTCCCTCAGGGGCCTCCTGCGGGCTTTTCTTTAAGCTCACCTTTCATTTCTGTAGATCTAGGAGACAGAAGTTCAGCAAGCACCAGCATCCTCAGTCACTGGGGTTTAAAGTATAAGACCTCTGCTCTGAGTGTGGAGAGCGAAGCCTGACCAGAGCAGCTCCACTCCCAGCCCCTGTGACATGAAACGGGATAACTGGCTTGAAAAAAAGCCTCTTTTCAGCTGCCTGGCAGTTTTACAGCACAGCCACTTTCAAAACAGATTCCCTCTGGTCACACAACCGGGCTCTTTCTCCCTTTCGCCATGGAGAAATAAGGGATGTGAGAAACCACAGAGCTTTCTTCTTGCTTCCCCTTGCTTCAGGGGTCCCCACAGCCACATACCAAGCATTTATTTTTCCCTTGAGAGGCAGGAAAAGGCAGAATAACAAAATAGCTACTATTCGTTTCAGCAGAAGCCCTTCAGAAGATGTAGCAGCCCAAGTCCTCTGGGTTCTGTGCAGGAAGCACTGATTCACACTACGCCTTTTCAGCTTCTCAAGAGAGAAAAAAAAAACAAAACCAGAAGAGCTTGACCACTGTGCTCCAGCTCTCTGTTGTGCACAAAATCTATCTGGAAGTGAGCAATTCCTCACCTGATCGCTGTGTCATTAGGCTGTGAGGACAGACCAACATCATCTTCATCTTCCAAGGGGTTGCTATGATGCACTATGCGTTGAAGCCGTTGTCTCTTGACTGTGTCTGTCATGTAGGTGTTTACTTCTGCCTTAGTCACTCTGGGCTCCCTGTAGAGCTCTTACAGGATGTGATTCATTTCATCCTCAAGTAGATCTAAATCAGTCAGATGAATTGTGCCCCAAAAGTGTACTTTCCACCTACCTCCTTCCCCACTGTTGACTGCAAAGGGAGCCCAGGATGACCAGCTTGGATTTTTCCCTTTACGAGCTGGATGTATGAAGTTAACCAAAGCTGGCTCGCACTCCTGGGGATGTGTTTTATTACACTATGTGAGACCACACACACTGAGATTTTGCAGTCCTTTCTCTAAAAGTTGTTGGTAGTGGCAAAGTCACAGGTTTTCTCAGTCCCTCAGGGAACACCCTGTTTCACTAAATAAAAAAAGTGGTACCACAGCAGGTTGGCATTTTAAAGGGTAGTGCTGCAAAAAGAGATTTTTTTGAAGGAATCCTTGAGAAAGCAGTTACCTGGAGGAAGGAATATGGGAGGCACAGATGTCACCAAGGCTTCAATGCTGGGTGAGAAAATAAAGTACTTTCATGAGAGGTCAATTTTACCTAGCTTTAGGGATCCACATTTAAAAATACTGCACATGAACTAGCCATCTAGACTTCTATTGTCAACAAAAATATAGCCAAAGCAGTAAATGGAAATTAGGATGAGATTCACTTAACTGAAACTTAAGAGTCAGCTCAAGGATGGAATTAATTTTACCCTGATGTCTATTAACTGCCTTGCCTAAGTCTCCTGGAGCGTAGTGGGTTACTAGTTATCTAGCTCACATGCAGACTTCTGCACTCTAGAAAACCATGCCTAGCTTAGATGACTCCTCTTTAGATCTTTTGATATCTAAGTTTGAGGGAGTTATCCCAGCATCTCTGTGTGCCAACAGACAGAAACACGCTTTTCCAGCCAGTGATCAGGGCTGTGTTGAGCATCCCTCTGAGGTTGGGCGGAATAATTTTCCAGAAGTGTCTATGTAGGACACTCCATTTCTCACCAGCAAGGTTGTGTGTATATTTCCTTCTTTTGTAATTTACAAAATTACAAAACAGCAGTTCTAGATGAAAACAGCTGCAGTCACCCCTAGGACATAAAAGATATGTTATATCATCTCAATCTTACATGCTAGAAAACTTTGGGGAAATCTTTTGCATATTTAGAAGTTTATTCTGTCTTCACTGAAGCAGCTCCTTGCAAAAGGCCTGGCCATTGGAGCGGGAAGGTGATCCTGAATAGTATACCTTCTTGTTCTGCACCTGAGAACTTGTTGGTTTGGTTACGTCCAGGACCCTTGACTCATTAATGTTTACGCGTCTGGAAGTAATAACAAATATCTGCATGCTCCAGAGCAGAGTCTCAAGTGCTTTGGAGGCATTTGGCACTCATCACACCCCATTGCCCTTGTATGTGTTTTGCAGAAATGTAGGTGTAGACACAAGACAAAGTGGTTGCTGTTGCTGCTTGATGCCTGTGTATTTCATGTGTGTGCAGCCTTGTATGGGTCAGAGTGGCACCAGCAAGGGAGAATTTCCACCAGGGCTCTCTCCGGTGTCGGTAGGGATGGTCCAGAGCTCCTACTTACTCTCTGCAAGTGGTTTTACTTTAAAATCTCCATTCTTCCAGACATTATTTATTTTTAAAGGGGGGTGATAAGTTATTCCTGAGAATGGAAATAAGACATCCCCGCTCTACAGATAGAGAAACTGAGGCACATATTTTAAGCAACTTGGCCAAACAGAAGGCTTTGATGCCTTAGTTTGTAAAAGGACCTGGTCTACTCCTTCTTCATCCACTGTCTTTATCATCTCCTGATCAACCTTTTTTACCCATCAGAAATGAGTAGTCTTTTCACTTTCCTCTTCATTTTTATCCTGTATTTGAATCAGACAGAACTGTAGAGAAAGATAGATTCTTCTTATCCTGGTGACTTTTCATGGAAAGGAAGGCGTTTTGTTATGACCTAATTGAGAGGATTTTTGGGTTTTTTCACTTACAGTCAGCTGTTTGCATGAGTAACAAACCAATCAATATACCTGAGAACAGATTTTCAAGAGAGCTCTTTTTTTTTACTTTCTCAGTATTAATGATGACCTGCACTTCCTGCCATAATGATTATCTTAAAAGTCTTTTTGGCTTTGAAGAGGTTGTCTCAGCTCTTGGAGCACTCTTCTTGTGAAGGGATATAATCTGAAGAAGTCTATTACCTTAGAATTCATTATTCCTCTTCTTTTTTTTTTTTTTTTTGGAGACAGTCAATGTTGTAAATTAAACTGCTTGAGTTGGCTTTGTGGTTTTTTTGCATACGCAGCAAGGATAACTACACATCAGATTTATGGACATCGTGTGCGGGTTGCTATGACAACCCCTCCAGCCGCTGTACACCAAATAACCTTGTCATGTGAACGTTTATCACAAGCACATCAAGTACAAGATTGCTTGGTACGGTCTTTGGCTAAACAGCAGGATTTTTTTCTGAATAATAATTGGTAGTGGCCTTCTATGCTATGAGTCAGTTAATCAGCTCCTAGATTTGAAATTAACCATCGATGCGACATAATCCAAGTGCCATTCTTCATGTCTGCGGTGCTTGGCGAGAGGAAACTTTGCAAGGAGCACTGCTCCCTTTTCAGGAAAGCCGTAGGTTGGTTTTTTTATTGCCATTGTAACCTCACAAAACCCATATGCAAAATGACAGGCTGTGTCTGTGTGTGCATATAACATATTATTGCGCTGTAAATGAAATGTGAACTTTAACTATCGAATCATTTGTGGGAAATAAAGCTTTCTTTTCTTCTTTTTTTTTTTTTTAAAGGAACTTCTAAAGCCAGAGCCACATTCTAATTCTTCACACCCACTTTTAGCTATATTTTTGGGGAAAATTTGCAGGCTGCACACCTGGTCCTTCAATAGACCAGTTGAAAGGCTTTCTTATGCATTTAAACTCCTCTCTGTGCACCTACATTTTAAAGAAAATACAGAAATTTAACTGTGTTTCTAATTTATAGTTTCAGAGGGAAAGATTAGTATGTGTGAGGGATTAGTGATCTGTGTAAATTACTCCAGTAATTTTTATGTACTAGTTGCATCATAGGTAAACTCCAGCTCGTGCACATGGGTAGGAATATTGTTTTTTTTTCCAGAAGAAATAATATCTTGGGTTGTAGGTGTAAGAATTGTCAGAAAGCTTCCATCTCTAATGTAGCCCTCATATTTAATGATTGGCTTAAATGCTCAAATCAGAAAAGAGCTTTGTAAATGAGTTTACAAAATAAACAACAATAGAGTAAGTAAATATCAGCAATGTTCTCTCTTTCTTTCTCTAATAGGTAGGATTAGTTGAAATAATATATGGTTTTATCCCTATCCATTTTTTTAAATGATGATGCATTGCAATATAGGTTCTCATAACCACCACACCCAAATCAAAGTTTGTTGGACTTGTTAGAAAGACTACTGCTGCCTTGAAAAGGGCAATGTTAGGAAACAGGCACCATTTCTTTAACCTGTTTTAAATGTTTGCTGCAGGATGACATGCACTTTTCCCCATAAATACCTATTTTTAGCCATTATTTTCAAGGCATAACAGGGTGACTAGCTGAGATGTAGACATATGCATTGCAGACGACAATATTCACTCAGATATATTTTTGCTGGATGACTTCAAATCAAGTTCAAGTGCTTTCCTGGAAATGCTTTGGTCAAGAGCGAGTTATTTGTTTTATTCTAGGCATAAAGAGGTAGTATTTTCTACCTTACATGATGCAAAATTTCAGATTAGATTATTTAGTCTCACAAATTTGCCACATAGACCTCTCTGTATTTTATATCTCCTGAGATGTAGGACATTAATTTGTGGACATTAAATGCTAACTTTGTGATTTCCTTATGAGGAGTGCCTACTTCTTCACCACTACTCACAAACCACTGGCTGAATGAATAGACTAGATTTCATACACAAGTGGATGGATCTTTTGGAGTAGTTTTATTTTTCATCTACAGTCTCCATGAATCCTTGCTAAATTCTCTGTTTATGATTTGCACAGACCTTAGGGGTATTAGATACACAAACACAACTCACTTTCTTTTGGGACTTTCATCCTTCATACATTCCTTCCTTTGCTATACTGAAAATTGTCTTTATTAGTAACCAGATTTTAAGGAAGAACAAATATCAGCTAGTATTACCAAAGATAGGTTCTATTTAATAAGCAAAACAATATGAGTACAGAAAAAAAAAAATGACATTTTTTTTTCCCAGCCCTTAATATTCTTTTGTGCCTGAAAAAAAAAAAAAACCAGCCTTTTAAGCAGAAACTTTCCTAAAGGAAAAGGTTCATTCTTTCTTCATCTAATTACTTGATTTCATAAGGACACTGATTTCTGAGTTCCTGCTCTTATTGTGCGTGCAGTGACTCAATTAATGTGCAAAATGCTCAAGGTTGAAGATGAATTCACCTGGGGTCGGCTGTGTGTCAGACGCCTTTGGTTTGTTGTACTGTTCTAGTTTGAGGTAGAACAGATGAGTCATCTGCAGTAGCTTCTCATTTTTCTTTGCCTTTTCATCACCCTTTGGTTCTAACAACAGGCAAAGGAGCTGTTCAAACACAGAATCACTTGGAGGAGGTGCACTGGAGTGAAGTTCTTTATCTGTTGAATACATTCTCAAGAGCTGAGGAAGGAGTGTTTCTAGTGCAGTAGTCGTTGCTCATCCATGTCGTTTCTTCAGAAACTGTGGCTATGAGGACTGTAAGGTATTCACGGCTTAACCAGGAGACTCAGCTGGAAAAGAGGGTTTCTTCTGTGTGGAAAATTGAAGGGAAAACTACAGTTTAGATGATTCGGCTACAAAATGTTGATACGAAATTTCAGGCTGTGTTATATGGGAATGACCGCAGAATGCAGTTCTTCTCTGCCTGTCTAGCTATGTCTATAATAGCTGTTGCAATTCCACAACCAGTAAGTCATGCAATAATATGTTTTCCTTAAAGATGTATCTTTTTTTTTCCCTTTGAACATTAGGAAACAACCTTAATAATTTTATTTGGCAACAGAATTCCTACCTGTCACCTCCGATCAAGTATATGCCAGAAAGGAATAAGGAAAGTTTACTTAATGTGCGCAAATGGCAAGGCAAATCACCAGCAGCAATTTTGTCCCTGTTACCTTTTTGATGAGAATAGCAATTAGCTTAATTCTGATGGTATTTTTCTGATAGTGATGAGCATCATCTGGACATGAAAGAGATCCACTTTCTAGTCCCAGTACAAATGGAAGAAATGATATAACATTAGATAGCTTCATGGCTTTCCTCTATTATGAAATAAAAACTCTCAAAATGCACATGTGAAATTCCAATAACACCAAATCCAGGCCCTAATGTCAGCATGGAAACTCAGCTCTTTCTGAAGTAAAGAGCTGTATTTTTTTTTAGATTCAAATTACTCAATACTTTCCTGATATGACTGAGGTGATTTTCAGATACTGATAGCGCTCTTGAGTTGACTACAGAATTTTATCAATTTTATGACTTGTGGATGGGAGTTAAGTACAGTTCTGTGGTACTTTCACACAGTACTTTGAAACTTCTTGGGCATCACATGGCAAGGTTGGAGTCTGTAAATCAACCAGTGGAAACATATTCATTGGGGCTTCTACCTGTCATGACCTACCATCACCCCGCAGGGTTACCAAGAAGTTAGCAGTCTTCGGATAGTTGTGCAGAACTTCAGAGTTTAAAAACTCCCATAATTTTTAAGGTTTTCTGCCATTGTAAAAGACAGTTCTCTGTCAGTTTCTGGTAGTTTCTCTTAAGAAAGTCATCTTAAGATGCTATAACTCAAAAAAAAAGAAGCTAAAAATGCAAGTTAAAATTGTACAGAAGACTCAAAATCAAGAAATACTAATAAGGGGAATCTTCACTTAAAACGCGTCATAAGAGCTCCATTATATTGAAACGCTTAGTCAGTGACTGAACTTTAAGGAAATGTTTTATACTGAGAAAGCAAGTTGAGATTTAGGAGCAAAAATAATTTCTTTGAAGTTATTTCCCTGCACTGAACTAATTGATCCTGTGCCTATTTTCTAGAATCTTCATTTATAGTAAGATTTATCAATAACTATGAATTTCTAATAGTGGGACATACACATTTTCTCAAATGATCCCAAAGCCTTGGAATACATAACCATTTTCTAGTTTATTACTAAACTTGCAAGATTCTTTCCTCATCTACCCTTGTGAAGCCTAGCTTGGTTAGGAACTCTTTTCAGACAGGAAAGATGCCACATGGAGTAGAAGTGAGATAACGAAGAAGAAAGCACAGCTCAGACATAAACTTATGCTGAGCTTGGGAAAGAGCATTATGGTAGCCTTGTGATACCAGTTATGCTGGTAGAAATCTGATAGAATCCCACTGATATCCAGAGAATTTCACCAGCAGAAATGAGGGAAGAGCCTGACCCTTTCATACCTAGATAACGGTACTGGAGAAACAAAGAGAAAGAAAAGCATGTAGAAGAGACTAACAGGAAAAAAACAGGACTGGGGAGAGATGGATAGAGAGCAAAGAATGATATTGACCCTGAGGTGGTAACTTTATCTTTAGAGTTCAGCTGCTTGATGGAAAACTGATTTTGCAGGAGGTCGCACTGTGCATATTCTCAATTTAAGTGTGTAAAAGAATCATTACTTATTCTGCCAAAGTTAGCAAAGAACCTATATAATGTATTGGAATTTTCTTTGTGTTAGACACAAGACACGGCTTTCAGTAAAAAAAAAGGACAAGGCTGTAAGCAAAAGCCTTCAGAAAAGTAGGTACCAGAGTCTGAGTTGACAAAATATCCATCTGGGAAGTCATCGGCAAGGTCAAAGCACAGCTGATGGGCAGATAACTGATATATTGCTGCTCTTCTGCTGAGCAGTAGCAGATGTGAGGCCCTTGCAGGTCAGCTTCCTAGCTGTGGAAAAATCAGTACTGCAAATGCTTGCTAGATAGACACACCACGCTGGGCGAGCCTGGTTTTTTTTCCTCTCCAATAGCCTAGTATACAAATGGGTACGCAGAACATGGACAATCCTCTGTCTAAGGGGCCTCAATCCAATCAACAAGATTTAGTTCTCAATTGTGTCTCAAAACCAGCTATAATTAGAGTCATTAATCATAGATTCACAGAATCATGGAATCGTTAGGGTTGGAAGGGACGTTCAAAGGCCACCCAGTCCAACCCCCCTGCCAGGAGCAGGGACATCTCCAACCAGATCAGGTTGCTCAGAGCCCCGGCCAACCTGGCCTGGAATGTTTCCAGGGATGGGGCATCCACCACCTCTCTGGGCAACCTGTTCCAGTGTTCTACCATATATTAAGACAGAAAACAAACTCTTTTGCTGCTTTCCCCATAAATCACAGTACCATGATTCTGAAAACAAAGCAGTTCTTGAGCCCAAACTGTACTTCTGCAAAGAAAGAAGTTGTAGGACTACCTAAGACCATAATTGGTTAGATGACTTTATATTCTACCACTCACCATATCTCATGGCCATATGGTCCATGATTTGTGGGTGCACTCTATAAAAACTACTTCCTTATGTTTCACTTTGGTATCTCACAGTGTCATCTGGTATTTCCCACAACATACAACACACATATGCAGGGCACATATAGCTTATAACCTGAGCAATCTCTTTCCTCACCTTAATTACTTCAGTTTTCTCTCTTATATTCCCATCTTTTTCAATGAATTATCTTCTCTGTTTCCCCTCACAGAAAAGGAAAGAATAATCCCGTCCACAAGGATCTCAAAGACCAGAGAAAATTTCAAATATATGAACAAAAATTAGTGTCTGGCTTCCATCGTATTTCAGTGGAAATCTGTCACGTTGCCATCCTTTGCACCTTTGAGAAACTTTGTAATAATTTCTGGGTCCCACTTTTTATCTTGACCATCATTAGCTACGTTATTGGAACAGTCTGTCCCATCCTGTACCTACGTGCCTACCCTGCATAACATAAGAATGAGCGGATTTTGTGATGGTTCTTATGGAAGATAGCAGGCTGATGGACGTGTCCACTCTGAGACTCACTTTCTCACTAATTTTCTTGCATCCTTTACAGATGTCCCTTGGCTGAAGATGGCCAAGGAGTTTTTATTGCTGACAACCACAGATGAGTTGCAAAATGTTCGGACTTGGGCCTTTGTCTTCCAAGACCTCGGCCCCAAAGCAGGGCAGAGGAAGGAAGAAAAAGTGAAAAACACTGATGAAAAGACCTCAGATCTCCTTCCATGTCCAAATTCTCTCATAGCACCATGAGAAAGTTCTCACCGCCTTTCCCAGCTCAGGCAGGTGTTTCCTTAGGGGAGGTTTTGATGTCAGCAGGCGGAAGAATGATCGAAAAGCAAGAACAGGCGTCCAGTGATACCTCGGTGGAAGGGGAAATGCTTTAACAGAAAGCAAGTTTTCATCATATTGTGACCTTTGCCAGTTCTTGTTAGAACTTGTCAAGTAACCTATTTATTTCCCATTGGAAACACTGGTTTATCAAGACCAAATCATATGGACTGGAAGACTGGTTTCCCCAAGGGTTTGGTGGGAGGGAGGGAGCTTAATCTAATATCTTTCTTTCTTTTTTTTTTTTTTGTTACCATTGAAATTAAAGACTTTCTCAAAGGAGCTGTACCAGAAGAATGCAAAAAGCCTGAAATTAAGGAGGAAAAATAACAGTGTTACCATAGATCTTCATGCTGAAGGTTTGTTTCACTCCTGTTCTTGTCTGAGGACAGTTGAGATTTACATACCCTTCTCCTACTGACCTTACAAAGGGCAGTGAGTGGGACTCATCATACCTCAGAGCCAGAGGATACCTCCAGAGTCCATGGGTCGCCCATGGCTCTGTTCAGCTCTAGTTTTGTGTCTAAGAGTTACTTGATTTATGATAATTACCTGTCTCAGGAAAATCAAGTGTGGTTTATTTGCTATCAGTGGCCCAGGGATCAAGAACACACCACAGCTTTCTCTAAGACATCATGGGAATCTGTTTGTATAAATTCAGGGGAAAAAAGTTGCCTTCAGCCCACATACAGTGACAAGCAGACCCTTGGGTACTGAGTCATTCAGCCACACAAGCCCCAAATGGTTTTGCACGTTGATTTTGTGGCACATTAACTCTGTCTGTTCCAGAGAGAAGTTCAACCCATTGCAGGAGATCAAAACCACAACAAATACAAACAGCTTAGAGACAAAGATCTGCAAAATTACCTAGGGGAAAAAAAAATATCTGCATATCGTCCTGAGACTGATCTACCTAAAGCAAATATTCTAATCCAAGGGAAATCTTATACTCCATAAATCTGATGGTACTAGGTTGTTTCCTCTGTAATGTAGGGGGAAGGTTCTCCTAAAGCCTTCTCTTTATGAAAAACAAACTTTGTAAGTGTGTTTCACCTTCTAAAGCAAAAAACACACTAAACATATCAGCCTTCCTTTCATCATTGTTTGCTTTATTTGTTTGCTTTTGATCCCACATTTTAACTGGTTGATTTAAATATTGCTGATCCAAATATTTTCTTCAAATATTAATTCCGTTTTGGTACAGGGAATCTATTGTTAAAATCTGATAATATTTTGAAAGTCTATACATTTGTGTATACAGACTCCTTCATTTTGTTAAAACACACTATTTCACTTTAATTCAATATTTTTTGATAGGTTTAAAGAATTTCAGCAGCTTTGAAGGTAGCTTGTTGTCTTTTCACATAGACCTTTCAGATTTTTTGGTACTGCAATGAGATTCACTGCTCTGCTCTACAAGAATTGTTCGCAAGGTCTTCTTAAAGCTTCATACATTTTCTACACTCCTCTTCTCTTGGGGCAATATTAGGGGACAGAGTGTTTGCAGTAAGGTGCTTGAGACTGATGGTAACACCTGCAGATTTTCCTGAGATTCCATTATCTTGCATGGAAAATCCCGCAAAAGTGCTGAACGCTCTGAAGTTTGCACAGGTCTGGTGGTGAGTTGGCTTGATATTGAGAGCGTCTTCCTTGCTTTAGGAAACTACAATCTCAGAACCTCCTTCTTGCCTTTCTCCAATATTGCTTCAACAGCAGCAGATTTCTCAAGATGACGATGGTGTGAATAATTCCTTTAGCAAGTATAGCTTTATGTTCAGAAGTACAAGTCCCTACATCTACTTATTTCAGCTGATCGCAGTGGCTCCTTATGCCCTGCAGGATCCTGATCAAAGATGAGCATTTCCATCACCAATAGATGTGCATTTATTTGTAATCTTGCGATTTGCTTTTCCCCAGCTCTTTACAAATACATCAATGACGCAGAGCTCACATACAAAACTTCTGTTTCTTCCTCATAGCACTAAGGATCTGGCAGCAGCATGCATTTTAGTTTTTCAGTCTCTCCTATAACTGAGTGAGGTTTTTACCGATGGTTTTTATCAGTCAGGTGACTAGCATCCTTAGGGACAAGTTGGCATGGAAAATGGCAATGTTGTTACTTGTCTATGTTAAAGAATCTCTATGAAATTATTTAAAAGGCTGCTTCAAAACAAGAAAACAAACAAACCCAAAACATACCCTGATTATCTTGCCTTGCTTTCCAACAGTCCTTTTGTCCCCTCAGGTCAGAGAGGTTGGGAATTTGATCCCAGAGCATAGCAGAGGAAGAGAAGGATGGTTTCCCACGCTGTTGTTCCTGAAGATGAAATTCTGTAGCAAGGGTAGATGGCTGGTGATGTCTAAAAACTGGGTGGATGAACCCACTGACATTGACTATTCGGGGCAGAAATAGCAAGCCCTGAGAACCACAGAGTGTTTTATTTCTTAAAGCCTTTTAAATTTTATAGCTCATTTATGTTCCAATAGAATTAACTATGTGATAATGTGATGTTCTTAATTGCAGTCTTCAGAGTAAATCCTGCCCTTTCTAAAGAAGTATCCCTTTGATACAGAAATAATTAATGAAGAATTATAATTTAGAGGAGACCATCGTAGTCATCTAATCTGATGTGCATAACACCAGACCACAAAACCTTACTAACTATATCTACACCAAGCACTTAATCAACTTTAAATAATAGTTTATCTTTAGCTCATTTTCAAGTGACAGAGAGTCTTCCATATACCCAGTTAAACTGCTTCAATGGTTAATTATCTTCACAGTAAAAAAAAATGTATGCCACATTCCTGCTCTGAGTTCACAGTAGCTTTGTTTTGTACTACCAAATCTCATTAAGCTTTGCTCTGCTCAATTAAAGAACTGTGTGCATCTTAACATCTCTTCCCAACATAGATATCTGAAGACTATGATCAATCCACTTCTTAATCTGCTCCTGGATAAACTGAGTAGATTGAACTTCTTAAATCTCTCATGGTGAGACAGATTTTTCCTGCTCTAAATCACTATTGTAATTTTTTTCTGAATACTTTCTGACTCACCCACATCCTCTTTTGAACTGTGGAAACCAGCTCTGGGATATCATCTTCCACTAATGGTTTTATAACACACCAAGAAAGATTGCTTCCCTGCTGTGTTTGATAGTTCCCTGGCTTAGATGTTCACGATTGCGTTTGCCCTCTTAGTGATAACATTGGGTATGTATATGCACTTGAGTACATGCAATGTTTTCTTTTCAGGACACCTGCTTCTTTTGTGGTGTCCCTATATCCCTGTGATCCAGGATAGAGTGACCCTAGTAATTTCCCTCGCCTAATACTGCATTCCTGGGTGTCTATCTTGTGCCATCTTTGGAGTACAAGGGTTGCAGAAACTTGCAGTCAAATTCAGCCTGAGGAATCCTCCCTTCTTTCTTTATGTTGTGGACTCTGCCAGGGAAGCCAGTGATGCCCTGGGCCACATCCACCCAAAAGTTTTCTCAGACAGCATCTCCAGAGTCTTGGCCAGACGCTCAAGGGTTTATGAATCCTGATCTCCTATCTTTTGAGGCCACCTCTCATCTCCAGCACTTCTAAGAGGCGTGCACCTACAGAGCACACTGCAGTGTTGTGATACTCTACCTAGCTTTCAGAAACTTCCAATTCACTGCAGACAATGATTGTAAAGCAGCAGCAGGAGGTAAATTCAGTAACACAAAGTCACCTTCTGATTTCTTCTTTCTCTCTCTGAAGAGAGCATTCTTGCCAAGAAAAGTACTTTGTACTTTGTAAGAGCTAAGTATTTACTGCTCTTTTGAGATCCAATTCTACTCGAGCTGACCCTCTTTACATGCCCCTCCTCATACTCATTCATATGGCAAATTTCCCAAATTCTGTTGTGGGAGAATAAAGGCATCTGTTCCTCTTAAATGAGCAATTGTTGAAATTCTGCAAAAATGCAAGGAGTAGCGGACAAAGGAAAAGGTGAGAAGAGAATTGAGGTTCAGAACATTTCATGAAAGCCCTCCACTATTTAGTGTCATTACTAACTCCACAGCCTGAGGCAATTTATTAAGAGTTTGAAAAAGCAGCTTAAAGAGCAGGATGTGAAGACTTCCATTGGAAATAGATGACTACTTTAAAGGTTGCAATTGGTTTTTAAAGAACAGGCTAGATGAAAATTGTGAGAGGTGAATAGCTGCTGAAATCTGTGAGCTGGGGGAGGGGAAGAAAATTGCTGCCTACTTGAAATAAATAGCTCTTCTAAAATAATGGGGTTTAAACTTTAAAATTGTTTTGTTCTGTGACATACAGAAAGATGTATTTAGAGCTGTTTTCAACTTCTCCAAACAGGCGACATTTTCCTGGAAAATAATTTCTATACAAAAATATGGTAATGTAATTATTCTAACTGGTATTTTCTATCATTTGATACTCTATTCATAATAACCTCTCATATTTTGCAGCAATGTTAGCTATACATATGAACTCCCTCTGTGCTACAAGACAAAGAGGACTTTAATAGAAACTGAGCCACTGCTCTATCTTTCCACTAACTTTTGCTTTAAATTGATATGATGAACCTGGGCCAGAAGTGCCAGAAATCAGAAGGGTTATGGTTGCTAATATTCCTAATGGTAATTCAGTTGATTGATTCATCCCAAGAGCAGGATGTTGTAAGCTTTGTATCTGGAGATGGTAGAGGTTTTTTTTTCTCTCTTACAGGCCACCATACAGTAGACATTTAGTCCTGTAGGGTGTAGAGAACATTTTTGCTGTACAGTCATGCTTACTCCTTAAATCTGGGTCTCAAAGATCTTGACTGCTTGCTGGGTCAGTGACTGAGTAGTTCCCTGGAGCCTACATTTCATGTTCAGTCCCACCTGATGCAAGTCAAAATGTCCATTGAAATCAAAACATTCCCAAGGCACATTTCATGATCTTGGATCAACATTTTGTGCTAGAGAACCCTTCTTCTAGAAAACACTTGACCAGCTTGTCCTCCCCCTCCTTCATGTCCCATCCCCCCAGTGTTGGCAAAATCTCTCCAGGTTATTGAACAGCGTCCAGTCTCTCCCATTTCCAAGTGGCATAAATCCTATCAGCTCAGACCTATGGTCCCAGCAGCAAAATATTAACATTTTAATCACTGAGAACACGCAGATCTGTGTCAAACTGACTGAACATGAGATTTAAGCCTGTGGTATAGGATGCAGAAGCCAGTCTTCTCCCCAGTAGGCAGATAATTACTTACAAAGATTAAAGGATGGGCTAAGGGAAGTATATTTGATATAGACCAATACTTTTTTTTCACATCTCCAAGCAAATTCTCACCCTCAATATCAATTTCCAATTGTCTTGAAAGCTGAGGACAGGGTGGTGTAATTAGCCATGTTTTACCTATCTGAGTTTCTAACGATAATAATGCTCGACAGGACTTTAGTATGTCCCTGTTACACCTCATTTTCGACACATTTAAGTAGTTCATGCTCCTGCTTGTACAGTTGCAGCATCTACATTCATTTAAGTACAAATGATGGAAAAGAGGTCATAATCTGGGATGCCTTCCAGACAGCCTTAACCACTAAGATGAGGTGATAAAATTAAGATTGTAGCCACCGTAGACTCCATTCTGTTAATGAAGACAGGGAGACAACAGGCACTCGAGCTCTGATGATGATTCAGAAATTAGATGGGCTGCTTCACTGTCTTAACTTCTCCCACTTGGAAAATGTATTCTGGCTAAATATCTTCAAATAGCCACTATTCAAAAACAAGAAATAAAAGAGAAAGTGGTGGCATTCACTTGGAAGTATTTTCTCATGCAAAATATGGTCCCTGACTTCTCTCTGCTCCTTCCTCATACCCCAACAATTCCTTCAAAACAGTTTAATTCCCACGTTTACGTTTTCATCTGTCTTTTGTTTCCATCACTCTAGAACACATTCATCAAACATAAGGCACAATTTTAATAGCAAAACAAATAAAAATATTAGGGGAAGCCAGACATTCTGGTGGATGTACTATTAATTCAGCTAAATCAATAGACAAAGAGGCCAAAAAAAGCAAGACTACTCAAAATGACACATCCAACTGAAGATGGAGACAGGCAGTGAAGGAATCAACTCAAGCCAAACTGTCATTGATTGGTGACAAAACAGTCTTATACCTCCAAAAATCATTCTTGTTTGTCTGACGTTTATTTTCCTGGACGGCTTATCAAAATATAATCCTCCACCCTAAGCATGAACTGTACCGTACTATCACTGTTGTCTTTCTTTTTCCATGGATTTCTTCTACTGAAATAGATTGAACCTAGTGAGTGGAAAGTATGATTTTTTTTTTTTTTTTTTT
>WHYT01015808.1:137785-308115 GCA_009806455.1 Tetrax tetrax
AAGCAAAAAAAAAAAAAAAAAGGCTAGGAGGGCAACTGGGGAGGGCAACTGGAGAGTGATGGAGACTAAGGGTAAACACTACATCTCTCCAACTATATGCATCTGAAAAACAACAGAACTTGATGGGGATCTTCCCAGTCTTTGCTGGTCCATTTCCAGAATGGAGGGGTCTGTAGGACAGTGGTCCCTCCATTGAAAGCAGGAAGGCTGGAGGGAAAGGTGATGTTTCCAACCAGGTCCTACCTCTGCATAGAACTGGGGAACCCTCTTCACCCTGCAAAACAGTTATTTTCTGATTTACTGCAGGCAAGAATCTCTTCTGCATTGGTCTTAGCGTAGCTTTTGTATTTGTCTTCCTTAAAAAAATTTGCAAGGTTGCTGTGTGAAAACAAATGGGAAATGCTAGATTTCTAGTGAAAGAAATTATCTTTTTTCAGCTTGGTCTTTTTTGAAAACTGATGATACCCCATGAGGTGTTACTCACCACCCAAAATAGGAGGTTTATGTCCCTAGATTCTATGTAAACTCAGAGGCAAAAGTGAGAGGCTTTCTCTGACGGGAGTAGAGGTCTATAATCAGACCAGATAAATGTCCATTAGAGGTGTATTCCCCTTAGGGCCTAGAAACCAGGAGGAAAACTGAGAAGAGAAGAAGCTAAGTGGGTAGGTGGCAAGTTCTGGTTATGCCATACAGATTTAGCACTGGTAGTGGCATATCACAGGGAAAGATCTAAGTGGCACTTGCCATCAAGGAATAAACAGGATTGAAAGTGCCAGAGAACTAGGATTAATCCTAGGAGTTCAGCTCTCCACAGTGAGTGAAACCCTTAAGATCAAAAAGGGTAATAAGAAAAAAGGTCAAGGGAAAGATAGACAAAGTAGGTGTGGAGAGGCAACAAGCAGGAAAATAAATTCTGCTGATTTCTGCAGTGTGCAATTCACAGCCTGATGTAAACACATGCTAACAACCCCTGCCCCTCTGTGAATGTTAAGCAGACAGTAAAGAAAAAAAATATATGGTCAGCAGTATTTTAAAGATAGAAAGTCCTTACTCAGAAGTACATAGTAAATCTGTGGAAGAACAAGAATTTGAATCCACAGCCTTGAACAAAAGTGTGCCTACATTGTGTAACATCTCTAAAAGGCACATTTCAGTCAGGCTTGAAGTCAGGCATTAGGAGTATTGTTTTATCAGCTTTCAAGACCTGCTACTAAAGACTGCATTTCTCACAGACCTGCAAAAACAAGCTGGTTAGCTGTTAAAATTTGGTAATTCAAGAAACTGGGATGCTGAGAAAAGGATCATTCTCCTTAAAACCAAAGAGACGATTGTGGCTCTTGAACAGGCATAAAAGTTTATCTAGATGCATCAACACTGTAAATTTTTTTTCAAGAAAGAAAAATTGACTACAAATCACTGTATGAAGCTGTTATAGTGAGCCACAAGCCATCCAAGCTTTAACCAAAACCTGATTCTTTTCTCTTTAATAGTAAAGCCACTGTTATAGAAAAGAAACCCACCACGGGGCAATTTGTTCTCTTGCCACACATATTTCGGCTACAAAATAGTCGGCAGCACTTAGACATTAGAAAGACTCCAGAGAAAGTTAACACAGATTATTAGCCCTAAAGGAGCTGTAAGATGATGAGAAGCTGAGTGGATTAAATTTATTTCTCTTAGCATAAATCGATGGAGTTGTGTTGAGAGTTACAATATTTGTGTTCAGAGACCTCACCACGTCTGTATAATGGGAAGGATGCAGGAGGATTACTTTGGATGGACAGCACATTGTGAGGGGGAGGGACAACGGACAGGAGGATAGATGAGGACTTTTTATTCCATTTTTCTTTTTCACTGCTAGCTGATTAGGGAAAGCAAGGGCATCTAGGATTCTGCATTTGAAAGGCTGTTAGATGACTGTGAGAAACATTAGTTTGCTTGAAAATGTCAGCACTTTACACTCTGTGTAGGACTGAGCTGATTGCTACGGTGAAGAGAACATAAGTGATTCAAAGGTGAACCAGAGGTCTCTGTGTTAGAGATGTGGATGTGAGCAGAATGGGGGAAGGGAGCCTGGCTCCGTAAAATGCTGAATTCATTCTTATCTCAAAGCAGAGCCTACAGAGATTTGATACACATTGCATTTTTGTACAAATTAGTAAGTGACTCTTTACCAATGAAGATGCCTTTAATTTGGAATCAGATCTGGAAAGGGAGATAACACAGTCCGTCAGCTTCTTTTCCACCTCCAAATCTGAGACAAAAATCTGGCTAAAGAGCAAACACGTCTTGCTTGATGAGAAGGGAAGGGGAGCTGCATCTTAGCTAACTCATGGCAACTAACACAGGCTAAAACGCTCATGTAGGAAAAGGTGTTTTCCCATCCTGGGCGTTAAAAGGTTAATAATCATCCTGATGCTTTCCCATGATTTGCCTTGATCTGTCAAAGCACAATAAGCTATAAATTGGTGGGTTTTTTCCTCTTGGATTTTACAATGGGTGGGACTCATCCTGGTTAACGTCAGCAGTCTCAGACCCTGCACCGTATAGCGCTGAGGTCCCTCTACGGAACTTGGCCACTGCAACGGGAAAACTATCCTGCTCACCCCAGCTACACACCTTAGGATAAATTGCATTGCCTCTCGGAGGTGCGCTTCTTACCAATCATAGACAAATAGACAACAAAACTTATACACTTGATATTTGGTGGGCTGAATCCCATCTGATGTACCTTAAACATCTTTAAAACAGAGCTTCCAATTTGGACACATTAGGTGACTTTATTTTTCAGAAATCTTACTTACAAACACCTGGCAGGTGAAAGAATCTGTGCTTGGCCTGTACTGGCAGATAGAAAAAGAAAAAGCAAGGGATGCATTCTGAAGAAAAAAAGTCTTTTCACCTGGCATGTCAGTAAAAGAAGCCTGTGGTCAATTTAATATTTCACTTCATTCCTGTCTTTCTGGAGACTATTTTTTTAACAGCTTAAATGCAGAGGGCTAAAAGAAAGGACTGTTTTGAGAACATTCAGTAAAAACCTCACTACGCTAGAGACTATAGACCTAGAGGGGAGGAAACATGATCACAATGTAGTAACTGTAATTATTCTCTGGTTTTTTTGGATCGTTGACTCTCCTAGGACTCAAAGCTTTTTGAGGACCTGTACGCAGCCTGGATTTCCATCATCCAGAGCAGCAAACCACTTAGTGACAAGTCCAGTTTCAGGTGTTGTAAGAGGTGTTCAGTGCCTCTGTTTATGCCAGGGCCGGATTGTGCTCTCTACTCCTGATGATGTTCCTCATTGCTCACCACATGCTTGGATGGTGTGACTTGCACCAATTATGTGCATTTATCACGGCACTATGCTATGAAACGGCATCTCTGAAAAGAAAACATCTCTGTGGGGGATCCGTCCAGGGTTTCCCTGCAAAACTCATCAATCCCAGAGTACACACATATCCAAGGTCCCAGCACTCAGGTCTTAGAAGGCTCCATGGATGAAGAGTTGGTGGACCAAGATCCGGAGAATGCAACGAGTGCAGTCATCTCTGGCTAGATGTAATCATAGAAGCCACTTAGACTTGATGTTTCAAGATTGATTTCAGGTTGAATTGTGAATCTATGATAAATACTGTTCGGCTAGCACCAGATCACCAGATCAGCTTTAGGACAACAGCATATTGCTAGGAAAATGTCGTATCCATGGGGTATGTCTTTCCAGTCACAAGCTGGTAATCTTAACAGCACTGAATCAGGTCCTCTGGACTCACTAATCTGGATCATTTCTTCTTTAAGAATTTCTGTGAGGAATAGAGATAGAGGCAAAAAGAAAGAAAGATGGAAAGAGAAGCTGCTCTAGTTTCTCTCATTGAAAGTCAGTGGAGTTTCCCCTCCTTAGCAAGTTCCTCCTTACTTTGTTGGGGAAGTTAGGACAGGTAGACAAGGATGGTGCTGGAAACACTTTATTTTGGTGCTGAGAGTTTCTCAAGACAGAAAAAAAAATCTACCATCTGAGGAACTGAGTCTTGCCGAAGAACATGGCTAACTCCCAGAGGCTCTGCTGCATAGTGGGTAAGGAAAGCAGCAAGTACAGTGTAGCTCAGTGCATGGGAGACCATCAAAGGGAGGGCTTTAAAAAAATCTTTTTGAAATGAATTTACTACTCAGCCCTCTAGGGCATTAGTCGGTTCCACTTTTACTGTTTCGCATCAACTAACCATCTGCAGGCAACACCTTTTAACAACTTGCTGTAATACATTTACTGGACATTTTGTCATCGTTGTATATTTGAAATATCAAAAAACAGCTGGTAGAAGGCCATAAACAAAGACTTCATTACATATTGTTTATCGTCGCTTTAGTTTTGGAAGGCTAACCAAGAACGTTAATGCACAGCAACATTGAGATGCATCTTTATTGTTGCTAGGAAGGCTAAAGGTTACTTCACTAATAATATGCAAATGGAGCCTTTACTGTGCATAATGAATAATCGCTTTAGATTAAAGGCAGAAATTTCCTTTAGTAGTGCTTGCAATAAAACCTTTTGCATTAATTTAATAATTAATTTAAAGAATTAACACTTCACTGAGCGTGAATATATTATTTACTAAATGTAATTGAAGTATTTATTAGGCAAGTAATAAATGATGGACAACAGCAACGGGTGGCTTCACTGTTTTATAAAATAACCTTAGCCTGTGTTTACAAGCAGGGATGGTAGCCTTCTTGTACTGTTGTAATAGATTAATTATCTTCATAAAAAAATAGATATAATTGCTTGCATTACTTGGTGAATTTTGCTTTCCTTAGTCCTTCCCCTTGAATGTAAAAAGAGGGAAGTCAGAATATTCTACCAGAGACTACATTATGCTGACAGTCTAAGCTTTATTTATGTATGATTTTTTTTTTTTTACCTTGGACTTAGTAAAATTTATGTTTCAAGTGTGTCTGTCCAGTATTTGACAATCTTGATCTATATATAAAGTTAGAGCACTGGTAGCAAGTAAATTAGACAACAGAGTCTTCATATGAAAATAACATTGACTTATGTTGACAGTAACAACAGCAGAGCTACTGAACAATTACAGTTTAAACCAAATTCATTAGAATATAATGAATTTTATAGTAGGAGAATAAACAAGTGAAAATAACTCTATCCATCTAAGGCATGAAGCATTTTCTTACCTTCAAATCTATATGGCTTTAAAATAGTACACTTAATTGTATTTTAACTTATTTTCCTTTAAAAAAGGTGAAGTAAAACATAGACTGCATACCATACCACCAAATTAGAATTTTAACAATACCTTGAATCACTCTTGGGTTACTTTGTCGTAAGTTACACGAATGTCCCCAAATTGTCTGCATAAAACTTCCCTGTTGCAACTTACCCATCTGTATTTTTAATATTCTCCTAGACAACCATAAGCTATCAATATTGATATGTGCATCAAGACATTGTACTGTAGAGATTTAGGAACTCAGTCTGTTCCTCTTAACAGTGAGAAGGTTCTTTGATCACTGTATAGGTGATGATTCATGGAAAAGATAGATGGTGCAAGAAGGCTTCCAGACTTGTGGACAAGTACATACCAGACCTTGTGCCTGGAAGTTAAAATTTGACACTGGAAGGGGTCACTAGGGAAAGTGTCAGAGCTGTTCACCCTTGATGGCACTAAGTACCCTTGGCACTTTTGCAATAAGACTGGATATCTTTCTATCAGTCATCACGTTATTTGCATCACAAAAGAACTTTTGTGGTGTCTGTATGGAGACTTCCTGAAAGTCTTAGCAACTGGGTTCAGCGCTGCAGCCCATCATATTCCTTTCATTTCCTCTGTTGAGTCTTAAGGAATCGTTATAACAATATGGGTAATTAAAAATAAGGACCATTTTTCACTTCATCATAGTGGGAGAAGAGGAGAATTAAGATGTGGCAGTGGATGGCAATCACTTTGGCGTCCTTAGAAAACGCATCTTTTCTTAATCCATATAAGTAGTTCTTAGGGTGGCTACGGTCACTTCTCTAAAGAGCTCAGCTTTTTTCCACTAGAATTTTTCCATGACATTTTTTGGTTGTTGCTATTGTCTTAGTGTAATAGATTCAGATATTTTATTATGAAAGGGTTACATAGCTACCTCAAAGTTAATTGCCTTTATCTGAAAAAGCCTGTTAGGTGGTGGGTGTGAAGATGTTGCTCTTCCTCTCCCAGGTCTCTGAATGGCTGACAAAGGCAAGGCAGTGTGCTGGGTAAACTTTTCCTTTGGTTTTCACTGCAAACCCTTTCAACTGGCTTAATTGATTCTCCCTCTTGACTGTGTAGTACAAGTGCTTGATGTGGTAAGTTTATACTTGTCTATAAAAGTGAAAAAGCGATATACAAGAACACTTGTGACTCATGGTCCATTATCATGATTATTAACTTCTCTCAAGTCCTGTAATGAACAATCTGTCATTTACAAGCTAGCAGTACATCGTCACTTAATGCGCCCAATACTTCTGTATTGCTAAAAAGCTAAGTAATAATCCGTTAAGTAGCCTGTCCCATCATAACAGATCTTTACCTGTATTGGAAGGAGGGTTAAGCTCCTTGAGCTTTCTGTATGTCTTTTGGATTCTGTTTCTTGTAATAAAGTGTCCCCATGCACTGAAATTCTTGGCACAATAGCTTGTGTCCAGCTCACTTGTGTATTTATGTGTTACAGATGTCTGGCATGCCTACCTGCTGTCATACTTTGGCACATCGCTGTAATTTATTGTCTGGCAAATTCATTTCTGCTTATGTGTCTGAACTTGTGTTTTCAGCTTTATGTCTGAGGTTTATTTTTTCACGGTTTTTGTCAGATGGCTTTGCATTTTACATTTTACTTTTCTAGTGATATTCACAGAATCATAGAATCATAGAATGGGTAGAGTTGGAAGGGTCCTTCAAAGGTCATCTAGTCCAACCCCCCTGCAAGAAGCAGGGACATCCCTGACTAGATCAGGTTGCTCAGAGCCTCATCCAGCCTGGCCTTGAACATTTCCAGGGATGGGGCATCCACCACCCCTCTGGGCAGCCTGTGCCGATGCTCTACAACTCTCATTGTAAAAATTTTTTTTCTAATATCTAATCTAAACCTACCTACCTCCTTCTAATTTAAACCCATTACCCCTTGTCCTGTCACAACAGGCCCTACTGAACAGCCTCTCCCCATCTTTCCTGTAGGCCCCCTTGAGGTATTGGAAGACCGCTATCAGGTCTCCCCGGAGCCTCCTCTTCTCCAGAATATTGTAGAAATATTTATTCAGTTGTAGAAATATTTAGGACCAGGACCAAATTAGCTTTAAATACTTCCAGTTACACTTCCTTACACTGAGTATCTGTAACTATTCCTCAAAACAATCCTGCTGAAAGACACATCCTACCAAGCTTGGGTTTTTTTCCATTCTGTGCCCATTTTCAGAAGTCTAGCTCATCCTTTCATGTCGGTGCCTACAAAGTCATTTTCAATGTTTTAAATTAGTTACTCCCAGCCAGGTTTCAAAGACATTTCATTAATGGAAGTAATTGCCCCGTGAACACTTTTGGCACTTCATGTATCAGAGGGAACTTTTCAGGTGTAAATCATATGAACAAAATCTTTAATCGTCACTCTTTTCACTAGGGGCACATTCATAAATGATTTACTAAGGGATAAAAAAATCATTAAAAGTAAATAATCTAATTATTACCAACTCAAACAAATAAATTGATAGCATACTTTGGAATAACCAACAATATATTCTATTTGTATGTTTATGCCCACCTTTGTCAAATGTCATTTCTGTCAGTAGCAAGCCTAAAATATCTACTGATCATTTCTGAATCTTTGGGTAATGTTTTTTATGACCACCTTTTAAAAAATATTGATTTATTCAATAATGTTCACTTTCTACCATCCAATAAATGCTTCTAAAATCCTCTACACTTGCTTTCCTTGGTATATTTATAGAGAAACTTATTCCAGTATGTCAAACTCCATGAAAGACTTTTCCTTAAAGTAGACATTAAAATATGGTTTTGTAAAATAAGTACTCACTCAGTAAATAAGAATTTTGGTTATAAATTTTAAATTCAGGCTACTATTAATTCTTTTATACACATTCAAAGTGATTAAACTGTATCAATAATCATAGCTACAAAAGGTGTATCTATTGTCTTCTGGTTTTCCATCTGGAAAAGAAACAGTCAGCTGCTTCAGGTAATGGGAAAACTATTTATATCAGTTGGATTTTGAAAAACAATTTATGCTATGTGCATATGTATGTTTAAGTCATGTACAAATCTAGGGAATGCACAGAGATGAGTTTAAGCACATATTGCACAGATATGTATTTATTGATAAATTCTGCTAGATATTTGTGTGTGTAGCTGTGGCTAAATAGCCCAAAGCAAAATACACCCAAGGATAACTCAGTAAAGCTGTGAAGAAAGCTTTTACAGTCATGGTTCTTAAATTAAAGTACTGGGATATGATGCACAGTCAATAGTAATGAAGGTGAGCAAAAATACCACATCACAAAGTCCATTGTAAACACAATGATTAGCAACCTCTCAGCCTCAAAATAAAAAATAACAACAACCTGGATTCATAAAACAACCTGGCCTCCTTTGCCTCCGAAATAAATACCAGCTTGTCAGACTGTTTGACTATATGAAGCACCTGGCATGCTCTTGATACTATCCAGGTTGTAAATCACAAGAGGAAAATATTGCAGAGCTGGGCTCAGTGACCCATGTGGTTCTCTTCATCTCTGTGTTCCTGTGATTAACTATTCAGACAAGATCTACAGAACCTGGTTTAGCTGATCTGCTTATCTTTAGATGCTCAGGGGTACCTCTCCATCTGTTTTCCATGTATCCGTCCCTGTGGCACCTGGGATAATTAAGCATTAAAAGTGCAGGCAGGACTTCAGTCAGCCTGCTTGAGTTGCTGAAACCTGAGCTTCAGTTCAGACCCAAAGCTTTAGACATACTTACGGCTGGGATTCTGCCTTTAATAAAGCTCCTAGCTTTGCCTGATTTTCAGATGCTGAACCACTTTAAGGTGTTTGAAGTTCAGTGGAGAAGATCTACATCCAGGAGGTTTCAAAGAGTCAAGCAGGTGACCGACTAGGTCTTGAGAGGGTTTCTTTGTTAGAGGGAGACTAAGATTTAGGGACCAGATACGTGTTCAGACATCCTGTATCCCTAAAGCAATTGAAAGACAGATGTCTACACACACAGTGTCTAAACACATATAAAGATCATTACTTTTGTTATTGTAGAAGACATCTCCTCTATCAAATTTCCATTGTCTTTCATAAAGTCAAAATTTTCTCTTCACAAAACAGGCACACAAGAAATACCTGAGCCAAGAGGCTAGAGAGTGCCGGAGGTAGGTTGCCACATGGGAAGCAGTCAATTAAGATGACTTTCACACTTTATTTTTTGCTTTTCTTCCTTACACTTAGGAAAAGACATTTGTTGAAGAATATTTATTGTGTCTATTGAAAAATCAGGTATGTTTGTACTATTTTTCACCTGCTTTATTAAAAGCGGCCTTCCTATTCTGTCTCCTCGTGTTCACATTCCACTGCTTAGCCTGGTTTTCTTCACTTCTCTAAGTATTTGTCATTAGGTTATTTGGAAAAAAAAGAGAGAGAGAGAGAGAAAGAGAGAGAGAGAGAGAGAAGTCCATACAGCTTTCAGGAAGAAAAGACTTAAACAGGCTGAGAATTAGTTTATACATTGACTTGTCTTTTAAGCTGTTTAGAAAGCCTGAACTGTGAGACATAAACTTTTGTCATATATCATGCATACTCTCACACTGAAGCAGCCTTTTTTTTGACCTCTTAATCAATCTGAGTGCCAGTGCAGGGAAAAAAAGAGGGAGATACAAGATAGCTTATATAAACGCCAAGTTGGCTGTGTTCCTCTGGGCCATCTGCACTTCCAGCCATGGTCAGACTAAATGTCTGCTAATGGCCCCCTTCTTCTATGATCCATTTATATGTCCTTCTTTCTTTTTTTTATCTTTTTTTTTTTTAAAGTGGAAAACAAATGGCATTATTGGACCTGCTCCGCTTCAATGCAGCTGTGAATTGCAGGCGTAGAAAGGCAACCAAGGAGAAGTCAGACAGCAAAGCCCTTCTGCTTAGAGAAGCAAGGCCAAAACTGCTGATTTGGCTTCATTTTGATTCATGATATATTTTTTTTAATCTATAAATTTTAATGTGTTTCGAGGTGATGCTTTTTCCATTTCTTTTCTTCTTCCCCCAGCCCTAGAAGCAAAGAGGTTCGTTGGACTTTTTCTGGGTTATCACTACTGAACCTTGCAACTTGTTAATCCATCTGCACATAGGGTGAAACTTGAAATCAAGGCAAATGATAAGACACTGGCCAGGATTGGTTTCCTGAAGAATTAGACTTTGGCCATAAAAAAAAATGTGTTCTTAGTAGTACTTTGATAGTAGTGGAAGATGTATTTTGTGAGAACCAGGAGAGGGAAAGTAGAGAGGAGCGATTAAAACAATGCCCTGAGCCCAGCTGGGATCTCCAGGTACTCTTGTGCTATAAATGACAATTAATCATTGCTCTCTAAAGCTGAATATGAAACTTTAGAGCTTCCTCTTAGAACCTGGCTTTTTGCAATAGCCCATCTTTGTGGTGCTAATTTTCCCTATGGTCAAAAGACTTAAGTAGCCAAGTATTGACTCATCATCAACAGCCTTGACCCATTGTCAACAGCTTCCATTTACATCTGTAAGAATATGTACCCAGCCTTGCTAATCCCAGGCTGTGTGAGCAAGACCCTGCTCTGATCTGGAAATACCATAATTGGGTTACCGTAGCACTGGGCCAAGATCCTGTGTTAGGAGTTGTACATTACCCTGAGAACAGCTCTTCGTTCACAACACACTGAGGTTTTGGACCCAAACCTGGCTCAGACTGGGTCTGAGACCACCTGCCATGCCAAACCCTTCCCTGCAATTCTTCTTTTTGCTCGTAGTATAAAAGCAGACAGGAGTGGCACTCCAACAAAGAGTGACTTAGGAAAATACTAACAACAGAGCTAAGAGTTGAAGTGTCAGGATCCACGGGAGCCTCCTGAGGGTGCACAGTGCAGGCCTTGCCCACAAGCTGCTCCTCCTGCACACAACGATCCTCTTCTCTTCCCACCATTCTTTATTGCTTTGACAGGAAAAGGAAACAACTCAGTGAAAGAAAGTGACGGTTTAAATGAAATCAGTGCACTGACGTGTCACATTTCAAATAGAAAAGGATACTAAGCTCCATCAAAAAGGCATTGTGGAAAGACAAGCTTTCAGAGTTCCTCTCGGTCTCTTTAAACAGTAAACTCACATGGACATGTGAACCACCTCTGCTAAAATCTACCTAGGGCCCATGACTGATTTAATGTGGTAATATAATCACATCATCATAATTTTCCCCCCATTATAGTTTAGGGCTGGGATCTTCAAGGGTACCAAGGTTTTCATTGAAAGTCAGTGGAAGTTGGGTTTCTAAATACCTTCAACAATCTCGACTGAGAGTCTTCAATTAGAGTCCCCACGTCCATATTTCTCCACCTATACGTGGATTCTCATTTTCAAAGTTGCCTAGCACATGATAGTCCTTCCTAACATCAGCAGAGGGTGTGATACGCGCAGTGCTCCTGGAAAGAAAAGCTGCAGTGGATACTGAGTCCTGCTTGCTCTTTGGTAGGATCAGATTACAAAAATCAACTCTTCCGTGTGTTCACTCATTCCTGCTGCATGGTTACTTTGAGTGCTCCATCTGTTCCCCTCCAACCAAATCACAAACGGAGACATTCAGCACAAGGGGCTGTCCTCAGATGAAGTTCACCTTATAGTCCATTAACCTTGCAGAAAATAATATTTTTTCTGTCCATCTCCTTTTCCCACGAGACCTCTCTGCGAGCCTGTGTGTGTGCGTGTGCTCGCGTGTGTGACCTTTTGAAGTCTTATTTTCTGGGCAAAAAGCCAAATGCTACACTTTCCTCCCAGCCCTAGGCTGTTTCAAGCCTTAGTGAAGACAGCAGGTTAGATCCTTTCTTTGTGTGAGGACGAACTCCGTCCGTCTTGGCACGGGAGACAGTTTGTATTTGGAGTTTCTTAAAATTAAAAATAAAAACAATGAGGGATGCGCTGAGTGGAGGCTGCTTTCACCTCCTCAGGCATTAAGCCCTGAATAGTAGAGGGCAAGGAGGGTGTTCCCAGACATGTTGCAGATGAGGCTTGTTGAGCCCGGTGCTAATCATGCTTTTCTGCAGCAGGTGTGCATTTCCCGGCAGACCCCAGGCTGTGGTCTATTCACGAGCTGCTCTCCCCATAACCTTGCCTTTGAGGCCCCCAAGGCCAGGTTTCAAAATTGCTTCCTTCAATTTAATCCGGAGCTCAATAGAACTAAAACAACAATGGAAATCTCAGCAGTGGAGAGTGCAAGAGTAAATTGCCAGCATAGCTTAGAAGTTAGAGATGAGCTGTGCCTCCTCTTCCTCTGTTCTCCTGAAACTGCAGGGGCTGATTTATATGTATAGGCAGATCTCTACTTGTGAGCAAAATCACGCAAGCTCACATTGCCAGGAATAACACCATTACATTTAATAGAAATAAGCCATTCATGACCCGAAGCTCTGAAATAGTTCCACACAATGTATTGAATACATAAAGTCTACGGTTTCCTTCTAAAGAAATATGCTGGGGGTTTTTGTCCCAGTTCAAAAAAAAAAAAAAGAAAAAAAGAGGAGAATTATTGTGTTAGGCTTTCTCTCCCCTGTGAAAATCCTCTTGGATACAGCAGGTACTGATTATAAAAGTATCAAGGAAAAATTAGTAATGAATAAGACTATAAATAACTCAGGAAGGATAACTCTTGTCAACAGACAATATTAATTACTTCAATGTTCAATTCATAAATAAGTAGAGTTACTGTAGGAGTAATCAAGATCTCCAGCCAATCACTGGTTTTAGTTACTGCGAATGATTAATTACAGTGGTTTCCCTATTTAATTTTCAATAAGCCCAATTCTATCCAACCGCCAGGGTTATAGGTCATGTGCTCATAGTAGAGCAAACTGCTAAAACCATGAGTCTCCTGTTTCATAAAGAAATGTTTGAACAGGATCTCTTAGAAAAACATGGGAATAGGACTAAAACCATGAGCCCTGTCTGTACATATTAGATACACTCTGGCCCTGATCTCATACCACTGAAGTCAATAAGATCATGGCTAAGCCACTTGTGAGGAGTAGGTCCTTGGCTGGGTTTTAGATATTTCCTTTTACTTTCAAATATTCTTGTTCAAAGTTCTACACTAAGAGAATTTGTAATTGCAACAAAGATTAGTTTAATATAAATTTTGCATCTGTGTCAACACGTGTCTCTCAAAATATAAGAATAACCTCCTATTTGGATCAAGTTCTGAGGTACATATAAATCAGTGTGGAGCAGCCCAGGGAGCATCAAACGTGCTACAATATAAAGCATAATGAAGAGTAATAGAGGGAAGATTGTAGCAAAAAAAAAAATGTGTGCCATGGCACACACTGAAGGAAGAATCTGTTGATTGTAAATGACATTTGCTTCCCCCCCTACAGTGCAATTCATAGATACATACCCAGTCATATGAATAAATAAACAGGTGTCAACAGGATTGGCTTTTGGAATTGGGGGGCTGTAGACAACTCCTCAGTAATTTTTTTTGAGAAACTTCCCCAAAGTATAATAAAAATTTAGACAATGGTATCAGATGAGGATGCCATCTCGTGTCAAAACATAAAAAAGAGTAACAAAAATAAATGTTTCCTCAACTGACCACAGTGAATACCCAGGGCACCTTAGCAAGGATGTGAGTGACTGAAACACGTACTTGCACAGGGCTTAGTGTAGGTACCTGAAATGTTGGGTCTTTCTTCCATGAAGAGCTGATCCCACAGTTTAGAATACAATGAATGTTATAGATTTTTATCCAGCTTCTAAACTCATAATACTTTCTGATGAAGAAAAGCATCAAAACATTAAATTTCAAAACACCTGAGCACCTTTGTCTATAATTTAGATTCAGTCTGCTGATGAATATCATGTTGCTATTACTGCACTTGTGGTTACAACTCAAGATGGAAAAAAATATTATTTCTCAACTGATTCATTGATTTTCCCTTTCAGTTGTTTCTTTAACTTTTTTTTTTAATACCAAAGCTAACTTATGTTCTAAGGATTCACCTCTTCTTTGCAGAACAAAAGAGCATGAACAAATAGAGACAGAAAACATCAGGAGAATTTAATCCTTTTTACTCAAGTCCAAAGCACTGATGGGCTTACATCAGTGATTCTCAGCTTCTCTAGCTTAGGAATCATAGTATGAATTGTTTCTTATATTAAACTACTTCCCAGAAAGCAAATCTTCCGGTCTAATATGGACTGGATCCATTAGCCCTGCTTTCACCTGTGTGCTGAAGACATTTGGAGACCTTGCAGACATGGTTGTGTACTCAGGTTATTACTGAGATCACTACCAAATTCTGCACAGCCTATTAGGTGTTCAGGTACCACAGTAATTAACTCAGTCTAAAATCCTCACCAGATAAAAAGGACAGACAAAATGACCTTTAAATCCCCTTCTTTTCATTTTGGCATCTTATCAGCATTTTACAGTTCCTTCTTAATATGTGACAGTGTAGAGAGTTTCATAACTCATTTCAGCTATTGAGTCCAAATATGAAATTGCTGGAGAAATACCCACAGCCACTTCATGCAGAAAAATCTGTATTTTGAGACCTGAAATGGGTTCATCCATGGCAACCATTTCTAATGACTCAGATGGTATCAAGACCACAATGAGGAGAGTGCTTCATTCCCAGTGGAATATAGTGCACAGTGTAGCTAAACCATTCTTAAAATTACTGTCTGCAATTGAAGATGAGTCAGAGGCAAGCTCTTCTCTTCTGTCAAAATCAACATCTGAATGCTTTTCTAATAGCTTTCATGATCTTTGGAGTGAATCCTCTCCTCCAACAGGGTTTGTTGGCAATTCTGTGAGAATTTAAAGTACTTTGGTTAAGGACCTCCCATTGGACGCTTATTTATGGCATTGCTGGCAGGAATGTAGTCTGTCCTCAAGAACACTCTTCCCAGAGCAGCGAGGTGAGCAGAAGACATGTCACAGTGGTGGGAGTAAAACAAAGCAGTACTGATAGCTCTCCTTTGGAGGTTTGATCTCTACTTCTCCACACACCAGAGAGTCTAATACTGTCAGCCTTGAAGAGGATGAAGAGTAGAGCTATTTCACTAGTGCTGCCAAATTTGAGCCCTTAACTTGGATTGAAATTTGTTAATGCCGAGCTTTTGTCAACATTAGTGGAGTGTAGAACCAAAATCGCCTTTGCTCTTTAAGGGGATTTCCTGTAGCTTTTCTCCATGTATTTTTTCCACATAAGGCCAATTCCCTCATTTAAGGTGAATAGCGATTAGTTTAGGAAAAAGATGTTTAGCAGTGACCATGAGCAAGAGCCACCTACAATGCTGCTGATGACACCTGAATTAAACCTGGTCTAAATCAGTAGTCATTACTCAACTGTCCCTTGATAAATCCGTTGGCTTCAACTACACCCATGTACTGGTGAAAGTATCACCCTACCGCAGCACCAAAAGTATCTGAAGCAATAAGGTTATAAAACCTCTTAGATGTGGTGTCCTCCTGAATGTAATCACTGTCTAGTAGAGCTGATAGCAAAGAGTCAACATGGTTGTAGAGTTCTTGTATGGCGTTAACTTCTACCAGACAGAGAGGGATGTGGACTGTGCTAATATTGCAAAGTGTCTTCAAAAGTGGAACATAGAACTTTTTAAGTTCTGAACAGATTATTGTGTGGTATAATTGAACTGCAATTAAACTGGTGGGCTTGAAACCTCTGGGTAGAAGTGCTGTGGACTTCACACGCTTATAGATAGATTCCTCTTTCCTTTTCCTGGAACCTAGTTATAGCAATGACAGATAGAGAGATACTCTTGTGATTTATATCACAGCTGCCACCACAGTATGTGATCACTTGTGGTAGGAGATATGGATGCCAGTAATCTAAGAGTCACTTAGATTCCAAATCCTATAATGTGTTGGCAGAAACCTTGTCACTCCATTAAGTTGTGTTATATTGTATGGAAAATAGACATATCTATCATCTTCAGTTACATATTTAGAACTCATGTGATATTTAAAAGAGCAATGATGTTTAAGATATAAAAATAGTATACTCAGTTAATCTATTATTCTCTCTAACAGACTTAGTTCTAGCTTTTTGGCAAATGAAATTGTCCCAGTGATTTAAATCCAGAGTAGGGAGTATTAAAATTAACATAGTACTGAAGGTTGCGTGAGAATAATGTGCACACATGATGAGGCTGTGGTCTATCCCAGAGCACTGTGCAGCCTCCCAGAAACAAAGACAAAGTAAGGGAATGCTGGGTCATGCAGAACGAAAAGGACTGATGTTACGGGTGCTCATGTGTTTCTCTCCAAGAGGGTATCCATGGCTGGAGGTTTGAAACCCATGAGCTGAATTGTTCATTGAAGTTAGGGTAATCAAGGCAGTTAGGCAAGAAACAAGGGACAGTCTGCATGGCAGCACGCGCAGAACTGTGGTAAATGCAGGATTTTGGAGTACATGGCTACATAGTGAGCAGAACGAGTGAAGTAGAGGAGGAAAACTGCAATAGCCATTTGTCCTGGAGGATTCTAGCTCCAGAGGCATCAAGGTGCAGGATAGTTTTCTTTTCTGTTTGTGTCCACCATTCTGTACATAAAATCAAGTGTTCAGGGACAAGGGGAACACTGCAAACTTCTTTTCTCTAGTAATGTTTTACCTCTGGTAGAAGGAAAAAAAAAAAGAAAAAAGGCCAGGATGAAGTAGGGTGTGCCAGACTGGATCAGACATAAAGACCACATGGACTAGCTAGTACGTATCCAGTTGCCAGGAATAGTCTGGACCAGATGCCTCCAAGGAGTGTGCACTAAGCTTGCAGAAGACAGATGTTGGGTAATCTGTTCTCAGCAAATGTTTCAACCTAAATCATAACAGTTACCAGTTGATCTAAACCCTGCAACATGAAGTCATACATCCCTTTCACAAAGGTTTTGTTAGCCTTGTCTTTCATCATTCTGGGTGTTCCTGCTACTTGTGCAAATCTAACTAGTTTCTTGGCACCAGTGACATGGTGAGGAGTTCCATAGCCTAGTGCCAGAATTTCAGCCTTTCCTTGATTTTTAATTTTTTGCCTTTCCATTTATCCAAGTTTTAATGTTTCTAGTTGTTTTGCATAAACTTACATAGTTCATTATTTGTTCTTGGTTTTCATCTTTCTTTGTGTCCCAGAACTAGATGCTGAATTTCTTTAATAATGAAAAGTTTCGTGGGATGGACTAAATGTCTCTATCCGTCTACAAAGTCATGACAGTGTAATTGATGATGGTCATTGCAAACTTCATTTCTTCTGTTTCTGACAACTAGGATGTGAAAGGCATGAGTTCCACTCTTTCTTTGTACAAGAAACAAGAATTTTACCTTTTCCTGTGTCACTTATCTGGACTGTGTCATATCTATAAGAGTGGACACAATTCCCACGTAGCGATCCCAGACCCTCCTGTTTCACTTTGCATAAAAGAACGAAGGATATATTAATGGTTCAAAAGAGACCAGACAGGTCCCCTTCCAACCTGAATTGTTCTATAAATTTGTGATACTGGATGATTCCTACCTGACATTAAGCTATGTAAAATTTGTCCAAGGTCCAAAATGCTATTTAGGCTTAAGCTCTTCAGAGCTCTAATTCAGGCATTTAGCTTCAAAATCAAACTTTATCTCAAAAGAATTAAATGTTTCAGAGGGAAAAAAAAAATTAGAAAGGCTTTTCCCTCCCACAAACATTGACCAATGGTAATTAAATTCTGTATTTGTCTTCAGTCTCTGCTCAGTGATGAAACTGCTGCCACGATAGCCTGACAGTTATTTGGATTTATGACTACGAGGAAATTTACAGCTGAGGAGAGATCAAACCAAATTAAGTAAAGATGAAATAAACACCAACATTGTATTTTGATTATAAATGTAAAGCATCAGAAGAAAGAGCTCAGATTTTATGAGTTTGGTTACCCCAGCAAGTGCTTATCTGAAGCAATAGAATAATTCTATAATTATACTTTTATCTTATCTACATTTGATCAGAAAACAGTGCTTTGGCACTGATTGAAACCTCCTTCCTAATACTTAAGGGAGAAAAAAGGTTTGATGTATTTTTTTTTCACGAAATCAAGTGGAGAATCCCAGAAGTTGTCTACACCAGATACTGCAACATGGTTCAAAGATCTTAGAGCCAGCATTCAGTGAAATGTGTGCACTCACAAAACACAGCTCAGAGGTGCTAAGGGTGTTTTAGATTTATGTATAGAGAATGTATCTACAGTGCAGATCTGCTTAAAGTCTTCTCAGCAGGGATTCTTATCCGTGATGCTGGTTATGGAGCAGGCTTGGGCAAGGGCATCCCCAGCACCTCTGCTCTACGCACCTTTGGCTCTCCAACCATACCCCTCAGTTTCAACGTGGTTGCTAATCTGCAAAACACGATGGCATGGGGACTTGTAATCCTGTTGTTTACTGGAGAAGCAGGTTCAGGTCACTCCACCCCTTGGAGATGTCATGAAGAGCACCGCAGAGAGCATCATTAGTGATGAACAGATAAAGTCATGCTGCAATTAAATCTGACATATGCTGTTATAAATCAAAACTGACAGAAGTCTCAGAATTATTTCAGAAAGCTCTGTGCTGTCTGGAATGTCCAAGTCTTTCAAGCAAAACATAAAACCAAAATCCTGACCCTTCTTGTCTTTAATAAGCCTACAACTGTATTTTAAATAACTAAGCTGAGCATGTGAGAACTGAGGGCAAAGCATTTCTCTACCAAGGGCAGCAAGACACACACTAAAAAGCATGGGTAGATGGAGGTTTTCCCTTTCCTGAGGATGCAAGATAAAGCTTTCATCTAAAAAGTTATTGTCATCATTAGGTGTATAATGCTGGCACTTGGACTTATTTCTGTGCTCCCAGCAACAACATAAGAGGATGCTGATACTCTAGTCCCTTTCAGAACTTTTATCTCAAAAAGACGGGAAATCTGGAGGCTGTGAATTCTGTCAGGGACTTTGCTGATGTTGCTGGTTTTCCATGAAAGCTGTTCAGATTCTGTGCTGAAAACTGGGAGAGTACAATTCACAGGCAGGTTGGGCTGTCTGGAAGTCGGGTCGTGACCTCTTTCCAGCCCTGATTTCCCCACAGTTTTGATTGGAAATAGGATTATAGAGTGCTTCCTGCTCTGAGGGGAGGGTGGATTAGGTGACTTACAGAGGTCCCCTCCACAAAATTATTACAAGATTCCACGATTCCCTCCTAAACAGTTGTGTAATAGCAAGAAGCATCCGTCATACTTGGCCATAACTCAGTTTATGCATTTTTTTTGTCCCCTAGCAAAGATTGAACTAAAGAATGATACAATCTTGCAATTAAAATAAGAAGCTTTAATTAAATTGTGTTCTCTCCTTTCTCCTGAGACTACACAATCTTTGAGTTACCACTGACAATATTTCACATTGAAACACAGTAGGGATTTATTCTTAGGATTTTTTTGCTCTAAATGTTCCATGAGAAGAAAGGAGTGGTTTCAAAGTGCAATTTCTCTTTCCTAAAGTTTTAATCTACAAAGATTTCCAAGCACTTATTAGCTACAAGACATGAAAACAAGAAGGCCTCATGGCAAGATTTATAATATCAAACGAACATTGACTTACAGAAAATTAATAGTCTATAAATCAGAAGTATTTAATCAGGACATATATACCTTTCTTTAGTGACTTCACCTGTTTTCCCATGAAGACCAGAAAGGCTATGGTATCTTCTTGTTTTTCATACCATTTTTGTTGGCAAAACAAGGCAGTGATTTACAAACGCTGTCTCTCTCCATTGAAGTCACGAAGACCCATCCTGTTACTTTCCTCTAACGAACTGATCTTCCTGAGTTGGCAAGAGTTGAATATTTTTTACTGCATGTATAACTGCATTACAAAGTACTCGGGATTTGGTATCAGTCAAAACAAGTATATGTGAAAATTTACCGTTTTAGCAGATGGAGTCAGAAGAGCTCGCTTGCATACCGCAAAAGCTTTAATATTTCCACAGCTGGCAAGTTTCCTGTGGCCTAAAGGACTGGAGCTGTTGCTTTTGGAGACAGAAGAACTAAATCAAGCTTTAATTCAGAAAATATTTTGTGCTTAATATCTCAAGATGCTTTGGAGATCTTTCCCACTAGAAGACAAACCCAAAACGTTAGGTTTTTTTGTGGAGGAAAAGTTTAGATTTCCTCCTTTGCCCCATCTGTCCTGAAGTGAAAGCAGTGATACGGTAAAAGCTTAGTTTTGGCTTCTGTGCCTTTTTTTTTACAATCCAGCTTTTCTTGATGCTGCTCTTTGGCTAGAGATCTCACCTCTTGCCTCTCCTGACCAATATTATGTTGTTGACAGAAGTCTGCGGTACAGAGGAGATCAACTTCTGAATTTTATTGTGTTGCTTCTGTGAAGCCCAGTGTAAGAGGAGAGTGTGTTATGAAACCAGCCGTTAATATTACACCGTTATGAGTCATTTAATATACACTGATTTTTTTCAGGAGAAAAAACCCTTTTTTTGGAAACATTTTCTGTTGGAAAGTTAACTATTTCTGATAGCACGATCTTAAACTAGAATTGTCTTGTCCACAAGAAAGCCAAAATCCTGTTATAACACCATGTGAAATGAAGCGTGTTTGTTCACACATTCTTGACAGTCAGAACATTTTGCACCAAAAGGAACTTTGTCAGAGATGAAAACTGTTATGGAGCTGCTCTACTTCCAAAGGACATTTCAAAGGGCAGGTTAAAGCATCCCCCACTTTTCATGGCTTGGTGGTATAGGCATGGACATGGGCTTTGAGCTCTTGCCTTGACACAGAAGTGGACGAAGGATGGACAAATCATTTTCAGAATCAGGCAGAATGAAGTCCTAAAAATTTGTCCCACATCTGTGCTTTAGCTACAGGGTACCACCTCTCCTTAAATTATAAGGTTCAGCTTTGCTTCAGAAAATGGATGTTGCCATCTCCATGCTGAAGAAGTCAAATGTCACATTGCCTTCCCAATGGGATCTTCCTTTGAAGCAGATCATAGAATCATAGAATCACAGTAAGAGACTTTAAAAGCCATCTAGTCCAGCCCCCCTGCAAGGAGCAGGGACATCTCCAGCCAGATCAGGTTGCTCACAGCCCCAGCCAACCTGGCCTGGAATTTTTCAGGGATGGGGCGTCAACCACGTCTCTGGGCAACCTGTTCCTGATATTTTGGTAAATATGAAAATTGAGAAAGTCACCTTGAAATGAACCTGCTGCTATCCAGTCCCCTCTATTTGAGTATGACCTGCTCTTAAAGCATAGAGGGGGAGTGGGAGCCTTGGGTTCTGGTCCCAACAGTTACCACAATGTTGTTTTCTGTGCTACAAAAAAGTGTAATTATATTTCCTCACCTTTTGTGGCTGCTAGAACTAGGTGTTGTTCAGAGAGTACTGTAATACTTCCAGCTCTATGTTTTATTATTCAAAAGCAGTGTTTTGAAGCAAAATGACTTCCATTTGTCTATCTTCCCTGTTTTGTACAGGCTGCTGTTGTACTGCTGTTATGCCCTGTAAAATCTCCAGTCATACTGCTCTCCAGCTAAATAAAAAAGATTTGTCACAGTGACTGTATGTTGAAATTACAGTTGTAAGATTGCTTGACTAAAGTCTAGCCATATTCAGGCAAACAAATGACCAGATTTCACAGATGCTATCCACATTTATGCACACAGTCTAGATATGGTAGTTAATTCTTCTTAAATAGAGTAACCAGAGAAACTCTCACATAGATCTTTGTGTTTGCTTTATACAGTCCTGAAGTATTCAGTCTAACGCACCAAGTAATTTATGCCATCTATGCAAGTGGATGGTTTTGGCCCTCTCCATACAGAGCGGCTTGTGAAAGCTTTGGAAATATTGATCACTTCTCTCTACAGCAACCCTCTTACTGGGGCTCATGAAGTGAAGATTCAAGGCTCCCAATGGAGTCAAACGTTGCTTCTTTACTATTCCAGCCACCTAAATCATGGTAATTGAACTGTCTCAGTTACATAGTGAAGACAGTGCCTTTCATCCTAAAGCTCAGGGATGTACGCTGTCCAAGCATCCAGATCTGTTGTGTCAGATATCTGCTTCACCTGCAGTTCTCATACTATACTCAATTTTCCCACTGTTTTCCATTTAACTGGGGGATACTAAAAAGAAAACCACAAAATCGAATTGATTTTACATTTGTTCTTAGTAAAAGGAGATTGAAATAAAAAAAAACTGAAGCATTGAGTCCTTGCTGAGGACAGTCCCTGCTGGACCAGGACCACCTCCCTCATCCTAGACTCACCCTGGCCCCTCTTGCTTTCCCACCACCTCTAGCTACCAGTGTTAGATATCAGACACCTTCTTAAATTTCCACAGATGTCCCATTTCTTTTCTTTAAAGAGAGTACCCGTTGATGCAGACAGCATTTTTTCTCTCTGGCTAGATAGCACAGGACACTGCAGTGAATCTCCAGAGAGCACTGGGCTTGACAGGGAGCTGGTTCCTCCTGCGATATTTTAACAGACAAACACACAAGGAAAACAACAAGGACAGTTGCCCTGTGTCATGAAAGCGCAATGATTTAAAAAGCAGCAGTGTGCGAGTGAGGGAAGGAAGGGAGGCTGGGGGATGGGATGGCAGATTTTGCTTGCCAGACCAGGGGTAACAAAAAATTATCCCGATCCAATAGACCAGGGTATGAAAAAATTCTTTCAGGGGGACAGAATGTTTTTTTTCCTGCCCTTTCTCTAAAGCCCTGTTATTTTGCTGTTCTTTGCTTGCATCTGTTAAATGCTGGAATGTCTGCAGGGATGTTTTGAAAAGCCGCACAATGTCAATTAAATTCGCCGAGCAGTATATCTTTTTGGAGTACGTGTGACCTTTTCTGTTTGTCATTTCCTGGGCATCACACCAAGCGATCCTCTTAGGATGCTGGCTTTGTGGAGCAGGCCCGCAGCAGCAGGACCGCGGGAGCTGCAGGTTTCTGGGACCACTGCCAGCCTCCAGATAATTGCCATCAGCGGGAAAGAGCTAGAAAAGCTTGGCTGAGTCCATCTTTTACAGATAGATTGACCCCTTTCTGCCACTGCGGAATCACAGCCGAAGAGAAACGCGCATCCGAAAAGAGCGAGAAGGGAGAGGAGGAGGAGGAGGGGGAGAGAGGAATGATTACAGCAGGAGGGCTGCATCTGATCTGAACAGGGGAGATTTGGAGGTTACGCTCGCTGCTTTGCCATCACCAATATTATTGGTGTTTTAAGACAGAGGAATATGAGCATGAAGCTTAAATGCTGAGCTCTGTTATAATGAAACTGGCGCTTCTGTGAGAACAGAGGCAGTGTTCTGAGAGAGGGGTGGGAAGGGTGGGAATTCAATACCTTCACGGGATGCGTCTGCCAGGGAATAACAATTTGAACATATCAGCAGCAAGCAAAAGAGAGAATAAATGCATGCTGAAAGCCACCACAGGTGCTTGGAAAGAAGGTGGGGGACAGTGAGAGGAAGGAGAAAGGAGTCAGCCACAAAGACCAGAGATGCACCATCTCCTTCACATGTGTGCCCACCTCAGTGCTCTGCACAGGCTTCAGTGCCAGTGCCCTCGCAAGCTCCCACAGCCACCACAGTGCAGGAGCCCGCTGGCTCGTCATGGGATTTTCCAAACGAGTGCTGGAATCCCCAGCCCGATCCCAAGTCCCCTGCCCTGGCACATCCCAGTAGAGCTGGACCAGGCAATGGTCAAAGCCTGGCTGAAATATCAAGCCTGCCCTAGGCAATCCCAACTCTGATGTTCAAGTCCAGCTTTAACTCCAGGAGGGAATGGGAAGAGGTGAGTGGGTTAAAGACGGAAGCGGTTGTCTCTTCACTGCAGTCATGTGCCCTGCTAGGAAGGGGCACTGTCATTCTGCATCATCTCTCCTCTCCTGGAGGAGAATGACTCACTGAAGTGCAGTTGTCATGCAGAAAAGAGCAAGTTTGATCTACGAAAATGTATAAATACATGTGTGAGCTCTGAAAAAGAAGGTCTCTATGGAAAGTAAAGCTTCTGGAACAGAATTTCTCTGCTGTGTGTTTAGGTCAGTACAGTCTCTATTAATATTAAGTTGCGATAAGGAACATAACATCCAAATTCATTCACTAGCAATGCTTCTTTTTCTTTTCCCTCACTTACGATCCATCTTTCAGTTGCCAACATAAATAATAATTGGGTTACAGTAATGTCCTGTGGCTGCAGACTGAGGGAGCTTCAATGCATAAGGTGCTGAGCAAACATGTACAGAGGCACAATCCTGTCAAATGCTGTCCAGGTCATATAATCTGTAGCTATATTCCTCCCTCTAGAGAACACATTCAGCTTGGCAAATGCTTGGCCTGCTTCTGTACGTGACACTCAGTGTCAGTGAGTGACATCTTGCAGATGACACTTTATGGGTAGAGCAGGTGCTGGTGACAAGGACTATATTTAAAAAGCAGATGTCTAAAAATGGCTTTGCAAGGCTCCCTGCTTAACAGGTCTCAGTCATTTCCAGATCAGATTTGATTCCTTTACAAGACCTTTCTCCCCTTCCTCCACTGCTCACAAACTCTTACCAGAATAAGAAAGCCAAGGGGTGCTTCCCCGGATCACCAGAAGAAAAGCCAAGAAATCTGGCATACAAAATCCGTATCATTCATATGAAACAAGATGTGTGTGTTTGCAGAGCCATACATCACAAGGTTTTGGGTTTTTTTTACAGAAAAGTAGGCAAATTCCCTGTAAGGTTGACATTGCAGCACCTTCCGTTTGTCCTAGCCCCAATTTCTGTAGGCAAGGGCAGAGGAACACATCACCATAGACTAAGCAACAGTGTGCATTTTTGGCGTGTCACCCACCCTGTGGTAGTTCTACATATGTCTATCTGGTCCCAAGGAAAGTGTCACTCGTCTGTTTGCCCTTGTCCTGTCACATTTTTACTCATAAGTGTCATGAGCTGTTGCAGCGTTTTGCCACTCCAGGCGAGAGGGATGTTTCTGTGAGCCAGAGGGTAATTTAGGGCTGTTCAAATGGTGTCCAGCCACAACTACACCATCTGCAACATTTGGGAATTGATGGCTGCCCTTAAAACTGCATTTCTGTATGAAGGTCTTTCCAACTATTATGATCCAACACCATGTTCAGAGGTTAAGCATGGGTTTACACAGAGAACATCCCAGACAAGGCAGAAAAGCAGTTTAGGCTTGTTATTTTGTGCCCAGGATGCAAGTTTGAATTTTTTTTTTTTTTGAGGGTATGTGGATATGTGCTGGTGCAAGAGAAGGTGGTGAGATGCTGGTCTGCTGGCCATAAAAACTGGTGCTATCAGCTCAGGTTAAGTTGAAAAGCTTTGCTAGACCTCAGCTTATAATAGGATATTCAATTACACTTTCTGCGTGTTGCTTAGAGCAATTCTAGCCTGACTGTTCCCTGGGGAATATAAGGCAAAAAAACCCTTACATTTAAAGATGTCTGGAAACCCATTTATTTATTCCTTGGAAATTAAATAAGTGAACATACGTTAAGATACTATATAATGTGGCTGGAGGACCTATCAGTGTCAACAAAGTCATTGACTCCTGTGGGCGATATACAAAAAGGAGAACACCTCTATATTTCATTTTGTTTCCATTTCCCTCCTCCATTTACATCTGAGGCATGTAAATGATTTGAATAGTCTCACTGAAATCAGGAGGACGACTCATGGTCTTACAGAGAGGCACGTGATGGAGGGCTTTACCAAACCACCCTTCAGCACCAGATGCTGGAAGACGCAGTGTTGGTAGCTCTTGGCAGCTGACCTGAAGAAGTTAAGCTTAGCAATGAATGGAGCCCCCAGGCTCTGCAGCTCAGCTTCATTTCCTCTCTCTAGCACAAAATATTTTAAAAGAAACTGAGACAAACAGCTTTTCCCAAGCCAAGAAAAATAAAGCGGCTTGCGGCAGGTGAGGTGTAGCACGCCTGCCGAACTCCAGGATGCTCTGCCAGGGAATCAGGGGGTTGGGTGATGGATCAAGAGCAATTGAAAGGCGGGCACAGAGGCAATAGCACCGTGGCTGAGATTCAAACCCAGAGCAACAAGGCACCCATGAGAACGATCACAAATGTCAGCAGTGGAGAAATGTAATTTGTGGTTTGCAAAGGCAGACTAGCTCCTTAAAATAAAATAAAAAAAATCTCACACACAAGCAAATCCCCCAGCTCTGTTAGCTACCTAGCCAGTGAATGGCTGCCCATGAGCCAGCTATATAATGTTGACATAAACCCCACAGCTCAGCCAAGATCCCCTGAATGGGTTTGATTAAGGACTAGTGTATCTTTATGAAAGTGAGTCAACTGGACACAGATGTTTTCATTCTTTGGTGCTATAGAAGTGAAAGTCTCTCCCTCTCCCTCCTCTTTCTGCTTTGTCCAATCTTCAGCTACATTTTTAATACTTTTTTTCATCTCATTTTATTTGTGTGTATTGAAGGAGGCCTGTTGTATACTCCTGACTTGAGGAGAGAATAAAGAGAGGAAATGCCAACACATCAGCCCACAAATAGCCAAGCAGCTTAGAAACTTGCTCATAAATAAAATCCTCTCAGAAAACTTCCCTCCTCTGTGGAAATCCTAGCCTCACCCACTTAAGTCCTTCCCGAAAGCAATGCAGTTTGCATTGTCTTCAGCTTGTGTTAACAAATTTAGGTTGTTCGAGGCCAAGAAAGAGGGGGAAAAAAGCCCTTCGGAGAAAGTGCCCTTCTTGGAGCTCCCTGAATGTCAGAAAAGGGGGACTCAGTCTAGAGGCACTTTGGTTACACTCTACTGCAGCAGGGAAATCTGGCATAGGGTCTACCCCAGAGACAGCAAAAAAAAAGTCACCTGGAACAGCAAAAAGTTACCTGGGATGATTTTCTTTTTAAAGTTATTTAGGAGAAAAATTCGCCCCTCTCCTTGCAATTGTCTGTCAGGTTCCTCCCTTCAAGGCCATCTGGACAAGAAACACCAGCCTACCGTGCAGCTCGTGCTACTCTGTTCCTCTTACTCAGACAGGTGTCAAATACGACAATCTCCCAAGCTGCTTTCTGCCCACACTCCCAGTCTACCTGAGATACTAAATCACCCCGAGTGAATCTGCTTTAGTGCCCTATCTGCATCTCCTCCCCCACAGTTACTTCTGCAGACCTACCACAGCTATCATCTGCTCCCATAACACCCTCCGATACCCAGGGCAAGAAGTCACTCACTCCTTTCCTTCTGATTTCCTCTTTAGACCTCACACTGTCATTGTTTGTTTCATGATCATCCTGTGGATTTTTTTGCCCTGCATCACCCTTCCACCTCTGTCTTTTCATAACATTTCTCATATTCTCACATACAGTAAGAAAAATGTTCCCAGAACAGAAAAATACATGTACAGTAGTACTGACTTCTGCTCCCTTGATTTTCAGGTGCTTCTTCTGAAACACTTTTCAAAAGTCCAACTACTAAAAACATCAAAATATCATATTCTGCAAACCAAGTGCCTTGCAGACCTGGCATATTGGTAGTCCCAGAGCTGAGGCACCCAGCATCACGAGACACTTCACAAAAGCTACACCAGTAGCAATGATACTCACACATCTTCCCTTTCCAGCATATAGGCTCCTTCTTTGTGCAAATGGTTGTTTCAATTTTTTAGCTCAAAGTAGGTGCTGAGATGTATATGTGAGCAGAGCACCATTTATGGATTATGGATTTGGATTCTGCATTAGATTGGATATTCGGAAAAATTTCTTTACTGAAAGAGTAGTCAGGCACTGGAACAGGCTGCCCAAGGAAGCTGTGGAATCACCATCCCTGGAGGTGTTCAAAGAACATGTAGATGTGGCACTTCAGGACATGGTTTGGTGGACATGGTGTTGTTAGGTTGATGGCTGGACTTAGTGATCTCGGAGGTCTTTTCTAGCCTTAAAGATTCTATGATTCTGTGTTTTGAGGCAGAGCTGCGTGGATGTCCAGGAATACAGGATGATATGATGGGTTGTATCTGGTATATGTTCTTATTGTAAGTTATGATCATGTACGAGTTACTCCTGAGAAGAAAAAAAAACCCAAAAGATGACTGCATATTGTCATATTTCGCAGTTGCTGCAGAAAGAGAAATCTTGTAGGTAGGAGAGGCTGTGCTGTCCCTAAGGAGCTCAGACCATGTTCATCCGTGAGATCTAAAGTGTCTAGTGGGGTGTGAAACACCCAGCAAGAAGGAAATCTGCAGAAAAAGTCAGGCCTAGGCAGAACATCAGGCTTCAGTTGTGAGGAATAGAAAAAGGCTTGTTCTAGGGTCTAGCAGTGCTGATGTAGAGTTTATCACCAGTCAGGAGGCCACTAGCACTGGCTGGATTGAGAAAACATCCACATGTGACAACTTGTTAAAGAGCTCTTTTGTTAACAAGAAAATTTTTTGCAAAGAGGTGTAAGATGTGCGACCTTTTCCCATAACTATCTCCATCCTGCTCCTCATGCCAGCACTTGTGTCTGATAAACATATTTTCACATCGCTGTGCAGATGCAAGTTATCCATAGGTCTGACTCAAGTCGGTGACTTGCTGTTAGCTGCCCAGTGAGAAGAGACCTGTGGGTAATTTTACATTGACCTTCAAGGTTACAAGAAAACCAGAAATCAAGGAAGATGTTTGTGATTTTGCAGAATGAATCACACATTAAATCTCCTACTCTCTACTCTGTTTTGAGGTCCTTTTAAAATGTATTTTAAATGTGAAAAAAAAAAAACCACAAGTTACCATTTTATTCCTTCTTCTCAAGAGAACTTGGCTGATGAATAACAGAATTAATTTACAGAATAGTTAAATGTTTCTTTCTCACTCATTCCGGGCTAGATGTGAAGATCTTACTTTCTTCTATTCAGCTACACAGGTACCTCCTTCTCTCATGCAATAAATGAGCAAACAAAATCCTACCTGTTACCTCTCTCCCTTTTGAATTTCTCTGCAATTTGGGGGAGGCAAATAGTGACCTACTGCGAAAGCAGGAAATAAATCATAGCCAAAATGGCAAAAGCAAAATATTTCTCCTCTAAACATGTTGTTTTTCACTTTGTATGTCTTGGCAGCCTAACCCTCTGAAAACACCCACCTGAATTCTCTGCACTCGACAGAGCAGCCCAAGGATAAACCCTCCAGTAAATCCTATGTGACTGAAGCTATAGGAGCCTGACTGTGAGTAAAAACATTTTAAATATGATTGCTATACCTGTTAGTAACCAAAGAGCCCTTTTGGAGCAAATAATTTCCTTGGAAACATCTGAATCCAATCATCCAAGCCTGAGAGCCCACACCTATGCAATACTACTGCTCTCGTCTCCACATTGTCCCTCCCCTGCCTCAGCAGAAAAGGGTTTACCCTGTCCATCTATCATTTAAATGGTAACGAGCTAAATGAATTCCACCTCACTTCCGAGCTTCAGAGCAAGCTTGGGTTTATTTATTCATCTAAAGGCACAGGAACAAGTTTGACATTGCTGAACATGTCTCGGATTTATGGAAAATAAAACTGTACTAATCTAATGCGTTTATTAGCTTTTCTGTCGGATGCCTGCATGAGTATCCAGAGATGCGGGTTTGCCCTGCAGTTCTGTTCTGACTGGAACAGCATTTTCTGAAATGTAAATGTTATCTTAAGGTCATATGCTGATGAAAGCCACTGTTTTGCCAAACTCTAATTTCTTGGTCATTTGACAAAGCAGCTGCTGTGCAGTTACATGGCACAGCACACAGAAAGCTATTAAAGATGGATGAGTTACATGTTTGATTTAGCATATATTATACTGCTTCTAAAGATAAAAATTAAGATAGACGATTATTTTTCCTGATTTAACAGAATAAATAAAAGATCTCTCTCAAATATATACTCAGAAATGGTACTTCTAAATGAGATTGTTCATCTACATCTTATGCAGTCCTCTGAACGCTTCTGTGAATGCCTTTTAAAGGAACAAAGTAAATATCCTAATGTCTGCTATAATTAATTTGTTGCATAATAAATTGGTATTGAGAAAAATTCGTGATTTAGAGGAAGGTGCAGAGATGAGACAATTGTGGATGTCATGTGACAATAAGCTCTGCAGCTGCTGTACATTAATGAAAATAAAAATTACAAGGTTTAGGTAATCAACAGCTGGTGTCAGCTGGTATGGTACCACATCAGTGCCTTGAAGGTCTTTGAAGATTATTTTTTACCATCTGGAGGATATCTAACATTGCCCAATGTTGTAAGTACAGTACTGGAGGCTTCTGCTGCTGCTTTGGCAAACCAATTTGAATGCTCACTTGTACAAGTGGCGATGTATATGCAGTGTGGAGTCAAGAAAGATGATAATATGACATGTTTTAGGAGACGATGCAGTCATAGCTAGTCATTCAAGGGGTTTTTAGTGCATGAGAAAGCATTGACAGGGAAATCATGCTGCAGGGATGTAAGGTTTGGGTTACTTGAAGCTCCATGTCCAGGAAGAGCCGGAGCATTAGAGTTGTAGCAGGGTTTGGTCTCCACATTTGAGCTCTGAGAAGTCATCTCCAGAATCAGAGATGTTCCTGGGACGTCAACATCTGGTGATGGATAGAGATGGAAGTGTTGTCCTGCACATAGTTTTGACCTTCATCTTGCAAGGTCAATTATCCTCAGGAAAACATCAGCAGTATTCTCTCTCACTAAAATTGCTCTAATTCAGGAATACTTTTAGTACTTTGCAACAAAGAATTTTAAAAAACTAGAGTTGGGGATTTCTGTGGTCTCTTTTCTTCTGTCGTCTTCTCCCTTTTTAGTTATGAAGTTCAAAGAGGTTCCGAGTGAAGAAGATAATTTAGCATTTAGGATAAGACTTTACTTGTGCAGAACATCCAGTGTTATTTACACATTAGCCCTCACATAGCCAAGGAGGTAGGAAATTGTTCCAGTGAGAAATAACTATGAGCAATAAAATTGCTTTCAGATCAGAAATCTAAAGCAGAAAGAATAAGACTCATCAATATTAAAGTCAATAGAAGATAGGTTTCTCTAAAAAATTTATCTACTAGGTTGACAAGGAATCTCCCTCTCCAGCTTACTGACAACTTTGATATGTCATTTCTCAAAATTTAGTTTCCATGTCAAGGTTTCTGGATATATTTTAAAGAGAAGGGATGTGTGAGTGTGAAACAACTTGTGTTTGGTGATTGCACTATATATTTCAGGGGTGTGTGACCCACCCAGCCCATGGCAGACAAGAGGCATTCCTGTACTTTGGGACAAAAAAAGACTTTTTCTGTTAGCTATTGTGCAGGACTTCATCTTTTCTCAAGAAAGTTTGCCCCATTTGCTTGTGACTGCCACTAGTCTACTAAGAGACCTGGGAATAGCACCATACCTTGTTGTGTGCCTCTGTTTCCTAAAACAGGATTGTTTACCTTCCTTATAAACTAATTTTTTTTTTAAATTTAACAATGAAAGCTGTTTATTAACCTCTTGCAGCTCCAGCAGTCAGCCCAGCCAGTTGAACTGCTGCAGTTTCCATGGGATGGGAACAGTCTCGCATGGCACTACCTGTTCTTTATTTGTGTAGAAATCTCTACCACCATGAGAACATATTGCATGTTGTGTGTCTCTTACAGAATTCAATTCACATGCTGAGGTTTCCTGCTCTTGCGATTTACTTCTTTGAATTAGCTACGATACCTCCCTGTGACACATTATTCTTGTGAAACTTGTTAGCTGCTCTCCTTAAAATAAGTAAATAAATAAATAAGCAGGCTGGAATTCATTACTGAAATTGAGAAACAGCCCAGCAGAAAATTCCACAATAAAGCATCCTTGTCGTAAAACATCAATATTTGCAATAAACCATGAGCTGAGAGAAGGCATGGTAAAATAGCTTCTTCCACTCATGAAACACCACATCCTCGTGACAAAAACAAAGCAAGACAAACTGAGCTAAAAGGGAATTACCAGTGCTGCAAGGTACCTTGTCATTGATTAATGCAGTTCCTCTTTGGAACTACTTTCCTTCTCCAGAGCTCCAGGATGGAAGGAGAGATTATTAGGGTAATGCAGTAAGGCTTACGTGCATCTACTGTGTGTACAAAAGCTTTGTGCCACCCCTGTGGTCCCAAAACATCCACTTAACATCCATCTGACATTTAGGTGTAAAAAACAAACGATATGGCACTGCTCATCCTAATCGTTCTGCCCCTCCAGTATTTACACTCTGCTTATGTTTCCATTGCTATATAGAGCTCTGCTCTTCGCCATCCCCAAGACGCACGGATATTAAGGCCAAGGGATCATCTTGCTTAGATCACCTATGTCACAGGTTATTAAGTTTCACCCAGCTGCCTCCAAGATTGATCCCAGTAATTGATGTTCAGTGAAAATTTTCTTCCAGGGAGACACTCAGCCTTGATTTGCAGGAAGGGAGAAACAAAGAGCCTGCTGCTCTCTTTAGCAGTTTGTTCTGGCTTGAAATCCTCCTCAGCAAAAAGTTAATCTCACTCTAAATCACACTGGTCCCTCTCACGCCTTCCTCTGTCTGATTAAAGAGCCCTTTTCCAAGCAGGTTCTTCTCTCCACACAAATGTTTCTTCAGTAGTCAAATTACCTCTCCATCTTCTCCTTGTCCAAGTAAGCAGGATGAGTTTGAAAAATCTCTTATTCTCAGGAATTCTCTCCTTTCCTTGTCCAACTCTTTCCTGAGATTTTTATTTTTAACATTCTTAAAGAAAGCAAACTGAGATGCATGCAGCATTCCCGTTTCACTCACCCTGATTTTGTACGCAGGTGCAGGGCTGCAATCGGATTCTACAGAAGTGGGAATATGCATATAAGGACTGTGCCTCTTAACGATAACAGTGTATGGAGTATCTATACAGTACATATAGCATATAGACATACATACAGATAAATACCTATGGATTTAGTTGGCTTTGCATACTGACAGCCATAGAAGTAATTATTCTGTAGTAGTGTGGGCTGTGCCTACATGTAAGTTTAACTGACTAGTGCCAGCAAGGAGAAAACAGGTGGAAAGAAATCAGAAATGAGATGTGTCAGGAACAGGAAATGAGTCAGGGTCTTGCATCAGCAGGGAAAGTGTAATTAGCATGGCCACTGATAACAAGTTAGGTAGATTCGCTTGCTTTATCTAGATCTAAATTAATGTTCAGCTCTCAGTGGAGGCCTCCTGCCCTGGACTCATGGTCAGACAGAGGTTCCTGTCTCCTCCAAGATCTTCACTGAAAATTTGGTCTCTGAATCACAGTCACTTAGGTAAAACTCAGTTCCAAGCAGACTGGGCTCTTAGTATTACCTATAGCATGGACTTTAATTCTTTGTAAACTGTGTCATTTCTATCTTCTAAGCAACATCATTGATACTCACCCATTTAGGAATTCTTCATGTCATATTTATATCAATTTCCTTGTTCACTGACTATATAATTTACTCAAGATTTTAATTAAAATATTTTCAAATGTATTGCTATGAAGGCATAGCTTCTTTGGCTCAAGCTCCTTAGTTCTCATCTCCCAGCTTTTGTTTGGGGGACAACAGGCTTTACATGACACAGCACTGCTCACCAGCTACTCCTGATGGTGGGGGGCTAAAAGCAGCCCCTCAGACCATGGTCATCCACATCTGCTCAGACCTTCATCCTGCCGTGAGGGATTGCTGTGTGTCCTGGAACACCAGGAGCACCATGTGTCTCAGCACAACATGAAGCTCAGGTTGAGTTACTCACCCATCATGACCTCTCCCGTATAAACATCCCTCACATTCCTTGCCTGCAGGAAGGTTATCCCTTTCCTATGTATAAAATTTCATAACTGTGTGATAGAAACCAAGTATGTATTCTGTGTTCCTGCATTGCATTTGACTATATTAAAATATGTTTTGCCTGAATAAGCCAAGCTTCACCAGTGATCACTGTCCCTGCAGTTATTTATACCTCTACCAATCTTCATCAGCTGCAAATTCTATCAGCGGTGACTTTATGTCTAATTCTAGATTACTGATGAAAACAGCCGGTAGCCTCAAGCATAGGACTGATTCTGCGGAGGCACTGTTCAGAATGCCCCTAGTTGTTGATGATTTACCTGAATTTTTGGACACATCATTTATCCTTTTTTTTCAGTTGATATCATCCTATGTGGCTTTTTTTCCCCTTGCCTACCCTTGCCTTTTCCTTTGAAAACTTAAATGGTTATATTCTGCAGTGTTCTTTTCTACATCAGTTTGCTGGCAACTCTGTTAGGAATAGTGAGTTCTTAGCCATGGGAAAACATTTGATTACCTTGAACCACAATGCAAGTTGAAAGGTAGAGGCCACTTCCTACGTTCTGACATAAGTACAATCCATGAGAATAAAATGTAAATACACACATATATACAAGCTAGTTAATAAAAACTTGTCAGTTCCTTTTACAGCTTTTGGATATACATTGCAGATAGGTTTGGGGATTATGTTTGTTTTATTTTTTAGTACTGTTCTTAAATGGATTGGTTCTGTCTATGTGTTTTGCTTTAGCAGTGCGGTATTAAACACATCCAAAATGTTTCATTTAAGTAAAAAGATTTAACTTTGTCCAGAAAAAAAAAAACAACCCACAGAACCATAGAAACAGCCAGGCATTGTAGCCATTCCCCAAACAGGGTGTTAGGATTTGGCTAAAAAGCTAATCTGTTTAATATGGTTTGGGTTTATGCAGTAGGTCACGGTGCTTAACATTTAGCTGAAACAAGAATGGAAGAAAACAATAATGGAAAAGCTTGGTTTTAAAAAACAACCTTTCATAGACACCTATAAAGGGGATGATTGGACTCATGGTGTCTATCACATGTATTTTGGCCAAAGAAATAATGTTGTTACATTCCAATGCCACCTCCATGCAAAGGCTTTTCTGCAGATAGTTTTCTGCTGGAGGGAGGACCTCAAGGGAAAACACCTGAGAAAGTAAAAAAGTCACTTTCTCCGACTCCATCTTCTGCACTTGCACTTAGGTGCTAAATTCCCTCCAAGCATAGCAGAATTGGTTTCGAGGCTCTGGAGAAAAGCATTATTTTTAACACAACCAGTGCCTGCTCATCACAGCCCCTTCAAATATGCTTTTCACCTGGCATCTGGAACACCTAACAGAGAGGTGGGTGATTTCGAGTAATTATCCATAGTTAATGGTCTAACAAAGATCTGATGTGCTAGACCTGAGATAACACCTTAGGACCTGACTTTTTCAAGTTGAGTCCTATAAGTGTCTGGGCTTTTGTTTTTATTAACGAGCCTTGTCATCCCTTGGACACCGTGCAGGTATGAACTTGTCTCCCTTCTCTGGTTTTTCGTGAGGCCTTCTTCCACTTTAGAAACCACTCAGAGATCTGTTATTAAAAAGCAACATCATAACCAGTGATGAAGACACAACCCCCACCTCCTTCAGATGCCCTTTCTTCCTTCCTTTCCTTATTCTCTCTGACAGCATTTAACCATGTCAAATGCCCAAGTTTCAGCAACACCATTTCCTTTCCCCTTGAATATCTCAGTGCAGAAACAGCTTTGCTTTTATAAAGACATGCAGTTTAGTCTTCAAGTCATTGAGGAATGTCATTTGCATCCCTCCTTCAAGCCAGCAGCAAAGTGTTAGAGAGGCCATTAGCCCATCAGATGTTCCTTGATGTTCTGGACTCATGCACTCCGGGGAACCCATTAGCATTTACGCTTGCAGCCAGTTCTCTCCTCCCCCATTAATAATTATCTAGGGAAGGGATAATTAAAATAGGTTCTGAGGCTATGAAGGACCTCTGCCCACTTTCCCTACTTATGGAGCCAAATGAGAACTTTAATGTAGATTTGGAGAGAACTCCTGAAGGTTTTTGCACCTTTGCCACGTTCTTGTTGTCATTAAGCACCATCTAATCCTCCATTTCATTTCATTAACCCCAACAGGGGCAGATTTTGAAATGTGACTGCAACACAGCACCAGTAAAATTTCCCTAGACACCTGAGAAAGCTCTGTCCATATGAAATGGATAATTTCACAGGGATGAACAAGAATGCAGGAATTAGGGACTGGTTATCAGAGATTTCCTACATGATTCTATCTGAATCACTGAGTCTCTGTGTCTTGATTTTATTGTATTAAATGAAAAATCAGAATGGATGTAGCCTCTTCCAGTGCATTTGTCCTGTGCTACAAACAGGCAACAAAAGAACCAAGAAAACCAACTCTATCACCCAAGTCTATCACTCTTGGCTGCGCAAGGCAGGAATGTGTGCGGGCTAATGGGCTGGGTGAGACGTATTTCAGCATGATGCACTGGACTGAGTCATCACGGCACTGCTCATCATTGCCTGGTGTGAGTATTCCCACAGCAATCTCTGCTGATGGCCTCTCGACACTCTCAAAAAATAGTACTTGCAGTTAGTGTTAGTAGTACATAGGCCTTGCTACATAAGTGGTACAGGAAGTCTCATGAAATTGTAGGACGAGCTTGTTTAAATGCATGCTCCAAGAGCATCACAGTCTGTCCTATTCTAAATCTGACCCGAAATTACTTGGTTTGTACTACCAATTGCACTCTGACAGTGCACTGGAGATCTGTAATGGGAGCAAGGGGGCGCGTGCAGTGCTCTCTGCACAGCCTGGCCTCTGGGTTGGAAATCTTCTGCTTTAACAGCTGTCATTCAATTTACTTTAAAAGAAAAAAAGAAGAGCAGACAAAGCAATGAGAAATAAATGTGCCTCCCATTTTTCAAAATTTGATGTTTTTTAACTAAATCCTATATTATTCATATGCTGTATATTTTATTACTGCTAGTTTCAAAGCTGTTGGAAATCACAGATCTGTTCCTCAACCACAACGTCTTTATTATGCACACATAAATCATGCATGGAAGGGCCCTGACAGTTGACGATGTAAACTCTCAGGAAGCAAAGCCCCTAAGCCATGTAAAAAATGTATGTCACAGGCAAAGAAGTATGTCATCTCTATTTCCTTTTTATGGATACCCTTGTCTTGTCATTATCAAGGAAGATTTTTTTCCCTTTATTTCCTATTTAAATGTAGTTAGCACAGAGGTAATTTGCAATGGTATTTCAACGAGACAAATGAAGTACACTTCCCCACATCTGCCTGCGTCTTCAAGGATGAGCTTGTTGTAATTATACTGCTCCAGTTTCATTAACAGCTCTGCTGTGCCCAATATGGTTCATAAGTATTCTGGTGAAATACAGGACAAAGTTCATTGAATTGTCAGGAGCGTTTCAGTGATATAGGACTCATGCAAATTACATTAGAATGGAGTTGTTTTGAAGACAGAGGTTGATTGCAAGAGTTGGTCAGAATTACTTTTTGTGCTACAGCTGAAAACGAGAAAAAAATGCTTAAAAGTGGAAATATTCAGCTAAGAATCATAAAAAAAAAATAAAAGCATCTGAATTTGCAGTTGACATTTTCAATTTCTCAATCAAAGGTGTTCTTCTTTTCTTTTGCTTGATTCTTTGTTGGGGGGGGGGGTGTCAGTTCAGTGAATTTAATAAAAAATATTTTTTTGGTGTAAGGTCTTAGTTAACTGAAGTGAATCCTTTGGTCAGAAAGTAAAGAGTAACCATCCAAATAGGAAGTTGGAGAAAGCGTGCCGGATGGAGCGGCGGACAGCAAACGCTTGTCTGTGTATCGTGGGCTAGGGGACAACTCTGTGATAGATCAAAAAATAATTGACTCCTTTCTGCTACAAACATGCGCAGAGCACTTGAGACAGACTGGTGAGCCCACATTTCATCACTGGAAGAGCATTGAGCATCTAACAGCTATCCACCCTCGTTGCTATATTTACTGAAATTAGACATGTAAATCAGCCGAACTGTTGTCCTGCGTGTTGTAACTGTGTGATGAAAGATATCTTCTAACTGACTGGAAAAAAAAAATGCACTTTTTCCTCAAGCAGCACATCTACTTTGAGCTGTTCTTGTGCATCTTCCTCTGTTCACATCCATTTTCCAGATTTACTTCTGTGTGATGCCTCCCATTTATTGAGCAACTAAGACTAATTTGCTCTAGCTGTAGGATAAGACAGGCACGTACAGGCACATCAAGAGGGAAAAAAAAAGCTCATCTTTCCTCTTTCATTCCCTTTCATCTGCTTGTGTGTGACATTGCTGATATGTCCTCCACGGTTCCTCCTCGTTGCTCCAATGCCAAGTGGTCAGGATGGGGGCTTCATCAGAGCAAATACCAGTTGAGTTAATAGCTCTTGTTAGGCCACAATTAATCTAATTTCAGGCCTTTACTTCATCAGAAGTCCCTCTTTCTCTGCCATAGCTCAGCTCTAGATGCTTTTGCTCAGACAAATCCTGTCCACTGCATCTCAGGTCATTGGGGAATTTTGCCAGGCACAGCTTGGGTTGCCATTAGAAGGAACCAAGAGCAGCAAGTGAACACTGTGTTGTCTGCTTCCTGATAGAAACACACACAGAAAGGAACAGTAGATACATAATTCTGTCTGGGGGGGAAATTCAGAACCAGCTGAGATGTTTGTTATTACTTTTATCCTCTCGCCTTTGCAAGTTAGTGGGGTTCAGAGCTAAATGTAAATGCGTTAGACAGGAAACCTCAAAGTGTTTCATACACTGATTCTGCTCTCTTCCTTTGGAAAAACACCTGTGGACACATTTTCATTAATAATTTTGCCCTATCTTTTCTCTGATGTAAATTTGCAAGCAAGAAGCAGAAAAAAATGCCAAATCAAATGTTGCAGGCTGACTGGTAGGGTGATTAGCATATGACGCATAGGAAAGATGAATCCCAAGAAGCAAAGCTAGAAGTACGTGTATCTGTTTGCGACAGTATTTGAGGGAAGTTTCAATTCACTGAGGATCAGCTGTGTTTGTGGTTTTCTCTTTTCCTCTCTCACTTAGTGAACCTCTCCTAGGAATGCCCTTTTTCCATGAGCTTTCTGACTGACAAAGTAGCTGCAGGAAAGAGGACGGAAAAGCAACTTAGCAATAGATAAGCTGCTTATCTCTTTAGCTGACTCGAATTTGCTCCTGTGTGGAGGAGGATGCCATCAAAACCAGAAATTTAGAATTTTGTAACACTGGAAAAGTTTGTAGATGTGCATCACCAGTACATAATTCATGCTGCATGAATTTCCAGAAGTCGCTTGTATGTCACTGCTAGAGATAAGATTAATCCAGGTACATGGAATTTTGTTTTTCAAAAGTTAGTCATGGTCTTCAGCCTGAGAAAGCAAGGCTTGTGTGATTATGCTTTGTGCCTGCCCAGCCATCTGCGAGTCTCTTTCAATAACCTGTAAACCCACTGATCAACTTCGGCAGAAGGGCAGAGGTCTCAAAGATATTCAATTCCTGTGTTTTTCATGAAAATCAGTAGATTTCCTGTTCTGTTTTAGCTGCCAGTTGGCCTTTATGCATGAGATTACTGGTCACTAGTCAGCCACTAGACTCAGAGGAAGGATCAGAGAGTGTCCACAACGACAGGAATTTGGATGTACAGGGGGATTGCATCCCCTCGGCAGCAGCCGGGGGACAGAAACAGCTCAGAAAGCTGAGGTCGTCCCAATGGGATGGAAGGAAAACAGGACACAAATCCAGAAAAAAACCTGTACATTTAAAGTCTTCAACTCATCCAGCAACTCCTTTTTTCTGAGGTATTTGATTCAACACCTGTGAATATTAAAGGAAAAATTCCCATTGACTTCTGGGTGGAATTTCTGGGATCTGATCAGGGCTGGGGAAAACTTTATGAAAACAGCAACCATTCATAAAATAAGAATTTTGAGAGATGCTTAGTGCTGACATTGTGATTTGGTTTGTTGTACAAATAGATGGTTATTTGAAAAAGAAGGCCATTTTTAACTTCAACAGAAAAAAAAAAAAACCGCTATATTTGGAGAAGACAGCATAGATATCGGCTTACTGTTACAGCAAAGCTTAAATAGCAAATAGTGCATTTTAATGATCCTTGCTTTAAATAGTGTCTTTGATTTGGTATCTTTCTGTGTTTTGCTATGGTTTTAAGAAAGAAAATCTGTTTTAGGAGACAAAAGACCACTCACTGTGATCTGAATAGAGATGAGATCCAGCACTAACCTATTGCCTTCCAAGAGCGACTATACTTTTGTATGAACAGTAACATAATATCTGCCAAAATCTTCCACTTCTGCTTGGACATTCTCAGTGGTTTTCTTGTAAAACTCCAATTTCTTCTACCCTTCACAGCAAATCCAGCTCCTCTCGTACACTGCTGGAAGTGAGCTGAAAGAACCTCGCTCCTTCCGACCATGAATCTTGAATTCTTTCCGACACCACTTTACAGACTCGTGGTTACAGCAGTTTCCTGAGAAGCCAGAAACAAGGATTTGACACCCTTATGGAGGAAAAGGGTTGGGTGTGGATATCCCCTTTGTGCAGGAGTGCTGTTCTGTGAATGAAGGGTCTCCCTCCTGGTGTTTTAAAAAGTGATAAAAGTCAAAAACCCCAGCCTTGGAGGTAATCTGAGAAGACACATTGGCTCATGCTTCTCAGGGGAATAAACCAAAGTCATTGTTGATTTCTAAAAATTTATTGGGAGCGAGAAAGACTTCAGGCATCTGGAAAAATTAAGCATAAAAACCTGAGGTGCCCTTGAAATGTAACTGCCTGTGGGGCTAAATAACAGCTGAATCAGCATCACAATTTTGGAATTAGGCACTTAAAAATCATACATGAAGCACCTCCAACATTTCCCAGGCTCTGGCCTTTCTGCTCGGTGACAGCAGAGGTAGCTACAGCCCATCTCGTGTGCACCAACCACCTGCACCAAGGCAGGAGCTCCTGGGCTGTAAATCCTCCTGCTCCTGAGCTTGCTGCATGCCACCTTCCTTGTGCAAAAGGGTTTTGAAAGAGACAACTTGTGTTCCCATATAGCTTCCTACACCCCATTCTGCTCCATAGCTATCTTTCTTCTGGTCCTGGACTCCTTTTTTTATGCAGGAAGTGTTCATCACTGTGCTACCCACAATTTATGGGTTTTAAGGTCAGCAGAGACCAATGGGACCATCTAAGTCTGACCTGCTGCACAGTGCAGGCCGTACATTTCATCCAATGATTCTTGCATCTAGCTCAACAAATCAGGGCTGTGAACCTCTGGTATATTTATTGCATGGGAAATGTCAATGTCAGCGTGATAGTGCTGGCTACTGAAAACCTCTACTCAGCCACTCGGCAGGTACGCCAGTGTGGAGAAAACCCTCTCCCGGCACTACCCACTGTCCTCATTATTTCAGATAATAGGATTTGGTTGCTGTCAGTTTGATATGTCTTTAAAAAGAAAGAAGGTTTTTGTCATCCCTCATTAATCATCCAAGCCATAAATTTCTCATCTAGTCTTTATTTCACTTTTACATTTTTGTGCCCTTTGTATCATGCTGGAGGCTATTCCATGTGCAAAGTTAACCTTTAAAATAGTATCGGTATTGCTTTTTCAAGTCAACTTTAGTCTGCTTCAAATTTCTTACATTGAAATTTTGGAAATATTAGAGTATCTTAAAATATGATCTACCTTTCCAGACAGTTACTTTTTCAAGGTGCTCTCAGTCATGTGCTTTCCTCTTTCTACAGTGTATATACCACAGTTCTCTCCTAAAATATTTTCCTGTCTCTGTGTTGAAATTTTGTCCTTAAAGAATCTTTGTTCTCACAGCTCAGTAGAGGGACTCAACACTGGGCAAGAGGAATGTTTCGAACCTGTCAGTTCAAACTCAGTGGTGTGCTGTTTTGGTGATGTCCAAAGTTGCTTCACCCCATGAGTTTATGTCTGTTTTGCATGGCTGTGACCAACATATCTTGGAAGACACAGCCTTGGACAATGCAGGTAGCTCTTCGCACGACTGCACTGCAAATGAGCTGTAACTGCAGCTCATGTAAATGCACCCACCGCTTCAAATTAGCTCATTTGAGCCACAGTAGCAGAGCAGACGGTGAGCTCAGCCTTTGCCCAAAATGCTGAGTGAACCCCTAAGCAGGGATTCATGTGGATTCAACCAAACTGTAGTGGTAACAATGATTTCAACATCAAGCCAATCCCGTTATTCCCACACAAGGTACCACCCCACCTTTGGCCATAGTGCAGACATATTTTTGAACCTGTGAGGGCTCTCTGTTTATTTTTTAATTGTATGGTTCAAAGCACACCTTTTAGGTTTGGGAAGTAGCCATTCTGCTATCGTCAGCTAGAGAAGACCTTTGCTGATCCTTCAGAAAGGCCTCCTACCTGTAGTTGATGTTTTCCTAGTCTACACAAGTCATTTGTGACTTTGATAATAAAACATACAGATGGAAACCTATAGGTCTCAAAAGTACCACCTTCATTAAACTTTCAGCCTATCCAGCATCCTGAAAGCAGAATCAGAAAGCACAATTCCTATTTCTTTTATATCAGACAATAGGCACCACTGTTCCATCTCTGTGCTTTCTGCAAGAGAACGTTTTTGTCTCTCAAAATGCTGTGTGCTATTCCATAAATCCTGTGCTGTGGGAAGTGTCAGCACTATGTAGCCCAAAAAGACCCTGCCTGCTTCCATACATCTACCAGGAACAGCAGCCAGCGGACCGAGAAGGAGACAATTTGTTGAAATTTAGCCACTTGAGAAGCACTGCAAGGGAACCATCAAAAGAAACAGCTTCTTCCCCCCGTCTTCCTCCCTGAGCCCAGTTGCCAAGTGTTATAGGCAGCTGGGGGCTGTAAGCCGGCTTTCACTTGGAAAATGCTTCAATTCAGGAACAATTAACGAAAGCGGATCATGAAAGGAAAACATAAACTACAGTCTCACCCAGAGCTGGATACTCTCCGTGAGCCTGTTACACCCAGCCCGTGGCAATGATTCCAGCTCTGCGCACACACACAACCCAATAAATAAAAGAAAGCCCAGCTCTGGAGCTCAGCCCTTGCATGGCCCGTGTCTGAAGCACGCTTTTCCTCCTCATTTAACCACAGCGGGGCATATTGCAAAAGGAAACAACAGAAATGCTGTGCTGCAGGCTTAGCTCGCCATTCTCCCCACCTCTTCTTTCAGCTTCCCTGATGCCTGTTTTTGCCCCCAACATCAAAAACCTCTCTGTGAACCTCTGCACTGCACCTCTAGACGTGGTCAGCACCAAATTATCCCATGGCACCCTAACATGAATGAAGCAACCCTTGAGTTGGGCTTATGTACCTGCCCATGGGACCACTCACAAGCTTTCTGGGGAGGTTTGCCCCATCCAGCAAACACCATCCATCCATGGTACAAGCCAACCAGCAGTGAGCATCCTCCTGCAAGAAGGAGCAGCAGCCTGTATGCAGGATGTATTTTTTTACGGCAAGTTCATGGCTCACCTGACAGTGGGATGTTTGCCAGCAAGCCACATTTCCCCAAGATCCGTTGCTGCTCCTCTAGTCCTCTGTCTATTTCCAGCAACCACCCTGCACACTGATGGCCTTGATAGGCCTGGTGATGCTTACAGGAACAGGAAAGGAGGGGAGGAAACAGCAGGAAAAGAAGCAGGAGTGGAAAGAAAGGGAAAAAGGTCAAGAGAAAGCAGAACTGCTCTGTATATATAAAAGAAAGGGAAGGATACATGCGCTGGAAAAAAAAAAAAGAGGTGTCAAATTCTTCAGGGAGAAAATTGGAGGAAAGGAAACATTAAAAAAAAAGAAAGACAAACACAGCTGGGTGGGGTTTTTTATGGTTTAATATCAAAAATGTGCAAACAAAGCAACATAAATGCTGCCATGTTATTTGAGTACATAATGGCAGCAGGTATTGGAAAGAGTTGGGTCCTCACTTGCAGCAAGCACACGCAGCCCCACTGGAGCAAAATGGCCTGCATCCCCCCATGAGTCAATTCAGTTACAAAACCAGTACGTGATATACAAAGAATTATAAGCTTGAACAAGCGAGGTATTTTCAAAATCAAAGCTGATTTTCTGCCTAGTTGAGCACCAGTCAAAACAGCTCAAAAACAAAAACCAAAAAAAACCAAAAACCCAAAACATGACCTGAAAAAGGTAGAGGAAAGAGTTTGGTTGCACAGCATGGATGGATAGACCCTGTGAGCAACAAGTATCTCCCTGGCTTTGTTCATGCTGGGCACAGCAAGGAGGTGGGTTTGATTTTGGTGAAATAAGGGAAAAGTAGGGGAGGCAAGGTTGAGGGTTTTATATTTCCAAAACAATATCGTTGATTAGCATTTTTCGAATGGATAGTGGTCTGGGTTGGATACATAAGGATCTGCTTGAACTTCTTAACTTTTTTTTTTTGTAAATGAATTTAGATTCTTGGGGTAAAAGTGGGGGTTTGGCACTAATACCATACACACATTAGCAGATTTCACTTATTTTTTAAACAAGCTCCTCTTTCCTTACACCATCTATCTCTTCTTGTATCCTTCATAAATAACTTAGTTGGGAAAATAGATACAGCTTTTCATGTGAAATCAGAATTCTTTACCTGAAATTTCCTAGGTTTTTATAGCCAAATTTTTCCATCTGGACTCTGAAACTGCCATCTCCTGGCACCACCATTAGAAGCAAGCAAACTCTGAGTAGTTTTTAGATGTTCTAGTGTAATGTGTCTGTCCTCTCTTTATCAACTTTTGACTTTTCTGTGCAAATCTGGTTGCATTTATTGAAATGAATGCCCAACAGTGTAGCACAGAGTTACCATTCCAGACTCTCAGCAAACTCAGGCAGACTTGGTTAAACTTATCACATCTCTTTGATGAGATGTCCTGAAAGCTTTGATGTCCTGAAAGCTACAGGGTAGACACGCTGCCAGTTTTGCAAGGATATGGGAAGTGATGTGGGGCTTTCACTGTCACATAACCAGGGCAACATGGGCTGCATGAGGCAATGTCAAATGAGGAAAGGCAGACTGTCCTCTACTCTGTTACCCACAATAAGCTTGTTCTGAACTGTTGATCAGAGAATTGCCCTTATTTCTTTGAAACCAACTTTGAACCCTGCAAAGACAATCAGTGTACAGCAAGTTAGCAGCACAATTTTAAATTCAAATTTGGTGATTAACACTACTCCTGTCTCTCAGGTCTAATTTAATAATATTGGGCAAAGCTCTTGCAAAAAAAAATTTTGACAGTTTGTTATACTAATACTAAGCCATTAAAGCTTTGTTGTAGGCAATGTCTCTCCAGCTTCAGTGGGCCTTTCTTGGCACAAGGAGGCATACAAGCACTGCCAAAATGGAGAACACCTCTGCCCTGTCTTAAAGTAAAAGCTAACGTATTTGGAGGACTGCCACTGTTTTAACTAGACTCCCCAGATGCATCATTAATTGCAATTTATAGAAAGCATTTATTGCTGGGCGATAAGGACAATAAGCTTTCACAGTTGATTTGTAGTACGGTATCTCACCACAATCTGTAACACTAAGTAAAGGCATCTCCAGAGAAGAATATAATAGTCCATCCTGTGTTTAACAAACAAACAAAAGCTTAAAGGGCATAATTCTCAACAGTGCATGAGAACAGAAAAGCAAGCTACTGTTTCTGGAGCACATCAAGGGTTTCAACTATTATTCCAATATTTTAGTCCTGAAAGTTCTTTTCCTGGAGGTGAGGGAATGAGATCTAGGAGTGCTCCAACAGCTCTGCTGTGCTGGAGGAGGCATCAGGCAGACCTCCCCAGCTGAGCCTGGATAAACTTTGTGAGTAGGTAGATGGCAGATGCTGGCACTGGTGATTCAGTTGCTGGATCTCTTCGGTCTGACTCAGAGTTGAACCAGTGCCCACATGAATGCCACTGGAGAGATCATCTCTCCGAAGAGCAGAAAGCCCAGATTACTAAATTGTCAGAGTCATTAGAGCACGTTTTGCATTGTCAGAGGAGTTTACAGGTGTCTGTGCAAAGTAAAGCCTGGGTCAGTATGTATTTTATTTGACCTGCATTGAAAGCTAACACATTCATGGTGGTTCCCACAATGAGGCAGAGTGCTGAAGCCAGGACAAGAAATCTGACTCTGATTGTGCACAAAAGGTGTGTAGCATGAAGGAGGAAAAAGATTTTAAGTATTTTTACCAGGCTTTGTTACCTGATCAGGTTGAGTCCTGTCTGCAGGATTGCAAAGTGCAGCCCATAGCATACACCAGCCTCTGCTCCCCACACACATTTATTCTTGGTTTCCTTCAAACCAGTCCCCTGGGAGTAGAGTAACTTTTTTTGACTGCAGACAGTCAAGGGTCCTTGGTAAAAAATGAAAAAAAAAAAAAGAAAAAAAAAAAGAAGGAGAATCAAAGCAACCTAAACCTTTAGGAAATGGTATTCAGACCAATTTTCCAGCCTCACCATGGTTTTTAAGCATTGTCACAATTCAAATTCTGAGTCAGCAGGTTTCAAACCTGGTGAATAGCTGATGGCAACAAGTCATTGAGGGAGAGCCATTAGCAAAATGGTGGTAAAATCTCAGCTCCCCCATTTCAAGGTTATTCCTTTTTTAGCTGCTCTCTGCAGTTAGCAGTGTTTTTATTGCTAAGGTCATGTAGTAAGTACAGAGGCATGGAATGATTGCCATGCTACATGGCAGCTTGGCCATGCATTAAAGCTGGTTGTTAATCAAGCTCCTAACAAGACTGTTAGCTCCTCTCTCTCCAACAGGCCAAACATCCGTCGAACAAAGGCGGTGTCAAATGAAGACAGTGTCTCAAATGTCAAGTCTCAGATTTTGACTGTCATGTTTATGAGCTGTATTCAAAAAGACAGCATTGAAGAGTGTGATTAGATTAAAATTTACCTGGCATCTGGTTTCTTCCATGAAGCTGATGCTCAAGATGTAGGAAAAAGGTGAGCTTTAAGTGGCTGCTCCTCTCTGAAATTTCATTTCATTTTCCTCCACAGATTTTAAGGAAAGCCTTAGCTGGTTGAAATGTCTGTGACTTCACTGTAATTTCAGAGGAATGTTTCCTCTCTGCAGTCAGAAAACAAAGAAAGACTCCAAGGGATATTTTGCCCTTGAGCACGGACAGAAAACCGGGCCTACGACCTCCTGGGCCAGGAGAGTTAAGGCCTCAACTAAGGTCCTAATGCAGTCTCTCCTGGAAATTCAGGAATTTCAGCAAACTGGATTTTCAGATGCATTTATAATACATTGGATAGCTCAAGCTTAGCTATGTTCTAGTGTGACTGGACGACCCCAAGACCCAAGCAAGCTCCTGCCCTGAAAGACTGCATTTCTCTGAACCAAACCACATTTCAGGTCTGGGGCTTCTTGTGAAAGGGAGTTTCAGCCTGTCTGTATCCACTATCACAAGACTGTCCATTAAAATTTCTCCCCTAGCAGTACACTTCTTTCTCTGTCTTTTGTTCTCCTTTTCATTTCTCTTTTTTCCCCCCATTTCCGTAGATATTGCTTGGGCTGCACAAAGAATTAATTCTTCAGTTTGGTCGGAAAAACAGAAAACAGGAAACAGAAAACAAAAGTAGCAGAGCTATAAACAAAATAAAGCTGCTCACTTTTTTCTCAACAAAACAGAGAAAGATGCTCTTTCAGCCAGACTCTGTTTTCAGATGGTTCTTCTAGAAGCTCAGGGAACAAAGATCCAAACTCAGCAAACAGTGTCAACATCTGTTCCCGGTCCCTGTTCTCCCAGCAGCCTGCTCAGGAGTGGATTGAGTGTTGTGATCTTCTTTCCACAGGGATGATCAGGCATTTACCTGGAGACAACTTATTTCAGAGCCATTTTGTCTAAGTGACAGGAGGGAGAGGAGTGGAAAGCTTTCACTCTTTCAGAGCAGGCTTCTCACCACCAGCTCTGCAACATGGAGGGGGATGAGCGTTCAAGTAAGGCAAGGCTGAGGTTAAATGTACTGTAGTTCTTATTAAATGTTCCCAAAAAGAGACCTTCTGGGGTAATTAGAGCATGCACTTCCCTAGTCCTTGGCTGAAACCAGCGGAAATTATTACACTGGTGAAGAGAGGCATTTCAGCTTCAGAGAACCATCACATTACCCAGTGGGTGTTGTATTCCTCGTTTGGGTTCAAGACTCTACAATTATATCACTAACTTCTTTCTGTCTGTTTGAAAACCTCCTCCTTTCTCCTCATCTTCTTCTTCACTCTCTTTTATTATGAACAAAAATTTTTCTTCAGAGATATATTTGAAGGTGGTGATATCTGATTGCAATAGAAAATAATAACTCGTTCATTCACCAGCTGGAGAGGATCCAGAGGAGGGCCACGAAGATGATCAGAGGCCTGGAGCACCTCTCCTAAGAGGCTGAGAGAGTTGGGGCTGTTCAGCCTGGAGAAGAGGAGGCTCCGGGGAGACCTGATAGCGGTCTTCCAGTACCTCAAGGGGGCCTACAAGAAAGATGGGGAGAGGCTGTTCAGTAGGGCCTGTTGTCACAGGACGAGGGTTAATGGTTTTAAAATAGAGGGAGGTAGATTTAGATTGGATATTAGGAAAAAAAATTTTACCATGAGAGTTGTAGAGCACCGGCACAGGTTACCCAGAGAGGTGGTGGACGCCCCATTCCTGGAAATGTGCAAGACTAGGCTGGATGAGGCTCTGAGCAACCTGATCTGGTTGGAGATGTCCGTGCTTTTTGCAGGGGGGTTGGACTAGAAGACCTTTGAAGGTCCATTCCAACCCAAACCATTCCATGATTCTATGATTCTATGATTCTATATCTGAAGAGATAAAAAGACATTTGCAGGGAAATTAAGATAAAGATGTCATGTGCCAGCTCAAGGAAAATAAAGGGGAAAAGAGCTCATGTATGACTGTGGTCCTTCATCCTTAGGAGTGCCTTCTTGACAACTGGATGATTTCTTTGTCTTTGTTTATCTTTCTTACTGGATTTGTGTATGTGAGAGCATCCACAATATGTGAGTGATCACTATTAGTGTAGGTATTCCAGTGTCTGGCTTCTCTCTAAGTTAATCTAAGATTAAGGTCTCTAACTTTCTGGGAAAAGAAAACGCACACTTCTTACAGAAATAGAGAGACTGTTTTTCACAGCCTTCTTAAAATAGTCCTTAAGACACGGACATTGCTGAAGCTGTAGGACAAATTCCAAATTTGACTGCAGCATGTTTATCCATCTCTAATTGTTATTGTTAAACTAATAATGATCCATGACAAGTTAATAAAACATACTAACAGTATGTCAAGCCAGCTATCCACCAGATTTTATGGATTAGCAGCCTGATGGCCAACAAAGTCTGCCCTTCTCAGGAGCATCTTCAGATGTCAGAGCTTTCGCTAATTTGATAATGAAGCCTTCAGGGTTCCTGGCTGCATTTTTAGCTGTCTGGAAGGAGTCAGCTGGCCCCACAGGTTGTACAGCTATGTTAATAGCTGAGCTGAGACAGAGTCTGTTTATCTGCATTGCCTTTGACCACTGCACTTGTATATTGTTATTTTTGTCTAACAATCATGTGGCCAAGGGCAGTGTAGGCTCAGACTCACAGTATCATATCTTAAATGCCATTAGGATGGACTAATCCTGACTAACTTTAGATATCAACATCATAGATGTCTACATCTGAGCTGGTTCTCCAGACTCCCCAGAGAGGGAGCTGGAAAGAAGCAGCACTTCTGGGACATGATTCATCTTTTCTGCAGTAGGTATCTAAAGCACGTCAGTTGCATTTTGCCTTATAAGTGTCTTCATGTCCTAGCTGTAAAAGGGGCTACAGAGCTACCTACACCTTCAGTGCAGGGGTGTGTTGTAAATGGCTGCAAGTAGATGACCACCTTTGCCTCACCTGAGGTGGGGTAACTCACACAGATTTATGCTCTGAGCCTGTGCCATGAGTGAAGAGGCATCTTAAGTCTCAGCAAAAGTGCACTCATGCAGGTATTTATGGCAGCACAGCTCACATACAGTCAGCTCTTGGACCATTACAACTTGGAAGCGAGTTTAGTTCCTCTGGACAGAGCAGGGCGAAGATTAAAACATGCATCACTTCCTGGCACAAAGAGCCACCAGAAAGCAGCAGCTGTCTTTAAAGTGTCTTTGAAGATCTGTGTAGACTAGACCAGCAAAGTGAACATTCACTAGAGATGAAGGTGTGAAGCTGTGGCTAAACAACACCCTCCTATTCCTCTTGATTTCATTTGAAAATCATGCACATTTAACACTTCTAAAAATCACAACTCAGACTGCTACATTTCATTTTCAGTGTTCCAAATCAGGATGTCATTTCCCCATAGATTAATTCTTTCTGATTTTTTTTGTAAGAAGTTTAGATAAATTTGAAGAATTTGAATGCCCGTAGAAAAATAAGCTTGGGTCACCACACTTAAGCTAGTACAAGGGCTAAACAAGGACTCTTGTATTGTCTTGCTGTATCTGTTTGCAGTGGAGCACTTTTGGGAAATAGGTGAAAAATAACCATCACAGTTTCATAGTTGGAGATGCTCAAATTACTTTTCCAGTGAGAGGGCTTCAATTACCAAAATGTCAACTCAGCAGGAAGCATTTCACCTCTGGGAGGGGTAAAAGGATGCCAGCTCATGCCAACTCTTCCACAGTTCTTCGTGATGTGGAGCCAAGGTACCACTTCACCCCTGCTTCTTGAGAGAACAGTGAGAGGTCTACTCCCCAAAAGGTACTGATGGCCTGGACTGATGGTCTGTAGTTTGAGTACCCCTGCCTTATATTATTTGCAAAAGAGTTTAAAATCAAGCCTGTTTAAGGTTTTTAGGTACTTATTATAGATGAATTTTGCACAACTGAATCTGTTCTACTCCAGCTCAGTGGGGTCTTACCTTTTATTCAGCACTCCCTGACACACCACGTAGCATTATAACCAGCCGACGTTTCACAAAAGCCATTTTTCGCACTCCAGATTCAGCACTCCCTCTGTGATCAGCGAGTGTTCAGAGATGTTCATCCTTGGTTTGACAATGTTATACAACATTCAAAATCTTCCCTGATCTATTGTTGCACCTTATACAGATTTAACCTTTCTCTTAGAAAGGCTAGGAAGGGGGTTATTCTTGTGCCATCTGGAGTGCTTTTTTTATTCTCCTAATGGGATCCCAGCTAAATTGCATTCCAGTATAAAGAAAGAGAGAATTATGTATTTTCTTGACTGAAGGGTAAAACCTTTAGCAAAGTTTTGAAATTTCAAGTGAGGGGGACATATTCCGCTTTTTGAGGAGAGGCTGTAGCAGCAGTGACCTAAATAGGGTCTGTGAGATCATCACACCAACTCCTGCAACTTGTGATCAAAAGGCAATTGCTTCTGAGCAGTGCATGAAAAGGCCAACAGGACTCTTGAGCCCCTGCTGAGGAAATGTCCAAGGGTGTATCATAACCAGCTTAAGAATGTGATCTGTGTGCTCGTACACAAGGTTGATACTGGAGGACCTTTTGTCAACTAGTCAAGCACTCTCCTGAAATATTGCTAAATACAGATATCTACTGAATGGACTGGCAGACATATCTATTGAGCAAACTGGCAGACTGACAGGCATTTTTCGCACAACTGTACTGGTTGCAACTTCCAAGAAAGGCTGCCAGCTACCTGCAAGCAGACTTCAATAGTGATTATCAGATTTCTTTCTTTTACTTAATTCTTCTTTGATTTGAGCACATAAGCTCTTGAGTTTTTCCTTCATGGCTACAAAATAAGTTGTTAGAAATTCCATATCACGTTGCATCAACATCACCATGTAATCATGGAATTACACAGTCCGAGAGAAAAATCGGTGACCAGTGAGGAAATCTGGAAGTGCTTTTCCACGCTGAACTCAATCATATTTATTGCAGAGGGAAAGGCACCGTGCTCTTTAAGCAGGCAGATTTCAGCTCATTTCAAGTCATGGCTTTTCAGTCAAGGGCTCCAAAAAAGTTAGGCAAACTTCGCTTAGTGAATTCTTATCATCAGAGGAATTTTCGGAGCAAAATATTTCGTCATCAACAAATGTTAGTTTGATAGAAAAAATATTGTTTGGAGAAATAAATATGGTTTAAATTATTTTCTTGAAAGGAGTTTCCTATCAATGTGACAGCTACAGAAAAGGAGATTTCTCCCAAGCACCTAAAAACATGGACTATGAAATGCTGTAAATTCCCACATTTTAACCTAAAAGTGAGGTAACTCTCTGTTTTGAGAATAGGTCTCTCCTATTTTCCACAGTTTTCCAGAGATCCCAATTTAGAATGTAATGGTATTTTTTTTTAAAATATCAGTTTCTTAGTCAAGGAAAAAATGCTTCCCACACAATTCTAGTTAAATCATCCCAATAGATGTGATTCCCCCGTGCCAAAGAAAGATATATCCGTCCTGGGAGGTTTACACAGTTCAGAGGAAGTGACAAAAATAGAAGCTGCAACCAAAACACCCTCTGTGCTCTGTCTGTCTGTCTGTCTGCTGTGTAATCTGAAAAGCCAAAGGGGATGAGAGATCCCATTTCAGTAGGAGGTTCCAGTCCAGAGCATCTGGGAAAATCTGGGGCAAACCAATTAATTTGTCCTTTTTCAGTAAAACATTTAAAACAGAACTTGATCTTCAGCTGGCACAAATCAGCTCAGCCACGTTAACCTCACCCGACCTATACCTATACTGGTTGAGCACCATAAGAATATCCCAAATATCTCATGATGAATTCTAATCCTCAGGCTTCAGGAAAAGAGTTTTGGTTAACCCCATATTACGCATGCATTCCCTATTTAGCAAATATTCAACAAAGTTTAGGAAAAAAAACCCAAATCCCATGTGTAAGCTACAGCTTCCCAGCTTGCTGGGAAATTCAGCATGGCTCTTCCCAGCTGTCATTCACGCAAGGTTGCATGTGTGTTTTGTTTGGTCCAATTCCCAGCTGACTTTTGTAAGTTGTCCATCAACTCAACCTCTCCAATGTTGCCTGTTCGTCACCAATGAATTCTTCTTCTTACATTTGAATTTCACATGGTTCGCATGAGTAGTTTCTAGGCCACGAGGTAGCTTGTTTCCAGCTAGGCTATGCTTAGCTGTGGATATGAGCAGAAGTTCCGTTTTCCTCTCACAGACATTTCCATGATAACACACAAATGAAAATCATGTGATTGACTCTTTTCCCAGTCTGCATAGTTTTCCCCTCACCATACAGGATCACCATGAAGCTTATTATAGAGAGATGATCTCTGTGAGAAACAACATTTTCCAGCCGTAATATCTTTGAAACAGGCTGTTCTTCACTAGGTTTGGCCCATTCTCTTCTAGACTTTAAGTAAACAGAAAAAGTATATTACACCCTGTCAATCCCCCACAGTTTATGCAGAACTGTCCAAGTCAGCACAATCTCGCACATCATATTTTTGGGAAGAGCCATCTGTCATAAACAAAACGTGGCCATGTGTGGCTTACTACCATGTAGTACAATGTAGAATCCCAGAGTAGGATTTCTAATGACTCTGGTGCTTCAACCACCAGATATTGGGGCAAGAAAGTGGTGCAGGATGAGGAGCAGCTGGTCTCCAGACAGGAACTCCTTTGCCTGTGGCTTAATGTGATTACTCATATCTATGAATAAAATCTTGTTGACTTTGCATATTTTTTCTAAAATTCATCTAGTTGTCAAAAAAGTTTAACTCATGATTGAAATTGCAGACTCAGAGTCAGTCATGAGGATATTGCATGGCAAAGGAAGGCTTTGGGTCAGATTACAACTGGGCGTGGCTGAGAATCTGGACCTATTGTACACAAATTTTGTTGTAGTTGGCTTTATCTGTGGCTGTTTCAACCAGCAAATACATATAATTGAATTGGTACTGCGAATGTCCAGAAAATCAAACTTCGTGAGTGCTATCAACATGCTGAAATGATGTTTACAGGTTGAACTGGAGCAAAAATTTGAAACTTTCAAAGAGAAACTTTCAGAGAACAGAAATGTTGAAAATCCTCGTGGAGAAATATTGATGGGCTATTTTGGAAAAGCAGAAATGTCTCATAATGTTGAAAAACACTGTAATGAAACATTGAATATAAGACATTTATTGAATTACATTATGAAATCAGTAGTCACGATAAGTCAAAATAGAACAATATGGTAAATCCAAAAATGCATTTTTTGTTTTGTCAAAATAAATAATTTCTACATTTCTACGTGGCACAAATAAGAAAATCAAAGAAATTTGCTGAGACATTTTTCACAGAAAAAACGTTATTGAAATAGTCACGTTCCTCCAAAATATTCCAGTTTCAATAAGCCTTCGTTTTAAACATAAAATTGTTCTATCACAAATGTTTTGGTTGGATTTACTCCACATATATTATAGGTTATGAAGTTTATATTTCTATTTGATTTTGCTTTCATGCGATGTTCTGAGACAGGTTAGTGAAAGAAACTTGTGTTAGTATGCTGTTATAAAGTCAAGGGACAGATTTTTGAGCAGTGTAAATACACGAGACCATACCAGCAGAGCAATTGGATTTGTCTTTTGAATTATTGTCATGCAAAACTTACCATCAACATATCTGATATAGATAAAATTCATAGTATTAAAAATACGATGTTTGGCATTCCATAGGGTCCACTCTGTATTACATATGAAAAATCAGCAGGGTGATTAAGCATATTCTTGTTTAGTGTATGAAAAATCTCACAGCAAGCCCTGAGATATCTCCAGTACTGAAAGGCACTTCCATGCTTAATTGTCTTTCTGAATCATGGCCACACACTTTGGGAAGACACAATTGCTGCCCTTAAGGGATTGACCCAAAGCTTATTGAAGTCAGTGAAAGTTTTCCATTTAGTTCAGAGATCTTTGGATTAGAACCAAAGAAGACAAGTAATGTATGAAAAAAAGCAGAGGGGAAATTTGATATGTATTTGTATTGCACTTGTTTATTTAATCCACAGGAATATCTACAGCTGCGATCTACAGATACAATCTCCCCATATTTCTTCATCTCTAACAATATTTGTTGCTGATTCCTTGTAAGCTTTGTTGTAGAGCAGTGTTGACTATTGGGAATTTAACCATTCCATTGAACATACCCATCAAGCACCAGTAGGTTAAATAAAGTTGATAGTAACTTAAATCAGCCTTGAGGATGAGCTGGTGGATTCAAGTAGCAACCACAGTAAACCAGGAGCTGGGTGCTCGGTTCAAATATGGGGGTGGATTTATCACAGGATAAAGGGCAAGGGGTTTAAGGCAGTCATTCCTGAGACTGAGTAACTCTCCAGCAAAATGAAAAGTAAAATTTAGTTTGGAACTCAGTCCCTCACACTGAGATCGTCTCTCAAGGGAAGTGGCTGGAGCCTCACTGCTTTGAGGCATTAAATGCTCAACCAAACAGAGCCTCAGAAGGCATTTTGGAGGGAACAATTCTACACTCATAGAAAGAAGCCAGGATTTCCTAATAAATCTCTTCTACCTCCTCTGCCTGGTTTAGTTATAAACGTGCACCTGACTCACCAAGAGCACAAGGGGAAGGCAGCAGTTTCACTGTTATCTAGCAGGACTAATCAGATTCCAAATCTTTTCTTTTTCTTTTTTTTTTTTTTTTTTTTTACCTGCATAGTATTGTGAGGAAAATGAGATTACAATTAAAAGTCTTTTGGATAACTCCTAGTTAGCCATTTCTTTTACTTTGTTTCCTTGGCATAAGTCTTTAAGAAGATGCCTTGATCATTTCTGTCTGATTGGAAGCTTTGACCATGTAGTGTTTCAACTAGCAGACTTTTAGCACGTGAATATGTATGTTTAATATCATGCAGGAGGTTTATGGGAAATTAGTAAGAGGGCAGTACATGTTCCATTTTGAAACTTAATAATTGATTAGAGAGCTAAGTTTTCTTAAGTGCTGTAGCTCTCAGAGCTTCAGAGTGGTAGCATAAAATGTACATGTACCTGCCTCACTTTCCAGCCAAAACTGTGGTCCTGTGTTTAACCTACAAAGTTTTCCTTAAAGAATAAAAATGATCACATGTAATTTCTTTTCCCCAAGCAGTTTTTGGTAAGAGTTGCATTATGTGTTCCTTCTGGGCGTTAGAGGACAACATGTAGAGGAGAAATTCAGGGTCCTGCAATTATGATTGATTGAATGGTGAGTCATTTATGGTTTTGAAGGCAGCCCATTTGAATGTATTTACTGAAAGCAAATGACATTGTGAATTTTAATGCAATGTGGAGGAGCCCAGAGCTTTGGATGAATGCCTGTTATTGTTAAAAATTCAATGAGAAAGGAAATAAATGAGTAGCCAGGACCAATGTGACCTTTACTAGTATTGAAAAGGAAAAGAGTGCACAAAGTCTGGCTATAAAAATGCTCCTGAAACTGTCGTGCAGCAAATGCTTATGACTGCCAAGGAAGAAACCAGATAGAGCTCTACATCACTGTGCTTTTGCACCAGGTTACTTATTTTTGTGTCAGATGTGGACATTAGAATAAATCCTGGGAGATTTCTTAAGGTCTCCCCTGAAGATTAGCTGCCAGTCTCTGGAAAGAGTTACACATCATCCCACCAGCATGGGTGGGATGTGAGCTAGCTTTAGAGCATGGGCAATTTTGGTATCTTGGGCCTATTTAGTGACAGTCAGGAGCAAGAGTAGAGTGGCAGGGTGACTGCCTGAACTTGACTGCCTGTGCATAGCCAGAAAACCCCAACATCACTGCAAAATGCTAGATTCACCCACCTGCTAGACTACAACAGTAAACTCAAACCACCTAAGCAGATAAGTACCCTCACTGGAAAATAGCCTCAGGGAAGGTTTTGTAGTTGCATCATGGTTTTTTATTGTCCTTATGTTTCAATGTGTAAGTCAGCCATTAAATAAAGAAGATTTCTAGCGAAAAACACAATTCAAATTATGTTAGTCTCTCCGTGCAATGTAATTAGTGTGACTAACACACATGCATGGGAACTAGGATGGTGTTAAACTCCCAGTTGCAACTTTCTGGAATAATTTCTTCTAACTTTACTTTGGAGGTGGGATTGGAGAGTAAATGAGTGGCTGGGCTTTTCTCATGTAGCCATCCTTGCAGTGCTGTCCCACATATCGAGAAAGCATCATTGGGAAGGGCAGAGCCTGACTCAAGATGATCCTGTCAGAAAACCTGGGCACACTGAGAAGTACTAGAATGCTTAACATTCTGTATTGCATTTTGTGGCTGAGGAATGATCAGTACTGGAGTAAGATAAATTACCTGCTTTGTCGACTTCTTCTAGGATCCTGAGTTTTTTTAGCATTTATGTCTCTCCTATTCTAAAGCATTCCCCTGCTCAGCCAGACAGTGACAAGATGATGACTTCAACTTTGACAGTAGATAGCCAGGTAATACTGAGGTATATTAAAGATACTCTTTGACTTTATATTAAGGCTCAATAACCTTTGGATGCTGTGTTATAATTTGGTATGAAGGACTACCAGCTTTTAAATCATTCTAGGTGTTCTCAGATACTTAAGGGACATTGTTATACTCCACCGGGTAAAAGCAGGAAGAGTTTCACAGAGATGAGTAGTTTATTTTCAGAAAGCCGCTACATGTGCTTTTCATATTCACTTCCAGTTGTTCAGCTGCTGTCATTAACACAGACAATTCTGCAATCACCATCAAAACGTTTCCCTTGCTGACTCTGGCCTTGGCTGCACTATATAAAACCACACCATGCAGAGGTCCCAATCAAGCTAGTACTGCCGCCAAACGCGTTTGTCCTGTATCAGCTCAGTGATAATTAATCCCACTGAAAGGTCAGGCTAATTAGCAGGCTACTCAGCCCAGGCGACCACACAACTGCTTCCAGGACCTCAGCTGCTGCCTTTGCACAATGGCAGGAGCTGTGCAGACAAGATGTACCCCATGGTGGGAACTAGCTCCGGTTTCTTCAGCACAGGTAAGCCCCGAACACTTACGCCTTGGATGTTTTTCTGCGTTTCACACCACTCTTCCCATCGGATAAATATCGGTGTGGAACAGTATGGCAGTAGCTAGTTACAGGTAGAAAATCGCAAATAGAGTTTTGCTGTCAAAACTGAAATGCTGACAGTGTTTAAAAGTTGGAATTCAGTGAATCAGCAGTCATTGATTCCACAGTACATGCTACAATGGATTCATCTCCCCCATTTTAGCTATCTAGTCTTGCTTAAGGTTTTTTCTTTAGGTTTACTAAATGGACAGAGAGACAGAGAGAGAGAGAAGCGCCTCCAGAAAATGATTCCTCTTGTCCTAAGATAGATGTCTGTAATATGTGGGATGAATCACAGTTGAAAGAGGATTATCTTTCTTCTTTGGCATAAAGGGGAACTAGATGACCTGCTGAAACCTGCTGAAGTACACAGTCCCACCATTACGGACTTCAGCTGCGTTTTCTAGCTAAAGCCTGAAAAAAATGTGGGACTATGAAAACTGGATCAAGGACCAATTGTGGCTTAATTCTCCTTTCCAAGAAAATAACTCTTAAGCAGATGCTGGTTTTGGTGGCAGCAGATATAGGCCAACAAGGGCTGCTTTAGAAAATTATCCTTCATAATGGCCTAACTTTAGGAAAGAAACCCTCACTGAAGCCGGGAGGGGCTGCTAAGAGTTCAGTGTTTTTTTAAAAAAACACCAATGATTTATCTAGATGGCTAAATACACACTTAGAAATGCAACTTTGGCCACCTTTATTCATAGACAGTGCTATGAGGTCTGGAGAGAAAATTGACATGAGCATCTCTGCTCACTCCAGGGGTAATGGGAGGGAGAGAAAGATGTCCATCTCCAGAGCAGCAATAGATGCCAAACTGGAAGGCATCCAGCTCAGTGGCATGCAAGAAATATATTACATGATTTCAATGCAAGCATTTGGGTTTATTTGGGGAATCAATTAACAATAAGTGCATACATCCATTTACAAAATGGTAGTGTACCAGACACATACACACACAAGATGTAATTGAAAACTGAAATAACACCAGGAGGAGTAATCATTAAAGCAAAACAAAAAAAAAAACTCTCCAAAAAGCCAAGAAAAATATTTAATAAAATAAAATAATTCATCCATCTGCAGTTATATCCTTAGGGGGAGGCCACTGACTAACAAGCAAACAAATCTAGATAGAAATTAAAATAATGTTGTGAAGGCAATAGAAGGAACAAGGGAGAGATTTCTTTGCAGATCAGCTGCTTATGAACTAAAAGTATTTCAATTTGATCACTTGTTTGGAGATATGTTTATCAGAGGATGGGGAATTCCATCATATGTTCCTACCATCCTGAAGAATAATTATTCTTCTCCTCTTCAGACATTTTACTATCACTGTTTATTGGCACAACCACAGAACTCAGGAGCTCTCACCAAAGATGCCAGCTGAGGTCTCAAGAGTCTACTGTATTTCCTATAACCATAGGAAGCCGAAAGGTTAATCAATTGTCGTTCTCTTAATCTTTACTGTGAATGTATACCATTCAAGGCACCCAAAAACCCAGGTACCAAGCAGTCACTTAAGAGCACCTACTGGGCACCTAACACCCCTGGGGAAGTCAGATGCCCTATGAACCTTGAGATGTGTTAGTCTCTACCTCAGTTCCCCTAATATTACCTTCTATGCTGGGATTTATAGTCTTTAATTATAGATTTTCAAATTTAAAAAAACAAAAAGAGAGAGAAAAATTCTGTCTTCTGTAAATCTGGACATATGCTACATAGCCAAATAAATCTCAGTAGAGGAAGTCTCAGCAGGTCCTATAACTAAGAAAGTGTTTTTGAGGGAGATGTTCGTTGAATATCAACCACTGTACCTCCATCAGCTGCCTGAAGGTTGGCTAGCCTGGAAAACAGCCAGTCCACTACAAGCTTTCTGCTTTTGTTTGGATCTTGTTCCTTTTCCCAAGAATGCCATTCAGAGGAATTAAACTTCTGTTCTTATTGAAATGAGTATAATCTGCAAGAGATATTAATTTTTTCCATACCATGTGAGTCAGAAATTGCTAAGATATAGGAAGACTGGAGCTGGATATGATTAGCAATACTTTTAATCCAGTATCCTTCCTCCAAGAGTTCCTCAGAGGAAGACACAAGTATCTTCTCTGAGCAACTGTGGGCTAATTTTGCCTTATAAGCCTGTCAACAGTTAATACAGTATACCCCAAAGTGTAAGAGTTTATATTACGTTGTATTTCCATTATGCATCTATTCTTTGTGAGATAACTCAGAGTATTCCCAACTATATCTTCCTCCTGCTATATTGCATGCCCAGTAATACTTTATAGTAGTGAGTTCCAGAGATCAATTAAGCATTGTAAGAGGGAGAAAATGACTTTGTTTGCAGTAATGAAAAACTTTCATCCCTATTGGCCAGTATTTGTCTCATCGTGTCCTTATCAGGCCTTTGCCATGGTCTCTGCTCTAACTCTTCAACTGCATGGCCATACTTAAACTCACCATGGTATTTCACCACCTTCCCTAAGTAATTTACTCGCCTTCAAAGTGTGCCTCTTTCCTTTTCCACAGTCCACTGCTTTCTTGTAAGACACATTAATTAATCCATCTTTTGCCAAACCCTTCTTGAACATCGTCCCATTAAAAGCCAAGTGCTTGCGCTTTGGTGGCTTATTTGTCTCCTGGTCACAGCTGAGGGGTGAGTGAGGGATGCCCTGAAGCAATCTGTCCACCTGCTCTCCTTCATACCACTCTTTGCGTAATGCACAAAGGGCTCTAATAGAGAGGAGAGATGTGGATTTCCTTCACAAAAGCTAGGCGCATAGAATTTCAAAGCGTTTCACCAGTTTTAACCAACTTATTGGGCCACTAACCAGTTCCTAAAAGTAGAGTTTTCCTCCTACTGTGGTAGAATGTGTCAGGTATTGCATAGCCTTGCCTTGCTTCCCCTTTGCAATTAATCTCTGTTTACTGGTGGTTTAGTTCTGAAGTGATGGTCACTGCCTGATCATCATCACAGCCACTCAGCATTTGCTCCTCTTGGAAATACAGGCACTGTTCACTTCTGTCTCATCTCGAGATTTTCAATACAGGAAATACATTGACTGAACAGTCCCATGGTCATAATTTACCTTTGCATTTTGGGGGGTTTTCCTATATAGTGATAGATGAGAGGTCTCCATGCCTGAAGAGCACAAGACCCCTTTCCTTCATCCCTCCGTATGGATGCCACCAACTTGCAAAAATTTTATTATTTTCCACTAAAGCCCGATGTGACTCATCTTGCAATGTCTAGATGAGTACAGTTCATGCATCTGCAGCTGACCCAGACTCTGTATGGTGTCCTTATCATCAAGAGTGAGTGGTGGCTCAGCTTAGTTCAAAGTCCTTTAGCTGTACCTTAGGTATCTATTTTGGGCAGACTTGGATAGTATATTTACAGTGCTTTTGTCACTACTAACAGTAAAGACAGGTCATTGTGAGTAACTCTATTATAGAAATTTACATTGAGTCAGATGACTGCCACCAGATGACTGCCACCACAGGTGGACAACCTACATTTTATACTACTGAAATTTGCCAAACTTCTACGACTCACAATTTTCCACTGCATCCATAGTGTCCTCTGACTTCATGTCACCAGCAGATTTCATGAGTGTACTCTTGCTTTGTGTAGACACTAAATCAGTTCAGTGAGATGAGAAATTCCACCCGTAGCTTCCCTCCATGCAAACAACCAGCCTGTCATGGAAACCCAATGTCTTTTCCCATGCAGCCAGTTTATTGGTGATCTGTCAGTTGGTGCATTTCCTTTTTAATGAATAAATTCTTATGTGGCAACATGCAAAATGCTTTCCTGTAGCCCAGGCTTTTATTTTTTAAGGACTTTAAGACAAGAGGATAACAACTCTCTGTTCCCCCAGGTAGCTACAACGCAGCAGTATTCATCGTCTGCAGAGCTGTTTCATATGAATGCGCAATTGATTATGTGTGTTTAACAGATGCCTTGTGATATCAATCCCATCCATGCATGTGTTTTATCTTTTTTTTTCTCCTGTTGCATGATTCTTGGCTCTGCTTCACCGTACTGTAAGCATGCTCGGATCAGGGCAAACAAAAGTGGTATCAGCAGGAGTGAAGGTGGCACCTTGAGACCATCAGGAGTGAAGCACATACCACTGAGGCCACCTGGTGTACAGAGCAGAGCTGCAGTCCACTCTATGCTCCTTCAGCACATTCAGAAAATTAAAAAAAAAAGGGGGGGGGGGGAAACCTCACTGTGTTTAGTAAGAGCCTAGTTTGGTTTCTCAAATGCAGAGCTGAGGTTAGCTGTTCTTGTTCTGCTGAAGAATGTCTGTGGTTGGACTGACGAGCCGTAGGAGCAGAAGAGTTTATCAGTGTGGTAGGGAGTAGACCTATAAAACACAGGGCATCGCAGTAGGAAAGGCTCATTTTGTGAAATGGCTTGGCTCTGCAGCACTACCAGCACCAGCTGGCCTAGAGACGGAGCAGGGCAAGAGTGAATGGGGATGGAACCAGTCTTGCTTGGCCTCTTGTGTCCCACATGGCTTCATTCCAGACATGGAGAAAGCATCCCTTCCACTTAGGGTCCTTGCATGATGGTGGATAAATTTGCACTGGTGGGTGAATTTGAATGTCATGTTCTTTTCTTTTCTTCTTTTTCTTTTCTTTTTTCTTTTTTCCACTCCTCTTGAAAACTATTTTTTTCTGGCCACTCGGCTGTGAGAACAGCTTCAGTAAAGACACGACAAATTGTGCCATGAAATTAGGATTTCGATTGATGGCATGTAACTCGAGCTTGAAAGGGGTTATTTTGCCCCTGGCTTACACACTTCTTATAGACATTTGTAACTGCGTTTCAGGGGCCAGGACCATATGACTTTTCAGACAGATGTGGCTTACAGGCCTCTCAGTGCCTCTCACGCACGCAAAACTCCACGCCCAGGGTCACATTCTAAATGAAGTTACTATTGTGTGACTGCCACAAAAATATTTCTGTGAACATCATAGCCATAGGACAGGAACAACTCTGCTTGGGCCAGGTGGTTGTTGAGTAAGAGGTAAGATGTGGAGCTGATTGGGACACATCCTTGGGGCCAGATAACTAAACGTCCAGGAGGTCCAGCACCCAGATCCATCACTGAGTGGGCAACAGAGTCTTCTATGAACCCACCTGGCTTGTTCTCCAGGCTGCCTTGATGGTTGCTTATCCAGGGACTGTTCCCTCCATCAGGAACCTGCTGAGCCGCAGCTCTTCTCCAGCTTTAAGACTCTAATGCTGCTCTGCAAATGCATGAAATGTCACGGGGCTGGTCAAAGGAAGGGAAATGGGCATCAAATATATGAGATTCTCCCTGGCTGATCAAAAATTAGCATAATCAAGTTATAAGTTATTTGAAATATAGCCAGAGCCCTTAGAGAAGTAAGCCTACATAGAAACTTCATGGAAAAATCATGCAGTCTCCATAAAGAAGTAAATTATTTTTGCTAAATCAAAGACAGAGTGCTGTATTTGTCACCCATCTGCTGTAGTCTAGCTTGTACTAAAAATCCTATCCACACATCTTCCATATGTTAGGAAGCAATTTGGATGTCTGAAAGTTAGTCATAGAGATAAGAGAGAGATTTCTCAGCCAGGGCACGAGTGCTCCATGCAATACGTTCCACTACAGAGATGGATCTTTTTTTTCTTTTTTTTTTTTTTTTTTTTTTTTTTTCTGTTCAGTGGCCTAAAAGAAACTCAAGAGAAAATCCAGGGAAGGTCCACTAGAAAATATGTTCAGGATATCCAGCTCGTCAAAAAAAAAGGCATAATAACTAACTTCATTTGGGGTCAACCTGAAGGAATTTGTTCACTCCAAAAATAAACATCTTCTTATGTCCTGAGAGTATTTAGGGATTTTTTTTATTTAAACTTTTTTTTTCCCTTTTCACTGTAGTAAATTTTTAAATAAAAAAAAAATATTTTGAAACAAAAGTAAAAATATTTCTTAAAAAAAACACTGACATGAATTGCTTTGGCATTTCCTGAACTGAAACGTTTCATGTGGAAAAACTTTTCAATGTTAAATACTTTCAAAAATTGTGACTTTTTTGGATAAAAGATTTTTCTGAAATGGACCCAGATTCATAAACAGCTTGGAATTTCCACTAGAATTCCATTTCTTTACTTCCATGTAATGTTAATTGGGGGGCACTAGAAAGTCCCCCATTTATATTGCAACCGTTGCACAGAAAACCTCATTTAATAATAATTAAATGCATTTCACTTGAATCTCTCTGGCTTAATTTTCTCATTCCCTGAGAATATCTTTACTAATTTTCCAACAAAGCCTCTGCTGACACAGCCCTTTCAGGCGCCCCAAGTTCCTACTAGCACAATAGGCACATAAATGGCTTTTTAGGGGCCAAACCCTCAGCAAGCAGACAACATGCCAACAGCTTTTACTCCCTCGTGATCAGATGCTAGAAAGAATTTAAACAAGCAAAGACAGTATCTCCTGCAGTGTCCCATCTGTACAAATTCAGGGCATCATCACGCCCTGAATCTCAACTAGGGATAAGTCTGGTCTGGAGGTTACGTTGAGTCTAGGTGGGCTGTTATTGCCACTGTGCAGTGACAGCCAAGGCAGGCGTGTTTGTGGGTAGAGTTGATTTTTTTGTATTTGTCACAGTGCACAGCCATTTACTGCAGAAAAGTAATAACTGACCCACCAAAGATAAATGATCCACCATATCCTAGTCATTATTAAAGGGACTTATACCATTGAAGCTATCATGCATCAGGAAGCAGAATTCCAAATTAAGGAATTTAGATAGAGAAGAAACCAGCTAGACCATCCAGGCCATTTTCTTCCTCTTCTGAGAGTTATCTCCAGAATATTTGCTGATGTTCTGTTTTAGCTGGCTTTAAATCTTTCTTCTCAGGGATTTCAAATTATTCTGTACCCCCATAGGTTTCTTTCTCAGAAAATTTTTCTGTAAGGTCTGCCCAAATTTCACATTTTCTCTGACTTAATTGAATCCTCTTGCTGCTAGCATTAACCTGGGTATCACGCCAAATAATTGCTGTTCACCTTCTGTGTTAACAATCCCTTGAAGTTTGGCTTTTCGCAGCTCCCCTTAATTACCTCTTCCGCTGTATGCATATAGATATGATTCTTTTAATTCTCCCTATAAACCCACACCTCCAGCCTTCTGATCAGAGGAGAGCAACTAAAATGAAGCGATTCTGCTCCTCAACGGCTTGCTGGCAATACAGAGCTATTAATCAAATGCAGTTTTCCAGCTGCAGTTGAATCGTATATAAATGGAGACAGACTGTGCAGGTCAAAGCTGCAGTGATTTATTTTGGCATGCTCACCTATCTTTACACTTCTAGAAATTAGATGCCTAATCTACATTAGGCATCTGGCCTTCTTTTAAAAGCACATAAGAGGGAGATACAAAGCTCTGGATGTCTTGCAGGCAGCTTTGAACCGTTCCCTAAGGGAAGAAAATTGACTCTCCGTGTAGGAAAGTTGGACCAGTTCTTTGGGTAGAAGGTGAAGATGCTGACATTTGGGGGTTCATAGATAGATGCCCCCATGTGAGTTGGATGTCTGCGCTCCCAGTCAACAGAGGCTTTCTTAGTTTAGTCAATGAAGCCTAGACAGAGATTCAGCTGATCAAATTAAGATGTTTATGCTTGGACAGGCAGAACTGGTCTCTCATCCCTTCAGTGCGTTACCTAGGTGGCCACTGACTGCAATGGGAGCCAAGACATACACAAGAGAATTCTTCAATTTTGGTGTTTTACTGGGCAAGCTGAATCGTGCTGTAGGCTTCTGATTTTCAGACACCTAATTCTGGCAGAGATGTATCCTCTCATAATTGCTTTTAAAACTTCAGACCCAGGGAAGGGTCTCCCTTCACCTGCTGAGAAATGCTTTGTTCCAAGTGCCAAACAGACCACATTTCCATTTTTATTCCCAGTTTTATAGGTCGAGTTCTGCTCTTGGTAATGTTGTCAAATGTTGTCTCATGTTGTCAAAGAAAAACACTTGCTCATTCAGGTTTAATTCGGGGATCCTTGTGTTTCAAATAGATTTTACATTTATCAGGAGGTAAGAACTAAATCTAGCAATTACTTTGTAGAATAAACTTCATTTGAGTTCATTGAGGATTGCCTTTTGTTGATATTTTCCTAACCATGTGAAACTATTTCTCTTTTGGATAGCATAACAATGGTGTTTCCAGCATGCAAAAAAATCCAATCCTTTAACTGAGGGAATATTCAGAGCAAAAAAAAAAAGGGTAGCTTTTTCTGCTTCCTTACAGTTGCACAAGCTGTGATCTCAGAGTCAAAGCCTTTTAATGAAGGTTGATGGTTTCCTTTCTTGTCTGCTCAACCTGAAACACTTGAATGGCACCTGCTTTTTGGGAGATATTCATGTCCTTTCTGCTGAAAATCAGGTTGCACTGATGAAAGGTGAAATAAAAGTCTACCTGTATCAGTGTTACTTAGTATATTTTGTGAAGTTATTCAAATTTTAGCCCAATATATGACCCCAAATGAACCATTTTTTTTCCTCCCTCATCCGTAGCAGGGCTCTTGTGAGGTTATATCAGGTTATGAGAACGGAGATCTCAACAGGCAAAGACACAGTTGAATTCCAGAGACCTGAGGAGCCTTCCGGAGCCTTATTTGGGGAGTGAGGCAATGAAAATCTGTACTCCCCTCACTGAAAAAATGGAATTTCAAAACTGAGATATGTTATCATCTTCATCATCATCTATTGACAGTTTATCTTAACCTTAACAGTTTATCTTAACCTAGTCCAGGTATTGCCATTATTTCAGCTGGAACGAACGGGACTGTGGTGGCTTTGCTCCTGAGAGACAAGAACTAATTTATTAAAATAACATCCCAGAATCTTGCAGAGCTGCGCTGGGTTCTACTGCAGGATGTAGACTAGAGAGTTTTTTCTCAATTAGCCCATCTCTTGATTTGGGGCTTTTAAGTTTCTGCCTCATCACAGATCCAGGTCTGTGTTGGCTGAACTGGAGCTGTGTCAGTGACACAGCAGAGTTATCACATGTTGCTTCCATGAAAGGCCCCCACCCCAGGTAGGAGTCAGAAGACATATACTCACCAGATGTATATAGGGTAATATACAGGAATTGTCTGACCAGCTAATCTTTGCCCAATAATTACAAGAATCTGTTCCAGTGGTATTTCAGACCAGAGGGCAAGAAGGACATCAGTACCTAAACGACACTGCTGTGCAGGAAGACCACTGTGGTCTGATCCCTCTCCCCACTGTTTCATTAAAGCAAAAAATTTCAGGAGCTCAATCTGTTTTTCTTTGCCTTGGAAAGAAATGGAGAGACACATACGATCTGTCAAGGTGCATTTATCTCAATAATGAGTCCTTTTAATACTCATTAAAATTCACTCTCTTTTATTCTCTGTCCTAAGGGCACTTGCAACCCCACTTTAGGTTTCAGAGGGTGAACAGTTTCCTTGGGCTTCTGCAGCTAGCTCAGACAATCCCATCACAAGAACATTGGTGAGGGCACGCTGGAAAGACAATGGACCAAAGCATTCATTTTTGAAAGCAGAAGTTAAAAACCCTAAAGTTTGCCCAGACAGAACATCTTATGTAAGAAATAGCTACAAAGACCCTGCTAGCATTGTTGGTTTATTACTAAACAACAAGAACAAAGTTCTCCTTTCCGAGAAAGTCCACCAAGAAGGGAGTTTGTCTGTGTTTGCGTGTTCCCTGATGACAGAACTTTCTTCCTCATATCACCAATTTCTTGTAGCACCAGGAATTATTTTGAAAACCTGGCAGTGCTGGGAATTGGCCTGAGGAAGGCAGTCTTGAATTGCTTCCCAAATCCTGACAAGTCAACAGAAATGTGAGCTGTCCCCCAGGTCACCTGCTCACTTTCTTAAAACAATTTTGTGTAGTTAAATTTTAAAATGTACAACCACTGCATCAGCATCTCTTACCTGTATCAGAGCCTTCTATGGGGACAAGTATGGAGCTTAGTGGTTTTGTTTCACAGGGGTGTTGAGTGAAGTTTCTGAGTTGAATTGCATTGAGCTGAGTTGACTTGAGATAAGCTGAGTTGTCTTCAGTGTGTTGTTTTGTTTTCTTTCTTGCCTGGATCCCAACCATTTCTCTTGGAGCATCTACCTATGATGCTCCAGTCTGAAACCCAGGACTTCCTGCATCATGGAAATTGCTAACTTTTAGAGCAAGAGTCGACAAGCAGACTATCAGGGCAGTACCCATGGTCCCTGAGTCCATGTCCATGTAGTCTCTCAAAATGTGAGTCTTAAAGTCAACACATTGCTGCAAGCAAACCCCAAAGGGAAACATGGTGAATTTGGTGGACTTCAGGCAAAGGCGATAAAACGTCCTGGTCTTGACTGAGACTCCAAAAAGGTTCTCTTATCTTCAGCTTGCTAAAAGATGCCCAAAACTGATATATATACTTTTGGAATAATTAGCTTCGGTTTTTGACTGTGTTAGTTGTATCAGCCTCCTAAGTAATGATACATTTGTGGTGCTCAGTTCTCAGCCTGTCTCTCCTCTGGGAGTACATTCCCACAGCTCTTTTCAGTGTTGCAGCTAGACTGCTAAGCTATCATGCTTATTATTGGTTAAAAGTAACAGATATAGAGCCTGGACTTAGAGAGGAGCATCATGACCATCTAGTTTGAATTCCTTTGTAATACTAGCAGTGCAATTTCCATTTGAGTTATAATATGTCCATCTAAATCTCAGTGGTTTTAGGGATGGAGAAGTCACTTTAGCCTCACATAAGTTATTTCTGCCTTCATGGTTACAAATTTGATCATTTTTTTCTACCTAACCTAAATTTATCTAGTTTCAGCTTCTGATACCAGGTGACTCCTCCAGTACAGATATCTCTTAACCTTTTCCAGGGTAAATGGCTGGATATTCTTAAACCCACTACAATATAAATTATAAATAATAACGCAAGTATTACGATTCTGATTTGTCACTGCTTTGATTTGCCAGAGACTTTGTAAGTCCACGTGCATTCTAAAGAGAAAATTGAATTAAAAGGTAAGTCCATATTAAGCACAAATCTAAATAACCTAAATTCTCAGACCGCTTTTCATTAGTATTTAAAGCAGCACCTGGAAATAAGGTCATTTATTTGCATCTCTGATTTTGTTTATCAGGTCTGTCCTTTAGGCATTGCTAGTTCTGATTCCTTTGAATAAAGACCAACACCGGTCATTTTCTTTAATGTTAAAGAAGGGCCAAAACTGACTGATTCCTAGACATTAAATAAGCATACATAAGGCACACAGGGTTTTGGAGATGTGCATCATACCTGGACACCTTTGACTCCCTAACCACACAATGAATTAAAAATGCACTAGAAGCCTTCAATAAAAACTCTGTATATCAATAGCAAAGTCTCCTAACTGTCCTACCACCAACCCAACCGAGATTGAAGTCCACCGATGCTGGTCTGCTTAGGACACAGGAATTAATTTGAACACATACTTTTTCCTAAACATCAATAGATGGGAATGTTCTTGCTTAGCGTTTTGTTTTGGTTTGTTTATTTATTTTGGAGACAAAGAGGTCAGAGCATTGGGTTCAGGAAAAACAAACCCATCCTGCAAAGTCAGTGAGCAAGTACTGGAGATTGATTCTCGAAGTGCTGGAATTCGTTCTGCAGAGTTTGTCACTTTTCTAATTGAAAAAACTGTCTCTGCAACATTTAGCAACTAAAAATACTGAGTGAAGCACAAGGAAGGGAAAAAGAATAAAAAGCCAAGTACTCAGCAGCAGACATCTGCCACCCTGTGTTCCAGGTCTTACAGAAAGGACACTGAGAAACGGGGCACTGAGACATCCCCATCCCCAGGAGCAACGCCTTCTGGAGTGGGGGGCACATCTTTTTAACAAAGAAAAATAGGCAAAGTCTTATAATCAGCAACTGACTGCAGGTGTGTGAGTAAAGATTTGCTTAACCCTAACATTAATTCTGCATCCAAATTATAGGTGGCTAGATCCAATACTACAGATCTTAAGTGTGGCATAAGTGATAAAGATAGGTTCAGGGTCAAAAGCTAAATTCTGCCTCTTTGCCTCCTCACTCCTCCTCCCTTTCTTGTTTTGTGGCAAAAATTGTGGACAAACAAATTAGGTCCTCAATTCATCTCTGCGGAATAAGAAAATGATATTTAAAGAATCTTAGAAGTTCAGCTGCTGCCAGAAATATTTAGGATATTAAAGCAACAAAAAATGTATTTGCCTCTGGCTGATCTGATTGTCCACTGTACCTTGCAAGCAGAATAGAAATACTTCCTGCATCCACAAATTTTTAACGCCACCCTAATTTTAACCATGTAAAAGCTGGGGATTAATCTAAACTACTTGAGCTCTTCTTGCAGTAGGTGTAGAGAAAGACTGTCCAGGGAACCATGCAGAGCATATGGGACAGTTGTTCAAGATGAATAATAAAATTAACCAGAAGACGTTTCTATGTTGCCTATTGACAGGACTCAAGACACTTAGCAAACATTAAAACATCTACATTTTACAAGACTAAACTGAGGACACAGAAATCCTACTTTTTGGATCTCAAATTGCTCTTAGCGGTTTTTGTAAGCTGGCACTGTATTTCCATGGGTTTCGAAGTGAGAAATGTAACTGTGATGCTTCACCAATATCAACACCAAAGCAGAAAATGCTGGCTACTAGGACGACCTTGGCAGCATTTCTGCAAACAGATACTTGAATACATGGAGAGACAAAGGAAATTGAAGTCTAAAAGGAGGCATGGTTTATCTCCTGACATTAGCAATCTAAGACTGTGATCCCAGAACTTCCAGAGAAATTTGTGATAGATAACAAACTCAGAGACCTCATACACAGAAACACACGTCGTTCCCTAGCTGTAGGTGGAAACTGGAGCTGAGGACATTGCATCCAACAGAAAAGTAATACAAGTGAAACACATCAATGTAATCATTCTGCCCAGCCGAATTGGGTGGCCCTGTAGTACCAGGCACACTTCAGAAAAATTTCAGTCCTGTAGGAATTTAGGAAAATGGTTTATCCCCACAGGGCTTCACTGAACATTTATCCCCATCCAAGCCACAGTCACTGAGTTCAGGAACTTAGAACATCTTCTCCTTCATCTCTGCCTTTGTCCTATGCAGTTTCACCCAAAGGTGTCTCAATGGCAGCTCACACAAAAAAAAAAAAAAACAATCCCTGCAAAAATGTTTAAGAGGACTTAGAGGCAGAGAAGCCTGTGTAGCATCATTAATAACAAAGATATAAAAGCACTACAATGTAAAAGCCCATTTCCACCTCTGCTAACTCTGGCCAGGCTCCTTACCCCAACTCAAATGACGCCTCGTCTCTTTACTGAAATTGGTGATGATAAGCTTCCTTTCTCCTCATACATCTGAATTTTGACCAAAAGTTTCTCAACAGAGCAATTTGACCCCATTGCTCCCAGCAGCACCTTCTGTCACAGAAGATCCTCTTTGGCCTGCAAGGTCCTGGATGGACCATTGGTCTGATCCAGTGGGGTTGTGCTTTAGGATAGTCTTTACAGAGCAAGACAGCACCTGCCACAAAATGCTTCACCCTTCCACCACCAAAGTTGAATTCAGATAATTAATTCATTCTAACTAGACGGCACAGGGATTAGCTCTGCATTTACTAATAATTTCCTACAACATGTATCAGCCACTGGGCATTACCTTCTGATAAGAAAGACTGAATGGTTAAAGAAGAAGACAGAATAATGAAAAAGAAGGAGAGTAGGAAACAATTCAACATGGAAATCCGCATGCCTGGGACTTTGGCCACAAAAATAATATTTTATCTTCATCCTCCCTGTCATTACTAATATTTTGTTTCCTTAACTTACTCACTCACTCTACTATGCTCACTAAAATTAGGCACTAGCAGAAAGTTTGATGCAAACTGAGCAGCTCATCCCTCAGAAAACAACCTGACAGGTAGACTGGCAAGTGTAGGGTCTGCACAGGGCTGCACCCTCCACTGCTCCCAGCACACGTCCCCAGTTGCAAACAAGCCAGCGCCGCTCCCGGTTCAGGGCTCGCTCCAAGGTTCTGCCAGGAGCCGCGTGGCTTGGCTCGGCACTTGCTCCTGTGATCTACAGCCAGCACCATCACTCGCCTGAGGATCCAGCCTGGAAAAGCGCATAGGAGTTGTCACACCAGATTAATCTAACAGTCCATCGAGCCAGCCCCTGATTTCTGGAAACAGTTGCGCTTCAAAGGAACTGCGACAGGCTGCGATGGAGTTGGCCCACAGGGAAGGTTTTCCAATCCCAGGTAGTTGTGGGTTGGCTCATACCCTGAAATATGGAAGCTTAACATCCTCTCTAAGAAAGAAAACATCCCAGATCCTTGCCCAGGCTGGTCTGGGCTGCACGGTGTCTTTGAATCCGTGGGATTTGTGTCCGAATTGGGAGCACCCTCTTCAACCCAGCTGCCAATGTTCCCACCACATACGGAAACCTCAAACTTCTGCTGTCTGCTGAGCAGAGCAAATAATGCATTGCACACAATGACACATTGCCATTGCTCTTGGTTTCAGGTTATTTTTCTGATTTCTGATGGCCATTGGCAGCAAACCCTGTTGTACAGTTCAGTAGTTCTTTCCAACCTATTGGCCACAATATTGAATTTCGGAGGTTAATCCTCTGCTAGATACAACAAATCCCTTACATGCATTTGAAAATGTACTGTCTTCACATTGCATCCCTTCCCCTCTGACTATAAGAAAACCAGCTAACACTAAGTTCCTACAAGAAATCACAATAAAAGCAAAAACACCAAACTTTCTCAAACCTCATAGAAGACTCAGGTCTCAGTTTTAGCTCACTTTTATGGATAAAAGTAAGCAAAAATTAGTATTTTCTCCTCTCTAGTGTGTGGCAGAGATGCCATCATAGAATTTGCTTGTATTATTTTTCATTGTGGACATCAGATTCATCTTCTGAAACTCATGATGGCTTCCTAGCAAAGTGAATGACCCTGCTGTTTCTGGAAATCAATGACCCTGCCATTAAAGTATGTAATAGAAAATAGCGTCAAGAAACCTGCAGACTTGGCAGCACTGCCAGTGCTGTAGAGAGCCCCAAAAGCTAACAATGGCCATGGCTTTGAAATACTGCTGATTCCTCCGTTTCCCATTTCCCCTCCTCCCAGTGGTGTCATTTGGAAATACATTACAGCTGGAAGACTTTGGGATGTTTTAATTACATGTGACTAAAACTTGCTGTTGCTAGAATTAGTGCGCCTATGTTTACGATTTATAGGTCTCCATTTTGACACTAGTGAGGTCATAAATAACATGAAATGGACCCTTTAGTATTAGAAAATTCAGTGCTCCTCTCTAAGCCCTGACACACACACACTCCAAAACCCTCAAACGGCTTGTGGCAAGCGTGATATGAAATACAATAGGATGGCACAGGGTGCAGGATAGAATCACGTTAATAAATAATTTATCTGCAGAATATGAATGTTGAGCCTTCAGGCAAGGACTTCCCATTGTTTCACTGGGGTGGGAGGACTCGCTGCACTGTGGGTTGATGAATGCTTAATGGGTGATTATTTCTGTAGGGCATAGGCTCCACTCGCACCTATATCTCGGAGAAGCATATTTCAGGGACCTCCTATTTCAAATATACTGATGTTGATGGTATATTGGACAAGGATTCACGCATGTGGTACGGGGTCAGGCAAGGTAATGGAGAACTGGATCCTGGGCTCCCTTCCTAACTTGCATCCCTCTGGCAAAGGGCCTTGGGAAGAAAAAAAAAAAAGAATATTGAAGGTTTACTCTTCAAATCACTGTATTCTGAGGAGGATTTCACACACTGGGCAGTCTTCACTGCTGCAGTATCCATGTCACCCCCAAACTCAGTTGATCTATAGAAGTAGGATTGGAAAAAAAGCCTTACCTAGCTCAGGACAGAGATACGTGAGCTGTATCTGAGGCCTGATTTTTATCTTTGTAGACAGGTGGTCTGGGATTATTGTCAGGAAAATGCTTTCAGATCTTTCCATTATGGGAACTAGAGAAGGGCAAGGTGTTGACATAAGAAGAGTAAGATTGAGAAAATATACATCTTCAAAAATAATTATGTCAATTTTTCTTTTTTTATACTTTTAGGGAAAAAAATGAACAGTTTATATTCTGATTCTTGCTGTTCTCTCATTTGTTACTTAAGTAATTTCTGCATGTGAAAGTCTTTATGTGGGTCCTGAGAAACTCACTTTAACAATGTAGTGTCTGGAATTCAAACTTTAAATTGACATTTTTATCTCGGCACACAGTTTTTCCCAATCTATTATTTCTGTTCACCAGTGAGCATGAGTTTGAGAATAAGGTGTGAAAACCTGAATAATCAATCCAGCATTTTATTTCACTGTTTGTAATATTTTCTATTATTTTCTAGAATACTTGGTACATTTGCTCATTATAAAAATAGAGGTCGTGTTAAAACCACAATGAAATAAAGACAAAAAGAAACTCATTATTGTTCCACTTGCAAGAGGAAATAATAATTTATCTAGTAGGGCTGAACAGGTGACTACAAAGGAACTGAGTTTAACACAAATTAGTCTCAGAGCAGCCAAAAATTTGAGGCTAATTCAGGCAGGCAAGTCCAAGGACATGCAGTCTCTTGTTGAACTACTTTTGTAGAAAATATGAACTTTTCAGAAAAATGGCAAACCCCAAAATGCTGCAGCCAAAAAAAAAAAAGCAAGCTATAACAGAGAGTTTGGGTTTGTCCTGTTCCCATTTGTTAGGAAAGGCCAGGATACTTGGTGTACATATATCTTCCCCGATACTTTTTGCTCTGCCTTCATGGTGAAACTTGCATCAAGGCAGTCTCTGGCCCAAGTCCAGTGTGAAACAGTAGATGAAAGAGGAAAATAAGAATATCAGGAAACAGAAAAAACATTCAGAAAGCACATTCTAGTCTCAGTATTTCTGGGCTTCTGCGTATGGTTTGGAAGGAAAAAACTATTTTTCTGCAGAAAGCAAGCACCATACAGCCAATAATCATAGACAACATGTAATGTTTTACTGACCCTTGAAAACTTGGGACTACGTCCTACAGCTATTTCCTTGGCATTAATCAAATTTTCTTTTCAATACTCCTGTGTGCCGTACCCCTATTATGATGATTACAAACTCTGTCTAGAAGAGATCTGTGAGCCTATCTCTCTGAGTAATCTTGTCATCTACAATCCAGTCCTACTTGTAGATTGCACCAGCTGTATTTATTTAAGATTTTCTTTTATAAACTTCTTAATAAAAACCAATGGCAGTGTCAAAGAATAGAGTAGTTTTGAACTGTAAAAATGATCCCTGGTGGGATTATAATTTATATTTTTAAACTGAAACCCATTGTCTGAGTCATAATTTTTTTTTACTATGGAAATCCATGCAGTTTTCATGATTGCAGATGTTATTCTTGACTTCACTTTTTTTTCTTCCTTTTTAATCACAAAATACTGTATTGAAAAAAAAATGAAAATAGCAAGGACAACACAGAAACAATCATGGGTGTCTTTATACCTAGAGGTAATAGTTTACTGAGTTTGTTAAAATACAAGCAAGCAGAAAACGAAAGAGAAAGCAAAAGTTGTCTTGGAGAAACTTGACAAGGTCACTGGAAACATGGACTGAGTTCCCGACTCAGCCACCTACCCTTGTGTTACCTGAGATAATTCACTTAGCTGTTGGCCAAGGAAGTGGTTAAAGAAGTTTTACATACACGCTCAGGGTCCACAGACCGTAAGAGAACTTAAACAAGCATTCACCCACTTCCTGAGATATAAGCTGTTTCCTGAATCAGGAAGTATCTTAGCTCCTTATCTCAACTAGGAATGTAATAACAGTGCTTCCTCTTATACTTTATTTTTCTTATTTTTCATCACTGTAAAGTCCTCGGCAAAGGCCTTTTCTTAGGCACATTTGCACAACACCCAAAATACTGGGACATGTAATATCAGCAATATATCCAGGATAATTAAACTTTTCTTGAAGAAGCGTTGTAAAGAGAAGGATTTGAGGGGATGTGAAAAACGTTATGTTGGCACGAGCTGTGCTGAAGAAAAAAAAAAAGGGATTATGTACAGACATCATTGTAAAACACAGCAGTGAGAGAGTAAAGCAACAGAGGTTTCGGGTGAAAGCAATAGACTCTGCAGTGTTCTTTGTGCTTGGGGAAAAAAAAAAGTATCTCACCCTTGCTAGGGTAAGGTAGCCTGTTAAGGCTGCAGTTCATCAAAACCAGCTTCCAACCATGTCTTCCATGCTGCTCTCCAACCTCATTTCTAACGTGCCTCCTATCTCCACCATCCTTTTCTTTCCACCTTCATCCCACCCAAAAAAAAACCCTATTCTACAGGTTTGTTCTGCAGCCTCAGACAGTGATTTTTCACTCAGTCATAACCACTAGACTTGCAACAGTCACAGCTGGAATAATGTCCTACAGAAAACCCTGGCAATAATATGAGAAGGCATCTGTGTGCATGAGAAGGCCTTGAGGGAGTAATCAGCAAATGTACACTCCAATTGACTTTACAGATTTTTTTTTTAGGTTTGTAGAGACATAGCACTTGGTAAAAAAGTCCAACTTCTCAGCAATAACAGTATCATCCCATGAGGAGGAATCAAAACTTGGGCAAGGTCTCAAGCTAGGCTTTACTGCTGCCAAGGTCAGTAAAGACAGTATCCAAGGCCGTGAAAGGTTTCTAAATTTAAAACAGACCCCACTTACCATGGTAGGCCATTGAAACTGTTTATACACTTTGAACAGACAGAGTTACCTAATCTTTCTGTGATTAGAGGCTAGTGAAGCTAAGTTTATTCTATTTCTGCAGGGGCTGCTGCCTTTGATGGAAGCAGCTCATCTTGAGGAACGGCCTGCTGGTGTGATAGTGAAACGAATAGTTTTGTCCTTTTGAGCTAAAGAAAAAATATTTACTATTGAGTTTGGCTTAAGAGTGGTAAGTGCTTTCCTTATGATTCTCAATATGGCTAGAGAGCTATTATTTTGGGCATTAGCCTCACATACCTCACTGTGGAAGACTCTGTTGCAATACAGTGTGCTGCAGGAATTTATCAATCCTAGGTCTCTCCACTTTTTTCCTTTCCAGGTGGGAAAAAAAGGGATGACTATGATACAGCCTCTCTACTGGCACAGAGTTTAATAGGCTCAACAGCCTACCGATATTGATTATTTGGGGAGAAAGGTCAAGAGAACATAAGAACCCTGCTGTTTTTCTACCTACAACTGGAGGTTTGGTTTATCACGAAAGACCACACAACTATTGTCTGGATTCCCATTTAAAACCAGCAGCCTTGTAGGGCTTTAAGGCTGATTACAAAGGGTAACGGTTGTTTTCAAACGCTGTGTGCAAGTTGAAAAAGATGGAGGCAGCGAGCCTGGCGAGGCCCTGGAGGTTGGCAAGGCTTGTACAATAGTGCTGCAGCGAGCAGCACCGGAGGAATCATCAGAAACCCAGGCGGGGAAGCTGGAAAGGCAGCAGAGGAATTACTGTGATGGTACAGCTGGCTTTGAAGATCAACCTTTTAAAAAAAGACCAGATATTGAAAATGGTCCTTCCACTTAAATAGATCACCCTGCACTATGCAAAAATGAAGAGTGCTTGAGTGAGTAACAAATCTCCATCCTTTGTGGCCATCTAAGGTGCACAAAGATTTGCTAGTTTTTCTTGTGTCAGTCTTCTGCATAACTGGAACAAAATCATTTAACTTGCACTTTTTAGGTAAGCGTAAAATAAAATATTCCCTTTATAGCCCTTAGTTACATTAATTGAGTAGAAGATACAGGGAAACGCTCTACAGAGAAGAGCAGCTCTACACAAATGCAGTATGAGAGATTCTGAGACCAAGTCTGAAAACTGGAAGTAGAGCAAGCTAAAAAAATTTTTGTTTTTCCCTCAAAACCAGCAGAATTTAAAGCAGAAATAAAAAACTAGAAAAAGCCTGTAGTCTTTAAAAAAAAAAAAATCATTTGCTTGTGCAGTTTCCAAGAAAATCCAAAAAGAAAATTATCTCAGGTTGATGTTTAAAAACAAAATGATGTTTTCTTTTAAAATGTGGGGAATTTTTGCTGAAAAGAAAAAATGACACTTTAGGTTGTACTGTAACACAATATTTTATCTTGTTTTTAAAAGATCACTCAAAACAATTTTTTCCTTTTGAATTTCTTACCAATGAAGTTTTGTGTGCACACATACGCATAGCTGACATTCTTTTGCCAAAAATTAGGTTTGACAAAACTGTATTTTTTGGCAGAAGCTCTTTCCTCCTGAAGTTTCAATAAGCCTTAACTTTAAGTAATAGATATGTTTAAATAGAAGGGAGAGTAGAAAACCAAGAGATTCTGGGCTAGAAATTGGGATAGCAGAGGTGCTGGATCAGCTGGAGAGCAGAATAAAAAAATCCATCATCAGAAATGCTCACTGCTGAAAAGAGCTGCTGATTAATTGTGCTTCAGCGAGTATCTTCAGCTATGAACCTTGGTCATGTGTGAATGTCTGGGTGTGGGAGGGCTGTGAATGAAGAATTGCTCATGAAGGCACAATAAATTAATGTGGTTGATGACTTTTTACCATGGAGAGTATACAGGCATGGTTATAACAAAACTTTATACAGAAGATTGTTATTCCTTTTCCCATGCCCATCTGCAAGTCCTTTCCCACTTACCAAGAAAAACACCATGGTAAGAAAGGCACTTTCTTTTGCCTAGAAAGTGGAAAGTGTTGCCTACAGGGCTGCTCTGGACAGTGACTTCCACCTGCTGTGAGAAAAGATTGATGCGGTTGCATTATCAAGGTGACAATGTCACATGCAGACAGGCTATTATTTATGTAACATCATAAAATCCAACAGAAAGTCAAATGAAAGCCTGCTTTTCACACTGGGTTCCAAATCAAGCACCCAACCATGATCAATGCTTGCCGAAGTTGACAATGATGCTGCACTAGGCAATGATTTAACGGCTGGAGGAGCCAGTTTAACATCAGCACCATCATACAGGAGATGCTCACACTGCCTACTCCAAGGCACCAATCCTTGGCCCCTGAAGAAGCTTCTGGAAGAATTTACCACTCTTTTGTAACTATGAAACCCAGCTTGGCATGTAGGTGCCCAACTTTGCAGCCCTCAAATGCAAAAGTCACCCTGGCTGGTCACCCTACTCACTGTAGGAAGCAGTCCAAACAACAATACCTCTAATTTCAATCTGATTATTCAGAATGATTCTTTCACCATTAGCTATAGACCAAAATGAACCAAAGATGGACAGCTCAGATGGAGATATCTACCTTTTGGATTTCCAAGTTAGGCGACACAAATTCCCTTAGGTTCCCTCTGCGTAGTACCTAAAGTATCATAAGAAAATGGTATAAATATCCCACTATAAAGTTAATCAAAATCTGTAGACCAAATAGGGAGAAATTTCTGTCCTTAAAATACAGGCAGAGAGGTTAATGTGGTATTTTACAACACAACAGGCAAAGGAGAGGAGGTGATTCTGAAGATGACTGTAGGAGGGTTAGTTACTATCCAGCAGTCTGCAATGACAGTCTATCTGCCTCAATTCCCCTGCTGCAGGCAACATCCTCCCCTCATCCAGTGCGACCATCTTGCTCTCATAACAAAGTCAAGAAAGGGCTTCAACAGGCTCATCAACCTTAGAAGTGTATGGCTCCTGTCCTGCCAGCTCAGTGCACAGGTGGCGGGAGATTGCATCAGCCTGAAATACCTCACAGAAATATTCCACGTAAAAACAGAGGCATTTGTGGAAAAATCTTGACTATCTTCTCTCCTGCTCTCATTAGGCCATGCAATACCATCCCATTGGCACGTGCTCATTGGAGCATGGCCTGCTCCACCGAATGAGAACAGAGTTTGAGGCTACAAGTGTCACAGTCAATGTCCTAAAGTGCAAAGAAAGTATAGTCCTTCCTATCAATCCACAAGACATTTGTGCGCTTCTTACACAAACACAGACACACTCATCCAGAGGCATTATCGTCAGTCAGATAAAGCCTCTCCCATCACCCTCTTATTTTCCTAAAGCTTTTCACTATCTTCAATATATTGCATGTCAGCATGTTAGCTGATTTTCCCTTTACTGAATGTGAGACCTTAGTAACAGAATGAAACCCCCATGTCTGTTTGTACAAGAACACTTTTCCGGTATACAAACAGGTCAAGACTTCAAACAGGATGTTGTATAGGCTCCTGCTGGGACATGATTTTCAAATGTGGCTTGCAGTCAGTAATTCCGGCATGGACAGGGCTTGCCCTGTGCTCACCTGTTTTACAAAGCTGACCAGCTTTTTGCAGGGAAGTAAATAGGGATTTAGTAGCTTAATTTTTACTTCTCTTTTTCCTAATTGTAGATCTGAGAGTATAACCTATATAATTATATTATATTACTAAGTCATTCCATTCAGCTAGTAAAGTATCCAGTTGTATATTCACCAGGAATGATTATGGGGACAGCCTACACAAACACTGCATCTACCTGACACAGAAATCACCTTGCGTTATCACAAGACTCCTTGCTGACCACACATGGCTTGTTTCTACAGCCAGTGGCTGACAGGTAGCATCTACACAGCACTGAAATGTCTGGGGAAGGTACACGTGAGGTTTGGTCATGATGTCCAACTCATTTCTCAGTTCCTTATTAAAGGGAGGCAATAGCCCTGAACCACAGAAAATTGTTAGTGAGTTACTTTCCAGAACAGAGCTGCAGCTTAAATAAACCTTTAGTAAGGTTTTCCTGTACTTGTATAAAGTAGCTTATGAGATATATACTCGTGAGACACACCGCTGTAGACTTAGCCAATGGAGTAGTTTTCAATATGGGATCTCTAGGGCATAGAGGAACTACACCCTAAGGGGACAGCAAAAGGAAAGCTAACCAAGGAACGAAAGTCTGTAGTCAAAAGTTTAATTTTGCAAGATAGCACTCCACAACTTCACTGAAAAAAAAAAAAAAAAAAAAGTAAGGTGTAAAAAGTTGAAGATCACTGGCAAACTCAGCAAAATTGACTCAAGAATTACTATTTGGTTTGATCAAGCATACAGAGCTACTCCACAATAAGCCATGTGAACCACCTACATGGTGTCCTTAGGAACTACAGCTGATTCTTGTCCATGTTTATAGGCATACACGCGTGTACAGCAATGCAATAACAATGAATTAGACTCACCATAGCTTGGTGGACATGCAAGGAAACATTACTTGCTCCTGGCTGATGCTGTGCCAGCATATATGCACTTCAGGAGGTACTGTGTTCAAGTCTACCAGGTTGTTCAGGAGACGCCCCAAAGAAGTCAGCTGTGCAAACCTCCTTTCAGCATAGAAAGTAAAATACATACGTTTTTATTAAAAGATGTGACTCACCTAACCAGAGTTTTCAGGTGGAGGCTCTTCTACTCTGGGTCCTGGCAGTATTCTGGTTCTCCACATTTTATATTGCTATGGAGGAAAGCCAAATTCTGAATTCAGCTGCCAAAACAAAAGCTGAGCTTTTGGAGCACAACACTGGGGTTGTAAGCATGGTTGGAAGTGTGACTCTACATTTTTAATCTCCAGGAATATGGGCTGTGGTCAAGCTTTGCAACCGAGTGCAGAGTAGTCTACACAGAGAGCTGGTAGGGGTTGTTTATTGGGCTCACAGATTTGTGAGTAATGGAGCAAGGTGTTACATGATAGATTTTTAAATTCTGTTCAGCTGATGTCAGACTTTTTTTATTACTATTTTTGAAGACTGCTAAAGCACTTGCTATGCTGGTTAGGATGTTATTACTCACTCTGAGGCTGTAAGTGATGTCTTCTGCTGGTCTTCTTGCATAAAACTGTATCTAAGCCAAGAATCATAAGCATGTGTAAGTAAAAAGGGAGAAAACTGCACTGGAACTATATAAACACCTATTTAAAAATTACATTGTTAAAATAACAAAAATATAGGACCAAGTTCAGTTCTAGTAGTGTGTACATATCTCTACCGATATCAATGAAATTGAGGTCATTAACACCAGCACAACATTAACTATAAGTTCTGGTCACACCAGAAGAGTTCCAGGAGGCAAATGTTTTACTTGGTAAAAGAATATGTGGTGTCTTGTTACGCAACCAAATTCAAAACATGAGATTGTCATATCCATGATACATGAATTTGAAAGGCATCCACAGCGTATTCAAACATGTAATTCGCAAAAATGAACATTATCCAACAAACAAGTGCTCAATACTACTCAAAAACAACCCAACAGATTAATTGATAAAGATTGCGTTTCTTTGTCACCATCTTGACCTTTAAAGTAAAGCCTAATTCCAATTAGTTCAGTTATAAAGTCCATAACTCTTGTAGGTACTGCAGTGTGTAACACATTATCATCTTACAATGTTCTCCCTGATTTGCAGCACAAAACATGCACTCCTTATGGGAATTTGTTGGCAGGCATTTAGGGCAGCTGGAAGTGATCACAAAGTGCAATTACTGTCTGTGCATATCCACATCTGGAAAACAGTTCTTTGCAGATTTTAAAATAGCCCTAATGAAGAATGGAACTTTGTACTTGAATAGATGGAAAGGGTGAAGGGGTCTCAACGCCAAATTTGTTAGAGAGCTAGAATGAAAAGAACACACTGTACAGAAATATAAAATAATTAACAGAAAATTAATTATTGTCAGAAATGTTTGCAATCATTCTTCATGGATGGAGAAATATCATTCCCTGGGCAGGGGTGAAGGGAAGTTCTCCATTAAATAAAATATTTAACATCTGCCATTAAAGATTTAACGGTGATGATATTGGCTGAGTGAAGTATGTTAGGTGATATTATCTTTAACACATAATCTCATGAATTCTCGTGGTCAGGGAGACACCAGTTGGTGTGAGGCATGCTAAGAGGTTTACTGAAAATTGTCTAGGGGTAAAATGGAGGCAACCCAAGAAAAACCAGCATTGTGGTTAAGAGATTGCAACAACGAGAGGTGCTACATGACATGCTGGATCCAGCCTTTTCACTGCCTCGGAGAATCTCCTCTGTGTACACTCAAATAAACTCCATGGTATTTATTACTATGTCTCTCTGATCTTGGCCAGACTGGTCACATTTCTAGTTGCTTTAGGATGATGGTGGCCTGAGCATGGTCACTTCATAATATGCTGCAGGTATCTGTAAATTAACATTCACAAGCCCTTGTCTGGAAATGTACCCATATTTTAGTTCCTTGTTCTTCTGTGCTGGGCTCAATTATTCTCACAGTATTGATGTCCATCTACTCAAGCTCTAACCAGTGGATGCTGCTGCTCCTCAGCACCTCCAAAAATTGGGAAAATTAAACATGAAGTACGCAAAGCAGAACACACAATAATTAAGACACTTTCCTCACATTTAAATGTATTCCAAAATCTCTTTAAAACTGGTTTAACTTTTAATCTTAGTTTTTGGAACTATCTAGAGACTTCTCTTTTGCTCCTCTTTAGAACAAGTAATCCCTTTTTCTCTTTTATCCAATCAATACTCAGGTTTTAACCCTTCCCCACGCATACTTTGGGATGAAGCATAAAGCTACAGCTCTGGCCACTGGCAACCACTACAGATCTCAGAGCAGCTCGCTCTTCCCGCAGTCTCACATGAGGGAAATCATCCCGCTAACCAAAATCTGCCATAAAGTCTCTCTGCATTCCACTCTCCCCATTTTTAGTTACTGATGCTCCTAAATAGCTTCTGTTTTCTGCCGTGCAGGTAGGTGCACCATTTTGTCCAAGCATTTGCACATAATTGAAGGCAAGCAAAGCCAGAACAGCTCAAGTGGGAACAGTGAATTTCTGGTGTTTTGAACTAATCCCGCTACACAAGCAGGAGCAGGCTGGCCAGATCGCCACACAGGATGCTATGATAGCGACGTAACAACGCACTGCCCGGAGCCTGGGCTACCCCTAGATTTCCTCCCCGACTGCAGCCTCCAGCTGGCTTTTCTGCACGATGAGGCAGAAAGGAAAAGCATGAGCTATTTCTCTGGCAGGTTGTGATGTTGTCCATCACCCTGAGCCTACGGGGTCAGCTCACCTCAGTCCTCCCAAGCCACAGGCAGGAACTCACTTGGGCAGCACTGGGCAGAGGGTGTCTCTGCCAGCGCGGCTGTCTGAGACACCTTTTGTGCAGCCAGATTACATCAGAACAAAGTCAATGCTAATGCAAGACTAAGCACCCCTAATGATGTTTTATTATGAGTAAACACTGGGCTAAGCACAGATGAATTAAGTGGATTTTTCAATTCTTTAGTTGGGAAGGAGCCACTGGGAGCATCTGTCCCTACATTTGCATCACAGCAAGCATAAGGTTTCATCCCGTAATTCCTGCAGCAAACCAATAATTTCTGGTAGAAGCCATAGGATCTCAAGGAACATTTTGAGGGCTTTGCTTGCCCTGAAGTCATCTACTGTCCCAGGAATCTCCGTCATAAAATGACCCAACCGCCCTCCCTGAGTATTGCATACAGGGCACCCCTGCCCTCTCCACTGGCTCTGGGGAACCCAGGAGGGAGAACGACAAAAACCTACATTCATGGTCTCCCTGCTGTGGGTAAAGCCTGCTCTCAGGTGCATCTCAGGCAAAGGAGCACTATAGTTATTTTTTTATCACAGCAGGACCTAGAGTGAGTCGACAGATGCACAAAGGAAAGCATCTCCCTTGTAGCATTCGCAATATAAAAATATAGAACATTATAATCGAAGTATTGCTGTCAACAGTACCATGCTTGCATTTTCTCTGGAAGTAGCTTTACATCAGAAAATATGTGGTTTAGTGAAGTCTAATTTATAATTAACACTAGCTTCTTTTCAATAGAGATTTTTTTTTAAGTTACTTTTATACTAGAAAGACCACGATCACAAAAAGGCAAATATTTTTGTCTAAAGAAGAAGTGTCATGAAGGTCTCAGGGGGGAATTTTGCTGCCTACAGTCCCATTCTCACCTGGAAGCTGGGCTCACCAGTAAGACTACATCTCCCCTAACACTTCACTGTCTGAGATTTCCCAAACGTTCAGCTTTCCTTCAATAAGAAAAGAAACCATGATGTATTACAGAAGGTTTAGTAGCAAACTCCCATTTCCCTGTGGCACAATACTCAAAATATTTTGGGGACTGAGTTAATTTAAAATGAAATGCTAGATGGAAAATCATAATAAAACTGAAATCCTGCCTCTGCGCCTCCACCCCAGAAAATTATGCAGAAAGACATTTCTGTCGAGAATTAGTTTTCCCACTTCTCGGATGGAAAGAAAAGCATTGGGGAAGTAGATGCATTCTCCACTAAATACATACTGAGCCTGTGACAGGGTATAAACTCAACATCAACACATCATTCCTAGCACTACACAGATTTCTCTCTGCTGGAAGCAGGAGTACAATTACACATAGGCCTCCAGACAGCTGGCCTGCAGTAGGAATTTTTCAACACTCTGAATTTGAGATATATGAGAAAAATAAGAAGTATCTCTGCTACAAACCTGGTGGGAGAAGTTTTGCCTGTGGGAGATGATGAATATTCAAATCACAGCTTCCATGAAACACCATAGCACCTAGTCAAACGGAGTTTGAAACAAAATTGTTCCTCACCCCTTTCGGGTCTGGTCCACAAATAAAAATTATGTAGTTCAAAACAACAAAAATTAAAAGTACAACTTAATTTTTCCCTAATTAGAAGACAATACTTGAGTAAATCATTCTTTTTCTCAGATCCCTCTTTTTTTTCAAAAGCCAATGTTCAGTACAATTTGCATTCTCTGTCTTTATCTTCCAAACAAGGATCTTTAACCATATGCAGGATAAAAGATTTGCCTAAGGGCATCCCTCATGCCACTAGTCTTAACTAAGTATCTCACACATGCCCACACCGTCTCCCCTCTCTTGTCCTATGGCAGGGAGTCCCATGGTTTATTCTTGTACTGATAGGGAAAGACACACACTAATGAGTGCAGCCTGACAAGTGCTTGAGGATAAATTCATTTGTTGTATCAAATATCTTGCCTTCTTGTACAGGAAGTGTAAACACTAATAAATTGGCAGTTGTGAAATTAATGATGACTGTAAATTACTGAGGTACTTAACTCCTTCTACCAGATGTATCCTGAACAATAAATAAAAATAAAATTTATTTGGAGGGAAGGGAGACCTCACAAAAATAGTAAATGAAATTAGGGAGCTCAGGGAAGTCTGGAATAAATATATCAGTAGGTCCATGTGATAAGTGGCAGTTGATAAGAGATTTACTCCCAGTCTTTCGCGGTGATCCCCAGCGCACAGTGATCAATATTTCTCATGAGTCACAGGATCAGAGCTGGGCTGGGAACACAGGGAAAGTATTTAAACATGTAAAGAAAAACAGCATTGTGTATTATCCCCATTTTAGGTCCTGGGCAGGGATCTAGTGCAGTGTAGGAACAGCTCAGCTGACAGGTAACAATCAAAAGCCATGGGCTCATTACAAGCATCATAGACAAAAGCTGTCGTGTAGGGAATAAGCTCCTCGTAATAAAAAGAGCACTGTCCATGTTCAAAGGCAGCTTGAGAAGTGGGAGGAGGGTCTGTGTTGATACTCACATTTTGCAAATGGAGAAAATAGGACCTTGAAGCCCATTATCATTTCAATGAACTTCCAGTTGCTCAAACTCTTGTGTCAGGACTGGGTTCTCCTAAGCCAAGAGCAACTGAAAGACCCCCGCAATTGTAATTCACATCATACCTCACCCATTTTCCCCTCCAGACAGTAATTCAATGGCAAAGGAAAGATGTGGATCCCAGCCACTACTACTACTATCTTGGAGGTCTTTCACTCTTGTCCTTCTTGAGGACCAAATCCTGCTCATCGGGGAAGGAGACCCGGACAGACACCTGAGGGAAAACAGACCTTTACAGAAGGAAACTCGTTTTCCTGGAAATCTGGGACTAATTTTCTTCTCTGTGAAGGGATGGGAGAGCGATGTTGAGGGACTTCAGATCCAGCCCCTCAAACACTATGAAGCAGGCAAGGAGACCAGCCAAAGCTATGCAGCTTTCCCCAAATGCTGCCCCTTCCTAATTCCACTTTCGAAGTGATTTGCTTACGGTATCGCTGGCTTCCTGCTCCCCACCTGCCACTCAATCAGAGCTAAGTGTCAAATGTCTTTGCCATCAGCCATGCCAGGCATGCTATAAAAAGCAACTGTCTTCCTGACAAACTGTGCTCTCTGAAAGTCCTGTCTTCAATTTTACTTGTAATTTGCAGTCTTCCTTTAATTTTATTTTTAACACCCTCTCTCCTCAGTGGTCTGTTTGTCTCCCTGGGATCACTCTGTGGCAAGGGCATCCCAAAGGAGCAGGCTCTCTTCTGCAGCGCCCTGCAGGAGCAAAGGCAGGTGGGAACATCTGAATCCCTGTGGGCCCAGGGATAAAGCGAGCCGTACAATCATCCCGTGGTTGGCTTAAATCATCCTGGGAGGAAGATGTTCACAGCTGCGGATGCTCATTTCTCAGTGACAGGTCCCATCACCACTACGCTCCATACACTTGAGGCATGGCTTAAGGCATCCTGGCACCCTGCCTTTCCCCATGGGCACTCACGCCATGAGCGGGTAGCACAAGTCAGAGCAGTTTTGGAGTTGGCCGCGGTGACTTTGGGGACCAGCTCTAAGGAGAGTCGAGCACGGTTGACCTGAGCACGGTCATCTAACTCGGTACCTACAATGCAATACTCTCCTGCACGTTTCTTGTTCTCGTTTGATGCTGAGGCTTGTGGACAGACAAATGCTGGGGGTGAAAGATGGTGAGAAAAAAAAAAAAAAAACAAAAAACAAAGCTGCTGACTTTCTGACAGAAAATTGCATATTCTGTACTGTTAGCCAGAGAAGTAGTATTTTGGGGATCTATAATGCATCTGCCTATTTCCAAAATTATTTGGTTGAAAAAGGACTTTTTTTTATAGTAAAAGGGTAGTTTTCCTCCTCCTTTTCCCACTGTAAGAAGTTTCCAGCTGGTCACACTGGACCGCTGAGCATTTCATCTCTCCCCACCACAAAGGGGTACAGCCAGATCCCACCCTGCCCATCACCCTCAGCTCAGTCATTGCCCACACACATGCTCCCCCCAATTGCTGCTGCTTCTGGATTTAGCATGGAATCATAGAATTGCTCGTGTTGGAAAAGACCCTCAAAAGTCATCCAGACCAAATCCCCTGCAAGGCAGAGGGACATCTCCAACTAGATCAGGTTGCTCAAGCATCCTTCAACTTGCACCTTCCTGAACCATCATGAGCTCACGGAGGAAAGAAAAGTGCATTTTTCAGATGGAGTTGTCACAGGATCCCACCACCATTCCTCCCTTCTCCCCCTATAATTACTGGGTCTCATTTTCATTCCCACACAGTCTTCACCAGTGCATCACCTGAGACATCTCCTGCAACTCATCGCTGTCAGCTCCAGTGAATTTTACAGCAAACATGGCATTTTATGCTCCCTTGTGAATCCAGTGCTTGTTCCTTACTTTGAACTTGGAGTTCGATTCTGAAAAGGGACTTTTCAGAGAAAATGACCAGATTGACTACCATGCTTATCTGACCTCTATGACATCCACTCTTTTGTGTTGCTGAGCAGGAAAGGTATTTTTAGCTTAGCTGTCAGCCTCACAAGTACTCCAGAATTCAGACTTCGCTCCTTTTGTCTCACTTGTTGTCACCAATAAAAATTTTTGCAGCCAGAGGCACACTCACAGGGTGAAGCACAGCCATGAGAGAGTCCAGCCCTTATTCCCAAGGGTACATCACCTCTGCAGTGACACCAAAAAAACCCCAGCAAACCTGCCTTTGTTTGCATCCGGGAAGACAGGACTGAAATGCAAAGCTGTGTATGTAACACACAGACAAAATGAGAATGGCAGTGAAAGGAGTCACTTTTAATTCTTCCTTTACAGAATCATAGAATGATAAGATGGTCTGGGTTGGAAGGGACCTTCGAAGCCCACCCAGTCCAACCCCCCTGCCAGGAGCAGGGACATCTCCAACCAGATCAGGTTGCTCAGAGCCCCGGGAACCTGGTCTGGAATGTTTCCAGGGATGGGGCATCCACCGCCTCTCTGGGCAACCTGGGACAGTGCTCCACCACCCTCAGCATAAAAAAAATTCTTCCTCGTATCTAGTCTGATACAGGATTAACTCTGCCAGCTTTCATAGTGCTTATTCACTTAGGAAACGAATTGAAACATCAAGGTGGATCCAACTGAGAAGTATTTGATGATGGAGTTTATTTTAAATACTGCTGAGGCAAGTCCATACTTGGGTCACATGCTCTCAGAGGATTTCTTTTTAATATGGGATAATGAAAGTACCCATGGAGTCAAGAAAACGTACTATACATTGAGACTTCGGCATTTTAGACAGGCTTTTCCAGTTCATTTCAGCTGCGTCTTTGCTATGTGGCAGTCATCTACTCTCTCTTCTTCCCTATTACTTTCTACAGTCATTTGCAAAGATTTCACCAGGAAACTAAATTGACTTACGTAATAACATCCTGATGTGGATGCAAAATTAATCTCATTTAAAAACTGAGACCCTGCTCAAAAGCTTGAGAAAGCCCAGTTCAGCAAAGTCTGCAAGCAAATGCTTAAATCCATCCCTATTAAACACCATAAATTAGTGCTTCCCTAAAGATTTTGCAGATTTGGAGCTCCTGTCTGATTTGTAAATGGCAAGTGGCTTTGATTTTAGTGTGCCAAAGGAGTTCAAAAGCAATTTAATTTTCATAATGAGGATCTTTCCACCAACAAAAGACAAGTGGTGCTAAGTAGGTCTTTTTGCTGTCTATTTAAATTAGATTAAATAAGATTATGGTATTATTAGCATTATTAGGGTTATTATTAGGAAATTACTGTTCACAGCACTCATTGTCATATTCTACAATAAGGAAAGCAAATCTATTAAAATTATTGAACATTAATACATAAGCTCTTAATAATCCAATGGTATCAATGAGTTCATCTTTTACATTCAGTTGCAAAAGTCATCATTTGCCAGTTAATATCCAATTGTTCATTAGCAGATATTGTCTGAAACTCAGCAGCTCTGTAATGATGATACATACTCGTTGCATTTCAGTCAACCTATCCTTAGTACAGCCACTGAATGCTTTTTTATTATTGTAATTGACATGTGATAAGGATATTGTGACCCAGACCATCACATCAGACTTTTATCTTGTCACACAATTTAAACCACATCAGTGAGATGTGAACAGTACTCAAACTGCGATTTTTAAGGCAGATGTGCTGAATAGAGTTAATGGGTACGTTGCATTGCTCATTCCTTTAACTCAGTGCTGAACAGTAAGTCCAGTAGGCCCTAGAGAGCATAGTAATAGTCTATATGAGAAGAGAAGTCATCATTGTGCATGTGTTTGCTGTCTATGAACTTCTTGGGAAATCATAAATTTGCAGGTCTCTCTCAATAGGTGTAGTCTGATGATAATGGTAGCCACCACAGGAAAAGTCTGGTGTGTAAATGTCTGATGTTAACTGTGCACTTAATATAAATTCTGAAAATAGCATTTTACCTTCTTCTTGCTCTTCGCTTCATTCTATTCTCATGCAGCACACCACGTGCCCCATCCCTGGCAGTGTTCGAGGTCAGATTGGATGGGGCTCTGAGTGACTTGGTCTGATGGAAGGTGTCCCTGCCCATGGCAGGTGGGTTGGAACTAGACGGTCTTAAGGTCACTTCCAACCCAGACCATTCCATGATTCTGTGATTTCTTCTGTGTCAGGGATTGTCAAGGTAAGGAAAGACCTGAGCTGTCCTGACTTCATTTGGACAACTTGAACTTGGGGTGAAATCTTTCACAGTTATTAAGCATTTTGTACTCACACTGAAATCAGTGGCAGGACTTCTTTGAACTTCAGCAGACACGAAGATGTTCAGAAATAATTTTGTTTTCCAGGATATTTCCAGCAATAGTGGTTATCCATTTTCATTTATTTTAGACTTGGTTTTCTCACAGACTTTTGCACTGATTAAACATTTCCACTTTTGAAAAACTATAAGCACTCAGATTTTGTGCCTGCATACATCCATTTCATGTACTCATGTTGTCCCTTGCTATACAGAAGCTGCAATGACAGTCTGATTCCACAGGCTCAGATATTCTACCTTCATACAACACGTATATCTGACATTGCATCTGGGACTAGATATGAGATATCTCTTTTTTTCAACTTCCAAACCTCCATTATGTAAAATCAATGTGAATACAATAGAGATCCTTAGAACTCACAGTGTTTATTGCTGCATAAATTTAGCCAGGTATCCTAACAAAGCTCTAGCAAAGGCAGTTTCCGCAGTTCAAGGAGGAGGGTGACTTTGCACCTGCCTCCAAGTTTATGTATTGAGATCCTGTGTTTAAACTGCAGTTGTACATATTTAAACTGTGATATCACTTTGAGCGATACGCATGGGCCAAAACTCCATGTCATCAGTTCAGTTTTGCCTAGAATTTAGATGCAGAGCTTAAGTTTGGCAGAGAGGCTCCTTGGAGAAGGATTTCAGTATATATTTAACACGGAGCATACGTTTCTGTCCTTTGCTGAACAGGGGTGGATTTAAACACAGAGCTAAATTCTTCTCTGAATGGGACTTAGCTAAGTGAGAATGACTGCAGCTAGATAGGGCCAGTTGTGGACTTAAGGGAGAAAGAAGTGCAAAACTTTCTTTTTTAAATCCTCTGAACTGCTTCAGAACCATTTCTAGAGATTACTTCTCTCCCATTTATCCTGCAGGAGTGCTTATGACATGATGACTCAAACCATAAAGTACCCCCAGTTCATACACTCCAGCCATAAACTGATAGTTTCTGTCCTGACTTTGAAGTCTTTTTATTGTCTGTTCTGTCTTTGCAAAGAAATAAACAATCCATTTTTTTAGAGAAGTGAGATATCTATTTAATCTATGTGCAAAACAGCTGTCGGTAGAGAGGGCAGGTCTGTTCTTCAAAAAAGAGATCGTTATGGGGGGGTTGTGTGTTGCCACTTGCAAGCCACCCTGTCACTATCTGCATTACGCCCCCTGGGGTTGGCTGGAGAACCTTTGGGACCAGCGGTAGGACAACTCACTACCAAGGTATGTCCAAAGGAAATATCAACAGCACTTGGAATTCAGAGCCAACAGGGTTAGCGGCCTTCTCCACTGTGTCTGGATATTGCGTGCCTGCCCACGTCCTTTTCCTCTACCTCTTCTCCTTCATCAGTTTAGCTACTGGTCTGATTCAGGCAGATAAGAAGGTCTGGGGTCCTGCTTAGAACCTTCACTTCCTCCTAGGAATTGCACATAGGAGGAGCACTGCAGTTCCTGTCCCAGTGCAGTCCCCTTACAAGGCTGCCATTTCTCCAGCTGGTTGCATGGTGAAACAATGCATGATATTATGGTTTAAAGGTCTTCTATGTGTCCCAAAGGCTCAATCCTGATTTGGCACATGAGAAAGCAATTAGGAGACAACAGAAGCCAAATGTCTCAAGAAGCAGGATGAAAAACTGTGGGATCCAGCTAATTCCAGAGGCAACACCACTTACGCCATTACTTGATGCCAGCAGTTACAAAAATAGTAACTATGCTCCTTAGCCCACAGTGATTCTCTCAGATCAGCTGAGAACAGCCCCATCACTAGCAGCAAAATTGTTGCAAGTGACTGGACTAAAAGCCCTACAAGAAATGCAAGAGATATTACAAGTAGGTCGCTACTCATCCATGTGCTTGTCCCAGGGGACAGCGGTACACATGAGAGCTTGTCGTGTTGATACGGGTGGAACTGCCTTGCTGGGACAATATTCTGGCAAATAGACAAAGGTCCAAGCCATTGACCACACAAGACCGCAGTTGGCTTCAGGACTGTTGAGGAAGCTGATATAACATCATCTCAGAGAAGTGATAGAGGTTTGCCGTGTCTCATCTGCTCACCACTGGGAAGAAACGGTTGTCAGTGAGAAATGACCAAGGAAAATGTTTGAACACTGAGCACACAACTGCAGAATGAGGTGACACCTATGGAGGAACAGATTTATACAGTCAAAGATCCTCGATTTCCATCCCTGAGCTTTCAGGCAAGCAAAGACCAAAGACCCAAGAATAGAGGGTAACTGAGATCCCTGTCCAAGCTATGAAGTTGAATCCAATCCAAGATGCCCTACGGTTGTTTAGCTAACTAGGAAAGCTTAAACAATCCCCCACAGTCAGTCTCAATCTTCTGCACTCACAATGGCTCAACAGTTCCTCTTGCCTTGATAAAGGCCGTCAAGAAGCAAATCCACAGTATCTGCAAGGAAGTTTTTGAGCCAGTTAGTAATCATTCGTATCCATGTCTTCGAACTCAGCAAGAATGTGGGGTGGGAATACGCCATTATATGCACATTCCAGCTGCAAAATATTAAAATCTGCTACAAATGTCATGACCCAGCTCATGATTTTGGCAGCTACCACTCTCTCAGGGATCATCTACTTATGTCAGATTCCTTACTCCATTTAAGGGACATGTTTTCAAACAACCGTCACGTGCAATTTCCTCTGCACCTGAGATTTGTCTTCCAAGGATGACCCAACTGCAGTAGCCTCGTGGGGTGGGACACTGACCCCATATGTACCTCTACCTCAGTCATTTGCAAGAGCAGGACACATCCTTGAGAGGAGACAGTTCCTATGCCAACAGCTGTGATGGGAGCAGGACTGAGATCCTTTGTAGAATTTAATATTGCATTAAATCTTAGCCTGTTTAGAGACACCTTCATCCAGTGCTGGTTGGCTTCTGATAATATCTGAGTTAGTGTATTTCATCTCTAACAAAAAGAATGGCAATCCGAAGGGCAAAAACAGGAGAGGACTGGGAAGATCATAGTCAAGTTAAGTGAACATTTCTGATGTACAGCCTTTTTTTATCCACCTGCATACTAAAGGATGCAAGTCTAAGACAGGCAACTGGGCTCATTCATCACAAGTCACCCCTCCACAGTTTCATCTGCAGATGCCTAGCTGTTCCCTGAATGTTATAAGATTTCTATCAAAACATCCTTGGGTGGGCTCAGACAATCTTGTCCTGTAAACTGCAAAACAAGGAATCCATTTCTAAAGTAAATTGAGAAAAAAAAAATAGTAGAAAAAAAAAAGCCACAACAAAAAAAAACCAAACAAAAATTACCACCAAAAACCTTCTTACATATGCACAAATAGCCTTGTTTGTGCTAACAAGCCTGGCTTAATGCTTCTCTCTGTCAAAAGTGATGTATATATTACTGCTATCACATGTAGCAATTAGAAACCCCCTTGGCATCCTGTTCTCTCTACTCTTTCCCCCTCTCCCATATTCAAAAGACTTCAGCTCCTAAAATCTCTCACCCTCATATCCCATTCCCCTTCATGTCAGCATCAGCCAAGTTGCCCTCTTCCTTACCTTCTTTAAGTGTTCAAAGGTAATTTTAAAGAACACCTCATTTAGCTTTCATTTTACTGAGATTCAGTCTGCCCATAAATCAGAGCTGAAGGGGAACTGGAGAGGGTCTCAGCTAATCAAAGCTCCAATCTCTAAAATGTTTAAATATAAATCAAAATAGTTGAAGGCTCTCCAAAGCTTCAATTTTCTTTGAAAGCCCTAGTTCCTATTTTTTTCTGTGCTTAGCTCTCAATTTCATCCTCATCCCTTGAAGGTATTTTTCTAAGTATTTTTGAGTCGTTTCCTCCAAGACATTGAGCTGCCTCGTTCAAGAATTATATTAAATTTTGACCTGTGAGTGAGTTACTATTGCTCCCAAGTAGGAGTGCTTTGTCCAAATTAAGGTTTTAGGGTTCAGCTCCTAAATTGAAGTTTACTAATGACTTTAAGGCTAAAAATGTTTCTAGGATCTATTGAAAACATTACTTTGATCATCCATTCCATACTGCAGTCAGTGGTACATGCTCCATATGTCAGAAATGATAAAATGTTCTTGCCTCCCTCTTTTGCTTCAGAAGTCTGGAAGTCTGCTAAATTAATCTGCTTACCTGTCTTTACCACATCTTACAGTTCTGAAATGCAATATGGGTTAGGAAAGTTAAGAATATAAGCTTATTTCTCTCTCTTCCTCCCTCCCCTCCTCCTTCCTGTGTTAAAGTTATTGCGAGAAAGGAAAAAATTACACATTGTAAAAGATATTTTTATCCTTGGGTTTAATCATTCAAGCATGTGAGTTTACCTAAAGAGTTCTCATTGAGAAGCTGATCCTTTCATTCTTTCCAACATGCAGAGCATCAGCATGTCATATCAGTGCATTTCATTTTGCTAAAATAACCAGTCTTTCAGAAACCTTCCTTGCAAGAAGTTAAAATGGGAAACGTGCAGCGTATGAATATTCAGGCATTTGTCTGGTTGTGTGGTGTACGTGCATGAACATCGATGCACAGAGGAGTTTCCATGCAAAAATACACCGGGTATCTATTAACCAAGGTGACGTACACATAGTGTGCATTTGATGTATCGACAGTGGGCACACACAGTTATGCAAATCAGGAGTTAAGAATATGTCTTGTGGAATACCGGACTGATGCCTGACCTATCCAAGATGGCTGTTTTAGGGGATAGTATGCTCCGGAATGGCTCTTCAGTAAGTGGGGTGGCCTTTTCAGATCTCCCTTCTAGATGCCTGAGTTAGGGCAGATAAATCTCAAAAAAATACTGAAATATGTGCAAGGGTTGGTAGGTTGTTGGACAAAGTTTTCCACATAATATGCATTTTTGCCTACTTTCATAGTGAAACAAATTTCTCCACATTAGACTTCAACAGAGTTTTGAAACTGTACTGATTTCAACTGCCTTACACAGTAAGAATTTTCCGTGGAAATGTTTTTAGCATTCTTTCTACCAACAAAATATTTGAAAGGTCTTTAGCTGCATGTGAGTAAGGCTCTCTCCAAACTCTGTTTTCCCCCTATATAAAATAATTAAGCAGAACAGCTAGTTTGGAAATCCAGGAAAGTATTAAACTAAATGGGTAAGTGTTCCCTGGAAGCAACAACTCCTATATAGGAAGGGAAAGGGAAAGGGAAAGGGAAAGGGAAAGGGAAAAACATATATATATCTTTCACTTTCATATTTCTAAATATAATCGAATGAAAAATACAGGATCCTTAAATCGACTGACAATCAGAAATTAGAAGAAATTCATTACAAAGATCTCTTACAATATTTCGCCTGACCTCACAGGTAGCTCTCACTTTTCTCCTTCTGGAGAAGGCAAGTTGCAAAATGTATAATTTCTCAGTGGCTGTCTTCCATTTGTGAACAGCCTTCCAAAAAATAATGAAAAAAAATTCATTCCTAGCAAACAAAATGTTCTGCTTCACACTTTTGTGTCTTTCACATTATTATCATTCAACACAAAACTGGAAAAAATCAAAACAGAGAAGTATCAAATAAATTAGTATAGACTTTTTTGGACTTTGCTTTGATACCCTTCTGAAACAAAGTCTCACTAATTCTAAGCAACTTTTGCAAAGTATTAGAGCTTGGACGTAGTCACTTCCACAGGTGAGAAATCATTCAGCTAAACTTTCCCGAACCAGCTGAAATGCAAAGGAGAAAATGCATTCTTTAAACAGTTCCAACCCAAAATCTGGCACAATGCATGTACACATACATGTGTATATAAGCAAAAAAAAAAAAATTGTTACTTAAAAATATGGAATAAAACAGTTGCCTACATTCATAAGAAACAGGTACACAGAAAAGTCATATAAGGTGAAGAACAATATTGACAAAATAAAAGAGGAGTTTAAAGTCTCCAAGAGTTTATTTAGTCTGGAAATGAGGAGAGCATTCCTATGCACAAAGGAAAATAGATCCTAAAATATCCGTCATGGGAAAAGAGTGGAGAGGGAAGAACCTCAAGCTACTTTTGACATGATATTTGGCGAGCTTCTGAGCGGAATGATACCACTCAGGATCTGCAGTAGCAGGGAATTCAGTTTAATGACTCAGTTTCTGCTGCTCTGGGTTTCCACATGACTGCAGAAAGCCATGCCCACCCTACACAAAACCACTACAGTGCCATTTAGAGTCTCTTTGGAAAACCAAGTGCTGAAGGAAAGGCAGCAAAAATTGGGTCCTTCCCTTCAACAAGGAAAGGTCATTTCCTTCCTTTCTTCTTGTGAGCCTGCCTGACAGCTAGCCATATTGCAAGTGTCACTTGCCAACGTGCAAATGAATGACTATATAAACATTACTAATCAATGGTATGTATCAAAATTGTAATTTTCTCAGGACTTCGTAGGAAACTGCAAATCAGGTATGGAGCTGCTGACAGACAGACAATACAGAGCATTGTATTGCTCTTACACAAGAACCTGTGGTACTGGAATATATAATTTTTTAATGGAAAATTGAATTCTTTGTGGTCAGCTCTTTCATCAGAATCACTTATCAAGACTGACATCAACCAAATAGACTGTACATTGCTTAATGTTAAAGTAGAGGGAGGGGAAGTGGAACATCTAGTATTTACAAATGGCACAGAACACCACTACTGAGAATCAAATGTAATTACAGTGCATTTAGATGAGTATTAATGTATTTGTATTGCTAGTTTGCAAATTCAGCATCTTGAGAAGCCCAAATGGATTCTCATGTAATTAATGTCATTAAGTCAAAGGAGTAAATGCTCAGCAGAGAGTCTTCTTAAAAAAAAAAAAAGCAAGTGCATAAATGTATCAGTAAACATCATCTTCGTGCGTAATTTCTCATGTAATCTTCTAAAATACACACCTCATAACTGCTGAGTACTTCTATGACATAGCATAAGCTCCCTGTCTGCATAGCATTAGCATCAGGCAAGCTATATTTGGGGTCTTCTGAGAAGTTTCTCTTAGGAAGGTGACATTGAGAAATTTTCTTTCCCTGCAGCCCTATTTGTCTGGTTTTCTCGTAGCAGATCCATGCCTACCTTTTTCTACACGCACTATGCACAGAAAGCATTCGCGCATGTTCTTACTCTCACAACTGTCACAAGTTTCACAGATTCTTAGTCTCTTCCACTAGAAATCAGAGATACTGTATGTTCCACATTAAATCTCAATTAACATAGCCCATAGTTCTCCAGTTGTTGTTTTTCCGATGACAAAGTGGGAATAGGAGTACTTATTTTTGAAAAATGTTCTCGTCATCATTCAGTGAAAGATGATATGGAAATGATATGGAAATTAAATGATCAATTCCAACAGGCGCCTTGTAATAGAAAACCTTCAATCTACTCTTTAAAAACTGACAGCACGAGACTGTGAACGGTACAGGACTGTCCTTACGGCTAGCTGGGTTCTGGTACAAGGTGGACTTTGGATAAATCGGTAGGAAGAAGAGACAACAGGGTTTTTCAGCATTGACTGAAACAACACTGGCAAACAGTAGAAGAAGTTGTAAAACAAGAAAAAAAAATTGCATTACCCTAACTTTAATGAGGATCCATCTTTAGGCTGAAAACTCTGTCAGGAATCTTTTCTCTACATAACAAATCTCTGTCTCAAGGCAGACATTGAATGGTTACTAGTAACAACAAGCAATATGACATTCAGCTCTCTTTTAGAGATTGCAAACATTTGCCCAAGATCAGATTATTTATTCTGCCCAACTAATAATGACTTCAAGTCAATATTCTGAGCAAGAAACTGCTTTCACCAAGCCGTCTTAGACGTCTTCATTCATGTTCTCTGTACTTGCTCCATTGCTGCACGAGCAATATTTTCTCTCTCACAATTGCCACAAGCGGGTCCTTGTTCCACCCGGATGTAATACGTGCTCTCACACTGGTGCATGACCTCAATTTCAACTGCTATAAGAGCAACTCCAAACTCAGAAATGTCAGTGTGTCGAGCAGGGCTTTGCTTTATAAACATTCCTTTGCTAATGAAATTGGAAAAGTTCAGAGAAAGAATTTTCCATGAGTAATCATTCCTCACATAAAAACTACTTAAAAGTCCCTTTCCCCAAATTCGCTTTGACAGCTGCTTGGGAAATAATAATAATAATAATAATAACAATTAAAATCTTAGTCTTACTGTTATGTCAACAGAATAAGCATCTGCAGGTTCAAGCACTGGAACCCAAATTTCTGGGTCTTCATCCAGCATGATTCTCTGTTACTTCGTGGCTGGAGCACACCCACACAGTTAGGGAACAAGACTCAGGCTCATGGTCCACTTCTGGAGACCACTGCTTTTGGAGGACCCCAAGGAAACTCTGGTGACATTAGCAAAATGGAAACAGATAGAATTTGTGTATTTTGACATCTGTGTATTTCCCAGATCTTAAAAGTTTTTTTTCTTTCCTCACTGCCATCCACAAGCTGGTTCCACCTACTGCCTCTTATCTTAGAAACAGATTGCCATCTCTTGGGGATAAGGGGCTGGATCGTCGTTACATGTTTCTACGGCACCCTGTGAAATGGTGATGGGGTCTCCAGGGATTTCTAAAGTACAGATAATGAATCTGACAGACTACGCTATGGAGGGGCTGTCAATCAACAGCGAGCTATTCACATCCCCTCTGTCAGGCTCCCATCACTCCACCGCAGCTGTTGCCAGGGTTTCAGCAGTCAGAGCAAAGGGGAGAGCAAACAGCCCAGGGCCAGGTGGTGCAGCGGGGCCAGCTCTCAGCACAGGTGAAGAAGACAGTCACCTGGGGCAGCTTATTGCTGCAGGGGGGCTGGAGGAGAATGAAAGACAGGGACAAAAAATATGGCCCTGCAGCCTTTGCACCCTGGAAAATTTCAGTATGAGGTGGCAACTCCGAGTTCCAATTCCTGCTTCCATCTCCCACACTTTCCAGAGCTCTTCCATCCCCAACTGAGCCCCAGATCTCCTGCTCTGCCTTTGTCCCTCTCCTGACAACGGTGGCCAGGCTTTGTGTTCTGAGGAGCTTAGGGATTGATGCAGGTGATCCTCTAATTTTAGACTCCTAACTTGAAGACCATTGAGGACATATAGTAAGGCTCCAAAGCTGTGGGTACCTATAGGTACCTACAGGTGCAGCCATCAGCTGTCATGATGAATTGCCATGTAATTCAATCATGAAGCAACGAACGCAGGATATGTGAAGAAAATGAGTCAATGAGAGGTTGGTGCAATGCTGTAGCTTTTTGAGAGATGACACAGCAAGCGCAAAAAATTGCAGAATGAGAGAACATCAAATAAACAAAAAAAAAACCTCAGATGTTTAATGAACAATGTAGGCTAGAAGTAAGTGCTGATGAATGACAGTGTCCTACCAGCCAGTGCGAGGTCAGCTCTTTTTCTGCTAATTGAGAATTCTCCATGTGCACAGGCACCGTGAGATACAGTGGGTGAACAAGGCTGAGAAACAGCACTGTCCACACCAGAAATCCAGTGTGCTGTTTGAACAAGCTATGTTCAAACCAGATGTCACAGAGTTGTGAATTATGCAAAAAAAACCCCAAGGTTCGTTTCCCTGAACTACAATCATAACAAAAAAAAAAGCTTTCAAAGAGGTAAATGTCCTTATCTTGATGAACAATCCATAAGGCTGCAGTTTCATTCCTCCCTTAAAAATAATGTTAAAGTGATGGAGTACTGTTAGCATTGCCTTGTACCGGCTCCTTTGATTTCAACACTATAAATATTTTCCTTGTCACTGGTACAGGCCACAGGAACTGGTTAAACTCTCTGTGAAAATCAAAAGAGCAGAAATAATGAGCAGTAGAGTTGGGCTTTGCGATGCACCTAGAACACATGGAGATCTGAGGTCCTGTTCCTAGGAAGAATGACCTGCTTAAGATCACAACAGCAGTATCAGTCTGAGTCTTCAATTTGTCTAGATAAGACAAAAAGAGAAAAACAAATCTCACTAAACTTCAACTAGACTTAGTCTTGGGCTGATATATTCGAAGCCTTCCACCATTCGTTCAGGTAAAAAAGAGGACCTATGAGAGGGAAAAAGAGCTTGTGTAATCTGTGTTTCTTTTTTTCCTTAGTATAAAGAAAACTGGCTTTTTGGAACAGCTTATTTTTTATTTTCACTTTGGCAAGATAGGTTGTGCCTAGGTTGGCGGACTGTCTGTTGACCAATGGTCTACTAAAATGAGGATGAGTAAGATAAGAAAAAGCAGAGTAACTGAAAGGTGATCTTTTGCTAACCATTTATTCAACATCAGTATTTAAACTTTATTCTTCAGAAAACCTGTGTAAAAATTTAAAAACTAACACAATTGGATTGATTCACACCATCTTTGTGAAACAGCTCAAAGATTCTTCAGTTAACGTCTCTGCAAGAACAAGCAGCGACATACTGGAAGTGAAATGTAGAAAACCTTTCAGTGAGCTTTTGTTCATCAAAAGGAAGCACAACAAGAATTTAGAAAACTTTTAAGAGGAAGAGGGACAATTGTTGAAAATCCTTGGCAGGTTACCTTTAAACACTCCTTCCCTTATAGGTCATAAATCAAAGAGGAGAGAAGCCAAGTTGCATCTCTTTGTAAGACAGAAAAGAGTGTAAAGATTTCCATAAACAGCCATTTTCTGCATAAAAATCTGCCTGTGGAGAATATTTCTATCTTGGTTTCCAAAGAAAATAAGGACTTACATGATCCAAGTTATGTGTGTATCAGCTCATCTCTTTGTGTCCCCCTGACAACTTTTGAACCTGTTTCAACAAAATTTGTTAGAATTGTACAGGTTTCATGAAAATTTACAGCCCCGGGGAAGACAGGGACTTGATTAGTTGCACCAGTCAGAGTGAGGCAGGCTCCAGTTACCCTTTATCACACACTGGAAATCCATGATGGAGAGAGACATTATTCATACCACAACTATGGCAAAAGCTTCAGTTGACACTCTTGTTTAACCAGAAAGTTCAAGCCCAAGACACACATCCACAAGAAACATGGTTTCATTAGTTCTGCTGCTCATGAAACAACTTGTTCCCACTAATATCTTTTGTTGAAGATATTAGCTAAGTTGACATTTCTTCCATTAACACTGTAGTTTCTAGTACTCATCAACTCATGATACTGCTGGCAGCAAAATAAGGCTTTTAGTGACTTTTTAGGCTGGTTGGTCCTCTGGATCATGTATGCAAACAAACTCCTTGCACAAGCATTTCTGGTTTTCATTGTGTTGAAACACAAGTGCTGAGCCTGTGGGTCAGGGACACTTCAGAGCTCCTCTGAGTGTGGTCTGGCTGTCTTGCAGGGCACAGGGAGATACATCAAGGTCTCCTGCTTTCAGAGTCAACAACTGTCCAGAGTGTTGACTCTGAAAGATCAGAAAGGACCTACTTTCTGTTCACCACCTGGGGATGGCATCACCATGCCATCAGCACCTGCAGTGGTTCCAGTGATTGGGTCGTTTACACCATGGGCCGTTGGGGCTAATCTCAGCCCTTTTACACCGAAACGAGGTGTTGGTATGTTACCATATACACACATCACCATATACTTACTGATCACTCTTGCTATGTTGCTCTCCAGGATTTTAGGCTCCTGTATCTCCTTGTTTTAGGAAGACAAGACCAGGAGCCCTCTCCATTTCCCAGAACACTACAGGCTGGAGCAGATAGGCTCTATTCTGCAACTGCAGGAGTACAAGATCACCCCACATCCCCCTAGTGAGTTCAGGCTCCCCGAGAGTGCATGTCTGTGTCTTTTAAGCCCATGAAAAGTCTCTCATCTGACTATACCGGTTACCCCTCTTCAAGGCCAGACACTTTCTTTCCATGGTTTAGTAGGCAGGGTGGTGTTAGGTTAACGGTTGACTTCATGACCTTGAAGGGCTTTTCTAACCTTAAAGATTCTATGATTTTATGATTGAGGCTGGAAACCGACCCACTTTGCGGAGAAGTTGCCAGTTGCTAGTTGCCTTTCAAAGCAGTTGCTCAGTTGCATGGGGGAAGCACAACCACCCATGCTGGAGGACATCCTGGCAGCATACCAGGTGGGAGATCCTCACTGTGTCTTTGCAGCACTGGGCATATGTCCAGGCTGTATTAAGCCACTTGGTCCACTCTGTAGTTCAGACACCCCCAGGGGTGGCTTTCAGGATGTTGTAAGGAGTAATTACTTCTCCAAATGACAACATATTTAGTTCACTGCAGGATATATATGAAGATGGGGTGGTATAAGAGCTATACTTTATGTAAAAAGCCACTCAGGGCACGGGTGGTGGCTTGGTTTTCACCGCATCCGCACTGCAGTTGCTACTTGGAGTAAGAAGAGTTGGGCATGCTCATAGATTAAATTGCCCGTGGCAGCATAACTTCTGCTTGGGACTCTCTCTTGACATGGTTTAATCTCTAAAAGGTTAAACAGGACATGGGCATTAAGGCTGTTCCCTTCAGCACTGATTCTGTCAATGGTCTAAATCACAGCCTTTCAGGAGAAAAGGCTTCACCTCGTACACCTCCCTTTCTTTCAGACAACAAATTATCATAAAAGAAGACTCCACTTAAATTACAAACTGAGCTAGTTGCTATGAGCTAAAAAGCATGTTAAAAATGTCTTACAATTTGGAAATACATTTCATTTGCCTTTGCACAATGGCAGCCATGGAAATTTTGCTCAGTTTTTCCAAGGTGATTCACTTTCTGGCTTCTAAGAAACATGGTTAAAGCCAGGTGCCAAAAATTTCTTCAGCAAGCATTTCGAGCTAGAATGAAAGTTACAGTCCCAATAGTAACTTTAATAATTGTTCATGCTACTGCATTTCTATTTCGGGTCTTTTTAAGCACACCTCCCAAGAAATAGATCCTTTGGTAGATGTTGTCAGTACATTTTCAAACCCTTAGGGGAAATGTCGGTGATCCAGGTTTGATTTTGAAGGTCATCTTGGGACTTGAACTTTGCAGCTGTTGAAGACGTCCAGCTTTTTCCTATTCATTCTTTCCAACAACACAGCACAGAGGCAATGCTTACAATATTTTGAACATCTTTTTAATGATTCTTAATCATCCTTCCTTAAAACAATTTGACTGAAGGTGCTGATTTTTGGAATGTACTAACTATCCTCCTCCTCCTGAAACTGATTTGCAAATTTGAAGTCCAAACACTGAGGTGCATAAGAACATCCAATATTTTTTGTATCATGGATGGATCTGAAGGGCAAAATCCGCTTATTCTGGGGATAAAGCAGAGACAACCAAAGTAGGTGAATTCTGGTCTGCATGTGAATGCAGACTAACTTACTCTGGAGAGAGGAGCAGCTTCATCATATCACTTCCCAGGATGTACAAGAGCGCTGCAGAGCTCTGTGGGCTCTCTTTATGGATTCCACACCATGTGCACTTGGCTTATTAATTAAAACATATTCTTTACTGTTTTCAATAAGTTAAATTGAATGCATCTAATGAATATCCAGCTGCACTTTTCTTCTTTATACATAATAATTTAGTATCATGAATTTCACTCTTTCCAACCCAGGAACATTTTGCCCATTATATGCTGGTGATAACGTATCAGACAGCAATAATGATGCTTGATTTTCATAAGCTGCACTAAATGGGAAGCGCTCAGAGCTACATATTTTGATTAGCAGCCTAAGCAAACCATGACATGACAATCCTTATTTACATGGAATACTAAGGCTTCAGCCACAAAGTGATTTATTTATCCAGAGGGACACTTTAAGCGTACCTGACCTGCCTTAACTGAGATCTAGATCATCTCAAGGTGGACACCTCTGATGCACAAAGCACTTGAATTATTGTCTAATCTAAGCTAGATATGCAAAACTGTGTGCTAAAACTAATTCTGTAGGTGATTTACCAAGAAAAGTAAAGTCTTTTTAATGCTGTACGTGTAGAAGATTAATCCAATGCCAAATATACCCTGGAGAGGCTTACAGACAGAGAAAAGATAAAAATTTCTATACCTTCCATTCCTTTTCTAACGCTCCTCCATCTTTCTCTGCAGTAGTCCTGTGTCCTTCATGCTCTCCCTTCATTATACAGCTACATTTCAGGAGCGTAACTCTTTCCTAATAGACCAAAAAGAAGCAAACCAACCCACGTATGCATTTACTTGTGAGCTCTGCATTGTTCCTTCAGCTCCACCTATTGACATCCTAAAAAATGAGTGGTTGGGGCAGCAAATCTCTTCCATCTGTCTTGAGCATATTGTGCAGCCTTGTACATGCACGCGGGTGACCCATTCCCCTGACAAGGCTGTAGTTTAACAGGCTGAGGGACATGACTAATCTCTGTGGGTTCAGGCCAGCTGATCAGACAAGCTGTACTCTACCGTGTTCAAATGGGAATTATTCTTTGGACTGTGGCAGAAACCTGTGCTTCAGTTAAGAAAAGTTGAATACAAGCCAACGTAAAGGAAGAACAATGATCATTGCCATCATTACCAGATGGTCTGGTTTCAAGTCTCACACAAAGCCTACAAAGTCAGAGGAGGCATCAGGATAAAATATAGAGAAGTGAAGAACTTCAGATGAAAAAGCAAGCAGCCAGCTATTTGTGTGGTTGGTGCCCAATACTCCTCATTGACAGGACTGAGCTAAGTGAATGAAGAGTTCAAAGAAAATCTTACACACTGAGATGTGAAAGAAGGATGGCAAATAGTAAGCTATTAAAGTTGGGAAGTCTGGAAGATGAGCAATGGACTTAATTTGTTTCCTCCCCTGCTGTTTAGGATTATTTTTTTCCCCTCTCTTCATTGTGAAAGACCTCTGTTGGCCAACGAACACAAATCACAGCTCTGCGAAATGTCAAATTGAGAAGGTCTTTTTTGTCATCCTTGCAAAGCTCTAAGTGGAGGAGGTACATGGGAAAGAGCAGAGCTAGACAGTGGGGGAGCAGCTGGCAGCCATCTAACAACCTGCCACAAGGTTCTCTCTATTTCTTCGCTCGAGCCTGATGCAAACTGCAACCACACTTCAGTGCTTGTTCCCTGAGAGGACCATGTTCACCACAGAATAGCTAGTAGGTCCCATAGACCTGTACATCTGATATCTCTGTGGTTGTCCCTTCTTGGAGGTCAGGATTTCTGGCTCTGGAAAAGCTAGTCCAGGACATGAGACAGAGAGAAGATCAGCCTCATGCAGGCTGAAATATGAAATCTGAGCTCTCATTTGCCTCCAATCCACTACTAGAGTTTGACCTTGGTTGAAAAAGTGTTTTCTCACTTTTTTTCCTGTCCTACCATCTTTCGTGTGTACCTTTTCTAAGCTCCCATCTAAGGGCGTGTGTCAGATAATCCTCATCTTATCTGGAGCTGCACACACTCAAATAGTTGATAGCAAATCAGGACACAATGACGGGATGTTTTACTTGAGCAATGTTGTCACATTGGTCCACGCTGGCGTAGTTACCCGTGGCTCAGTCATCAGCCAAAAGTGGAGATGGCAGTGGGAGACTTCAGAGAGTTGCTCTGAAACACTGAAATGATTCATACTTTTAAATAACTTCTTGATCTCTGGTTGGAAGGAACTTGTGAAGTGTTAAATAACATTATGAAACAAGGACTTGGAAACTTTTCTCCAGCCATGTATTTCGTTTAAGATTGATTGGGTAAGTGGCCCAAACTACTGGCTGTGCCTCTTTAAGCATTACTGGAGATGAATTTGAGTGCAGACTGCATTCAGAGACACAGCCATAGCTCTGCAGGTCTCCAAGCATTATCTAAATCCTCCCAGCCTACAAATTGATGCTGACTGTCATGGAGAAATGGGCATTTCCATCACCTCTGGTAGAAATATCTTGACAACAGCCTCTCTATATCTTGGCACTTCTGGTTCCAGAAACTAGAGATGGAAGGAAAGGGGAAGAATAGAGGTATTTTATTTCTGCAGCTTTAATGAAAGGTTTGATTGGAGACATCCAATGCAGTCAGAGATTGAGCAACATATCCATCATGGGGACTGATGGGTAACATTATAGCTTTTATCTTCTCTCCTATGTAGTTGAAGTTTATAAAGCAACTTGGCAAACCTTTCTGAAGATAGCCTGTCACCTGGAAGGTTTACAGCAGTACCTAAAGAGGGAAAGGAGGTGGAGAAATTCACCTCCACGTAACTCAGCTGGGAGTTAGGACCGGGAATGAACCTGGCTTGCAGTTTGCTGTATCTGATACAGGTTATGAGATCTAACAGGACGTTATTCAGCTCAAGGCTTTGAAAGAGCATAGGGAAAAATTGCATGTAGGCATCTCAGGAATGAGGGGCTCAGTTGAGACAGAAAGTCTTGCCACGGTGAAACCCTGAAGAATTGGATTTTCAGCTCCTCCTGCTGCCACAAGAATTGACTACTGTTCCTACGAGGGCTTGATATCTCCTGGGAGGACATACCATCCCAGACACCCTAATCTCTCCCCAGCAGCAGTGGCAGCAGCTGGAGCATCTGGCAAAAGTTAAATGGACAGGGACCGATGTCACGCTGCCATCTGACCACTTACCAGCATGCCCACAGAGCACACTGTTACCAGCCATCTATGTGGTTCTATCTGTCCCTGTGGTGCCTGCAGCTTGGAATGGTTATGTCTTTGCTCACTGCTTCCCCACCCCAAACTGCTCTGTCAGCATGTAGCTGCAGGAGCCACATTTTATGTGGAGCCACTGCAGTCAATAAAGGAGACACGTCTACACCCTGGGCACTTTGACAGAAACTTCTTTTCCTCATCCTTGCAAAGTGGTTCCAACCAAAAGGCTTGTTTAGGTGGGAGAAGACGCAGGAGATGCTCAGACTGCTGGAGGGAGTGTAGGCTGAGGACAAGCAACGTCTTCAGTCATGGAGAGACAGCCCAGGAGAGAGCAGTGCTCCCACACATTGCACTCAGGCTAAAAGATGTGGCTGCATCTGCATGGAAAGCCTGCCAAGGCAACGCTCGGATACCTGAAGCCCAAAACACCAGATAAGGCTTCTCATTCTAAATAGGGACGGGGAGGGGGTCCCAGGGCACTCTGCAAGGAAAAAACCATGCAGCCTGCGCGGTTGGTGGAAGTCCAAAACCGCATGGCCTCTTTATACGTGAGTCATGAGTCTGTGGACTTGTTCCACGGCCTCATGCTATTTCTGTACCTTTTCACACACGTTTAGGAAACCAGTGCACAATCCTTACAGCTGTATATTTGCACTGTAAATTCAGTGGTGGGTTCGTTACCACCTCCTTCCACACACAGGCCTATTTACATTCCTGTGCGGTCTATGCCAAGGCTGCAAAACCAACTCACAATGACTAAAATTAACATACAAAATCTTATCCTCTACCCTAAAACTTCTGCAGTAAGATAGACAACTGCCCCTCGGGTCAGGTACAACACAGGGACAGAAACAGTTTAGATTTTCATGTAGGAACGGGCTGTGAGGGATTTTCTGGAGGGGAGGAACACAGGACATATTCTAGGAATCTGCTATCAGAAAGGTGTTCAGAACAACCAGTCATCTCACTGCCCTTCAATCCTTATCATTCCCCTTCCCCCATCATCTCCAAGTTGTTATCTGTTTACCAATTTTTGAACTGTAACAAAGAAAACAGAATAAAATCAATAGCCCTCTTTACAGTTGGGAGGCCAAAAACATTCAGCACCCTGGTGGGAAAACTGTTTTTTTCTTTCTTCATTTCTTTCTTTCTAATTTTAAACTTCACTTAGGGTTCAGTGATTGAACAAAAGCAGACGAAAAAATATTGCAGTTATCTGACGTACAGAAGTGAAACGCGAAGTCTGCTCATTATGGATAATATTTATGGCAGATCATAACATTAAATTACAACTCAGCCGCCTCAGCCAGAAATTTGTAACACCACACATGTGCTTCTAATTAAGGGCTTTTGAAGTTGCCCTGGATATTTATTTTCAAGGGATTTAGTGCACAGAACGATTAAAGTTTGCTCTTGTTAGGAGTTCTGCAATCTAAAAAAAAAAAAAAAGAAGAAATTGCAAATGGACCTCAAACTAATATATATATTCATTTTTGCATGAGTGTGTATGTGCATGTCTGTTTAAATATATCTATTTAAAAAAAAGTGTGTGTTAACAGATAAAATAATATACTAAAAAGAGGGAGACAAAGGGCCCTTTGTTTCAAATGTAGTTCAAGCCCAAAATTTGTGACCGTAATTTTGTTTATAGGAAATCCTTTATAACGCTAGTTTAGTGTTTCCATATGGAATTCTCATAGGACTCTTTTTTTTTCCCCCCTCCCTTTTTTATTTGGATAAGGCAAGAGAAAAGTGAATGTGCATTCCAAAGATGCATAGTCATTCCGGATCAAATTCAATGGATTTTGGCAAGAGTTGAAAAACACAGATGCAGTGTTTTAGGTCTCCTGCTGTGCAGCCTCCAGCCGTGAGTGTCTGGTTGAAGCACTTTGTAAAATCATGAAAACCCTATTAAATTCATGAAATATGATATACTGCATTTTCAAGCTAAGTTTCCATTGAACTGTCCATGAAGACGGAATTTGGCTGGCTTGCTTATACAGCAAGTGTGAGCACACACTCACACAAACACTCACCCTCGTGAGCACACCAAGATACAACCAGGAGCTGCTGCAATCATTCTACAGCTGAATCTTTCTCTTCAAGCAAGCAGAACCTGAATCAAAGCTTGGATGACAGTTCCCACCAAGCCTGCTCTACCTTTTGCACCACCCAGCTCACCTGACGACCTCCGTGCTGAAGAAGTCCTTATGTTCAGGCGAAGGGAAGCTGGCCTCCAACACAGCTGCCCCTCTTCCAACCTAAAACTAAATCCCTTGCTAGGAAACTGCCCAACTGAAAGAAGTCTGATCTTCTTACTTCATTTCCTATTGGGTTTCACATAATAAAACCATCATATGTTTAGGCTTGGGTTTCTTTTCTCCTTTTTTAAATGAAAAAGTGAGAGCAGTCCCCTGAGGAGAATGGTCTTGCTGTTGAAATTTTCCATGAGACACAGGCAATTGCAGACCCTTGCATGCCTGTCCGGGTGAGAGAAGTGTGTATTTTAGTAAAACCTGTCTTCCCTTGCTTATTTATGTCTAGGCACCTACTTGGTTGGAAGTTGTAATAATTTTCACAAAATGTGCATGTACCTGTGCTCACGATAGAACTGCATGAGGTTTTCCTTACCTTCGCATAAGGCAGATGGAGCTCTCCCATAAAATATGTTGGAATTCCAATTGTGCCTTTTATTCAAAGATGTGTAGGTACTTTAAAAACACTGAAATTCATAAATGTTCAGGCCAGAAGGGACATTTCAGTATTCATCCCATGTAATACACACTATAAATTTCATCCTGTAGCTGCTGTACTGAGCGTAGTAATGTTGACTTCCAGTTTTGAGATGAAGACTTCAAGAGAAGTGGAATCCACGGCATTCCCTGGTAGTTTGCTCCAACAGCTAATCACCCCTTCTGTGAAACACACTACCAAAAATAAATAACCCATGAGGTTTAAGATAATATTGCTATCAGGAGGATTTAAGTTGTGTATTTGTGATTAAGACTGTCCGCAGGAGTTTTAACTCCAAAGCTTTTGAGCAAAAATTATGATAATATTCTTCCTTTTCTCTCTATGATCTTTACTAAGTTCTGCTCCTCCACCACATCCACAGATAATCTTTCAGATGGTGTCTAGAAATGCATGACAGTGATACTTAAATATCTCTTCATACTTTTGGTACAATCTTTCCTGTTTCTGATGTGTATGTCTTCTAGCAGTGAGGGTTTGATACTTACTAAGTGGGTTCACATCTTTTGATGAAAGGTACGATTGCAAGCACTAAGGCAATTCAAAACTGGAGGCTGCTTTGTAAGAGAAATATCCAGAAGTTTGGTCATTTACTTAAAAATCCCAGATCTCTTTGGATTGGAAATAAAAGCTTAAATTTCAGGACCACAGTGAGCGTTTGACACATCCGCTGGCCTCAGATATGCCAAAAGAGAGACAATAGACTCTCTGCTATTTCCCATTCAAAATAAGATGGGCAAAGGAATGCCACAAGTCCCTTAAGCACTCACTTTTTTTTTTTAGAAATAGAGTTTTGAACTTAAGCTTTTTGCAACATTATTGTTTGCATAAGGGTTAGATGTGAATTATCTTAGGTTGCTATCAGATTAATTGCCTTCTGGAGCTGCCTGAGTATCTCCATTGGCAAAAAAAAAAAGGAAGTCTAGAGTCTCTCATTCAGACCAACATGTCTGAATTTATTTTGGGTCAGAATCTCATTTATTCTTTAAGAAAACACATTGAAATGAAGACAATTGTTGAAGTGTTACTACAGCTGTGATTGTCTAAGAACATAAGCAAAAATGGAAATAGTGGAGATAGAATCATAGAATCATAGAATGGTTAGGGTTGGAAGGAACCTTCAAAGCCCATCCAGTCCAACCCCCCTGCAAGGAGCAGGGACATCTCCAACCAGATCAGGTTGCTCAGAGCCCCGGCCAACCTGGCCTGGAATGTTTCCAGGGATGGGGCATCCACCACCTCTCTGGGCAACCTGGGACAGTGCTCCACCACCCTCAGTGTAAAAAAATTTTTCCTAATATCTAATCTAAATCTACCTCCCTCTATTTTAAAACCATTACCCCTAGTCCTGTCACAACAGGCCCTACTGAACAGCCTCTCCCCAAGACAAGACCTTCTTTTTTGTTGATTAGAAGTTACAGGATGGAATATTTCTGTATCGTGTGCCACCAGCGTCATAGAGCCAGCTAACCTACTTTACATGTCTTTAACTGTTATTGATATTATGATTCATACTACAATACTCTGTGGTCTTCCAATTCCTTTAAAACACTGAAGCATACACGTTGATGCTGAAAGAACATTAATTAATGAGGTTTGTGTTAACAGACATCTTGAGAGGATTAACATGCAAAAATTAGATAACTAAGTGTGTGCCATTTAGGCTGAAAGTGCAACTCCTGCTGTGTTGTGTGAAAATTTTATGCAGAAAAGCACCTGTATTCTCCATAGTGCAACAAAATAATGGGGGATTTATTAAGCTTTACTAATTTGATATATGAAGTGGCAGCTACAGGAAGCATATATTTACTGCTCTTTGCATTTTGGCAAGGATGGCTGTTCAAAAGGAACAAACAAAAATGATCTGGGAATATTTTACTGGATACTCAGTGAGTAAGCTGAGAGAAAAGAAAATTTGGGATACCCTTGGCTTCATCCTAACCTCCACACTCCCATCCCAGCCCTTGCTGGTTACAGCCTTCAACACAGGCTGCGCAACCCTTTGACAGGGACGCAATAGTGGACACATCCTTTGCGGGGTTCCCTTTGGTGACAGTGACCAACATGCATGCTTTTGGGTCTCTGTCCTTCCAAAGTCTCCTAAAACAGGAGGGAACATGAACTGAAGGCTCATGTCCCAGGCTCCTCAGAGCACTTGATACCACCTCTGACCAAGGTGTCACATCCTGCCGCCCAGCCCAAGCACTCCCAAATTCCCCAACTCAGTGAGCTGTCTCAGGCCAGAATCTCATGAGTATGGATTTACAGATTGTTTCCAGAGACTCCATCAAGGTGAGAAATGCAATCCATAGACCTTGCAAAGGTCTCTAACCCTATTGCTCTTTACTTTTACAAGAAAATACAAACAAAGTGCAAACAAAAGAATGTCATTACATGCTTCTGTGCCCCAGTTCTCTCCCTGTTTCTCCATGGTCTGAACTTGGACGGAAGTCTTTTTGTGAAACCAAGATCCTGTTTAGCTCTGAAAATATGATCTCTTGTTTCCTCTTCCCATCTCTGAAGCAGCTGGTGAGATATTTCCCATCTGCAGTCTCATCCTTTCTGTCCAGTTACCCTCTGGTCAGACCCATCAGATGATCACATTTCTCCTGCGTTACCCAATCCAGAACATTTCTTCTTGAGAAAAGCCTACTCTTCACTTGACTAGTATTTCCAAGTAAATAGAAGATCACGAAGATTTAACAGCCATTTATAGTCGTGTTGCTTTTCCTTTTTTTTTTTAAATTTCAGAAATTTCAAAGATAGGGAAGAATAAATCACACATTCTGAACAAAGCTCAAGATTTTATATAGTTACAGTTGGCAATTTTAAAGTAAAATTACCAAACCAATTTTCTCAGTTGAACTGTTCATTTATTTCATGCGGACCATTAGGCTGTCAACAGCTTTTTGGTGCCCTATCTAGCTTTACGTAGACACATAGAGTAACTGACCTTAGCATACTTTGACTCTGAACTCTTTGGAGAGGGAATGATATTTGGTTCTGCATTCATGTAACATCTTCTGGTGCATCCAGCTCCACGACCAACACACAAAGTGCCACCACCACGCAAATAACACTACCTGGTGAAACACTTATCATTAGGATTGGGAGCAATAGCCAATGGCTCCGTAAATTCTCACTTACAAAAACCACATCTGTTCATTACTTCAAATTCCATTTAAGGGGCTTTTGGATCACAATCTCTCTTCTCCCCCACCAACAACAATAGGACTGTTACAAAGGAGCATTGTGCTCATTGCTTAAATGTAATAAAATGGTTTGTCCACCACACAAGGAGCTAGATCCTAAAGCGTTCCCTACTTCCGCAGGCAAAATTCCAGCAAGACAACTCAAAACAAGCACACAGTTACTGGTATCCTGCTTAATATGCACTGGGGCAGTTCACTATGGAGTAGCAGGGATAGGCATAGTCCAACAGTTATTTCCTAAAAATTCTATTTAGAAAATTTATAAGTGGGAATGCAACTTTGTTGAAATAGAGTTCCCTGTACACTTGCAAATCTCAGTGATGCAAAAATAATAACTTTCTATTAATCAGAACATCTCTCTTGCTTGTGGTGTTCTATTTTTAGATGTAGGACTTGTGTTAGGTGTTCTACAGCAAGCTTAACTATATTCTCTAGTGTTATTCATATTATTCTGATTATTAATATTTTGTTCCTTATGCAAGCTTTAATCATAAATCCCACTGGCTAGATGCTGTGCTTACTCAACCCAAAAAGATGGCCCTGCTCCAAAATAGCTTTGGATTGAAAAGAAAGGATTGATATAGACAAACAGATGGGAAAACACGAGCACAATACATGGCAATACTGGTCAGCTGGATAGGCAAGAGCTCAACACTCCAGAAGCCTGATCATTACCAAATGCTACGTTTTCCCTGTTCAGATCACTGGGCTAATTTCATTCAGTTCATTTATTTCTAACAAGGCAATTAGTCTCCCCACCACCACCACTCCATTTTCCCAGCGAGTCTACAGAAGACTGGCCAGTAGAACAAGAGAAAATAGGAAGGAACAGATTAGCATCAAATTTGACAAAGCTCTAGAACAGCCTTTCCATGGAAACATGTAGGAAAAAAAACTGGCTGGTTCTCAGATGCACAAAGATGAATCTGTGTACGAGGTTATAAAACAGGTTGGCTGGTGGCAACCAGGAGGTGGATTTGATGACCCTGGACTAGTGATGTGTATATAGTGGGTTTTTTTAGTTTTAGGCCATTAAGGAAAAATACATAGAGCTATGTTTGAGAACACTAAAATGATATGAAGAAAACAACGGTTATTAAAAATAGAATCTATACACATACCAAAAAAAAATGTTTTTATTGAGAACAGAAGCCATATATACCTGAAAAATACTGTTTAATTTTATGGACAATAATCACATTTCTATTGCAGGTATGCAAGCTAAACTCCTATTTCTGCAAATAGACACACTCTTTACTTCATTCTTTGAAAGATTCCCAATAAGAATAAGCAATCATCTCCTTTTCAGACTCTCATTTTATCAGAATAATTTAACCTATCCAAAGCTTTGTACTATTGCAGCCAGGCTACTTCTAGCCCAGAAATTTCTTGCCCTGCTATCTAAAGAGATTGCTCCTATGCTTAAAGAGAGCGCTTCAGATAAGATGGCATATGCAGAACATATTCTAAGATTATATTGATTATATTTTCTGTTCAGAAGTTGCTCTTTTACATTTACACTGCTTACGAAGTACAAAAGATTGGTGTTGCTCCATGTTTAAAATGGAGCCTGCTCTAGAACGAAGACCAGGCCAGGCAGGAGAGGGGCAGGACCAGGCCAGGCAGGAGAGGGGCAGGACCATCGCACTTCCCTGACAGACATCCTTCCAAAGGGAATTCAGACTTGAAAGATTTCAGCACACCAGAAAAATCACTTGTCCCTGGTGAGACATCTTAAACCTCCCAAAGTGTTTAGCAGACTTCACAAATAGACGAAAACAACAGAATGAATGGACTCATGATCTCAGTCTACACTGGGATTCATTAAACTAAAAAGCAAAGTTATGTAGCCCAAACTCACCTTATGCATGAAGAAGGAATCTGACCATCTTATTTTTGCCAGTGGTTCAAGGTAGTAGAAATTTCAATCCGGTGTTTAGTTGGGAAAGGAACTGTGAGTTCAGAAGCAAAGAGGAGCATCTAAGTGCGGAGGGAATGGAGACAGACAAACCAACTGCCATTGGCTGTTCATAGATGACTTACTCCCATATTCATTGTGGGCTGAGCTCCTACAGGTCTTGTACTCCGTTCCTCTCTTGTCCCAGCCCAACTCCCTTTGGGTGTAGTAGATATCCAGGATAGAGTGGACTCTTTATCGCCACAAACCCTCAAGTTTAGATCAATTATCTGCCTAGGTGCTACATTACAGCTCAGAAGTTTTGGGCTTTTCCTACTCTGATTTGTTGAAGGCCACTTCAGTTAGATATTGACAGGATTTTCTCGAGCAACTGAAAACATATAAATCCCTCCTTTAACTGTGGCGCAACAGCTACCAAATCATGGAGTTGTTCATAAACACATTTGCCTCACTCCTTTTGTCTCTCTAGCCCATAAATCCCACTATTATAGGAGCAATAATAAGTATCAATAGGTGTTTGACCAGGGACAAAATTTCCCCAATGCTGGCACAGGTGACTGTGTTTGGACACATGCCAGCTAAGGCACTTTTCTTTTTCACAGGCTGTGGCCCTCATGTCATCTAACGTATCTCTTTTCTCCTCGTCTTGTCTTTTCATCACTTCGACTTGCTGGTTTTTGTAAGCGGATTTCTCTTGCTCCACGACAGCACTTTCCACCCACAGGTGTCACAGCGTGTTTGGGAACACACATCAGTTGAGGTCCACTGAGATAACAAATGGTCGAAATTTGCATAGCCCCTGAAAAGGCTGTATGTGCTGCGGTGACAAAGGCCCTCATCCAGAAGCCGTTGAAGTCAAGAGAGAGAGTTATAATTGACTTCAGGGGGTTTGCATCTAGCTCTTGAGGATTCGACTTCTAAGGCTGGTGATCTGCTGCCTTTCATGAGCACTAATTTTGCTAATGTATTTTTCAACGCGGTTCAGCTATCGCTTGGATAATTTCAAATCTGCCAAGTCAAATGGATGTGCTGCACACCATGCTCCATAAAAACAAAAGGTCAGCTATTAATTGGCTTCAGTTTAAGCTTAGTGACTTCTGAAAAGACAGTCACAACATTTAATTTATGGATAGATATATTTGGATCTATTTATTTCAAGAACAAAATCCTCTGTTTTGCAGCCACTGATTTTATAAAAGAGATAATAAACACGTAATGAGTATGGAGATGCAAAAGTGAAAATGACACGGAGAAAGTAATAATCATTAAAATAAAAATATAAACAAGTCTATAAACCAAACCCTCAAGACATTTGCTGTGTGTAATGTAACTCTTATACCTCTTACTTCATAATGCATAACTTTAAAAGAAGATTAATTTTATTCTTTTGCCAACCTTACCCAACCCCAATCAAGTAATAGGTAGCAAGGAAAACAATTATATGCACACACAGTAAGCTTTCATGCAGTTCAAGTGGTGATTCGAGTATTTTGATAGCATAATAAAGACCTGAAATCCATTTTACCAATAGCAACACTGAAATCCCAGAAAGTCTGATTTTTACATGAGAGTGCTTGGATACTTAAACCCACTTAAGCTTCTAAAACAGGGCTTTTGTGAGATACTTATCAGTGCTGGTGTCTCTAAATTTCATCAGGTTCTTAAGCCATGATTCAGAAATAAGCTGTAAATTCAGGAGCAGTCCTGCAGGAGGGACAGGACTCACGGCCAAAGTATGCTGTCAGACCAATAGCTGGTAGTAAGGATCTCTGGGTCCCAGTTTGAGCAGGCAGACAGGAGAGGACTCATTGACCCACCCCAGGCAGGATCACCCATGGCACAGGGTTTAGCTATGGCCATGAGCCCGACCCTACGGCTCAATGTGATGATGCATCAGAGCCAAGCTCCTGTTGGGATGCCCAATGGCCACCACGTTGCCCACATGATGCCAGGCAGGAGGCACCTCCTGGGGGGTTACCAATACAGAGGCAAAGGGTTGAAAAGGTTCTTTAAACCCTCACCTCCCTCCCTGAAGTCCCATCCGAAGCTCCCAGCAATGTGATTGCTGCTTCACTACAGAAGAAAGGACTGAATCACGGAGATACTGAAGTGGGTATCTCAGTGGGATACTGAAGTGGTACTGAAATTGGGGCATTTGGTCCTCACATATTTGGGGAACGTATGGCTTGATTTTCCTCATTGCAAAGCCTTCCCATCTCCTGCTGCCTCCAACAGACCTCAGACTGCACACAAACGGATTAGAAAATCACACTGACGGTTAAGATGTGTGATTACAGATGTTTCCATAATCACAGGCAAACACGTCAGCCTTAAACAGTTCTACTCCCAGGTTCCCCACCTGTAAAACAGAAAACACTTCACACTCCTTTCCAAGGCCAGGACAGGGCTATTTCTGGAGCCAACCGAGGCCTTAGGCAATGGAAGAACCATGATGAGAAGGTCCAGAGATAAAAGAAGGTATATGATGCAGAAAATATTATTAAGAGGCTTTCATAAGCAGGGAAAGTTGCTCTGTACTAATTAATCCCTGAAGGTTTTGCTGCCCTTGAGTTCAGCAACATGATTGAGATATCTGTCGTCATATAAAGATTGCAATTCTGTAAGCAGCTTTGTTGATTGCTAAAGGCAAGATCTACAAACCAGTCATGACCATTATCGTACCAATTAGTTTTCAAAACTGACGAAAAGCCAAAAGCTTCAGCTCGGTAGGCAGCCTCTTCAAGTGGCTGAGCTGCAGAGAACCACAGAGCAGTCCATGCGTCGTCTGACTTCACCAGGGCTTGAACAGGGACTTAATGTCTTAGAGTCACAAGCAAACGCTGGAGCTGTGGACAGATTCTGAGCTTCAACCAACCCTGTGGGTACCAGAGCCCTCAGGCACCCACAATTCTGCAGGAAAGTATGAACTTAATGCAGGTGTGATAACATCACTCTTCCCTTCATCTCCCTCACTTTCAGCTCCATTAACAAACAAGGTGTTCTTCCGTCTTTGGCTGGAAAGCCAGATAGCAGAATTATTTTCTGAGCAGGTCTTATCCCAGGACAACAGCAGCCAGGAGCCAGCTGCCGGCACAGCTGGAACAGCTCATCCAGCTGCAGCTCATTGACTGTACCCTGGGACAGGAGTCAAAGAGAAGCAGCTGCCAGGTTGGATGAATATTTTGGCAGGCTGAATGCAACCCGCAGGACGAACATTTCTGCTTCAGTCGAACTCTCGCTTGCCCTCTGCCTTGCGCATGTCCGTTCTCCAACATGTCAAAGGTCTCTCGCCCCAAGTCATGACCTGGGTGCATGTGTCAGGACAGCAAGCTCCAGTGTGTCAAGGTTCTTACAAGGCAGGAACATCATCCCATGTATCTGGCTATAAATAACTGCTGAACTTCAAAACTAATTCCCTTTTCTCAGCTTCTTAAGCATTTACAACTTAAAATACTTATCTCTCCCATTACCTCAACCAACTTGTTGATATGTCAAATGAGGAACATGTTGGCAAATTGGCTGCAAGTGTTTCTTCTCCTTCCCCTACCATGTCCAAAACATACAGATTACACCATCATGAACTCACATAAACTCCCAACTGTGTTTATTTCAAAGCTGTAAAGCTGATTTGACTGTTCAAATTGATACAAGGAAATAGAAACAAATCACTTTACAGCCTCCAAGCTGGCTTCTGCTGCCCAAACATCTTTCTTTGTGCCTCAGGCCTCAACAATTCTCCACCAAATGGGTCTGAGCGCAAGCCATACAAATGAACTATTTCTCACACATGTCTTTTCGGGCTTTTCACACTCAGATTTTTTTTTTTTTTTTTTTTCCTCCTCTTAATTTCTAAGTATCTGGTTTCCTTTAATCATTCACATACTTTCTAAGGTCCTTGACAACGGTCATTTAAACTGAATGATGTCTTCTTGAACGGTACTGGATCAGGCCATCCGGAAAGCTATCTTACAACTTTTTCCTCAAGTATAATCTATAATGAGAATTATGTGAATAACTGATTTTTTTGTTTGTTTTAATGGTTGAACTGAAAAACTAAGAAATAAAATAGTACTGGATGAGTCTTACACTGGTTCATTTTTCTCAAAGGAATGAAAACAAGCACAAAAACATAATAAATGTTTTATTGCGGTATTTTTCTCCTTTGAAAAATTATAGCTGAATTTAGCTACATTAGGTTTTAAAACATCCAGACTGAAACTCTTTGATTTTCTCTCCATGCATTTGATCCTTTTTATTTTGTTCTAATGAAATACTCTGCTAAATACAGTTGTTATTGTTTTTTAGCAATAAAAATACATCTTTCTCTCAAAAAAATCCAGAGAGAGAGAGATATCTAACCTTGTCCTTTCTTATAGAACAAAACTAAATGATACGTTATTCTTTCATCAATTATTTAGGCCAAGATGCTCTAAAATTTTGACTAAAATCTCTCTAGTAGCTTCTGAGGTAGCTTCTGCTTTATCATTCTTGACAGCAAAAGGGAAAGGGATGGGGACACGAACTCCAACACCCTGCCAAGAAAACAGTATTTACTCCTAATGGGGCGTAGGGATCAGCCATGTGATTAAAGACGTGGAAAACAGAAATCATGGTCCAGAGATGACATATCTGATGTTGAGAGCAACATTATAGTATGTTTCTGTCATTGACTGTGTGACCATAGCATTTCAGCTCTTCCTAGAAACACAGTAAATCCCAGAGTAGCCCTGTAGAGAGGTATTTTAGTCCATACCAAGGATCCCTGTTCGGGATCTTGAGCCCAAGTCTAACCCTGAATTTGGCTGCAGATGAGGTGTTCAGACCAAGGGAATCAAACCAAGTGGAAGCAGCCCTCAGCTCTTCTCTTCACAGCAGGCAAACTTCAGCCAAATGCTTGTTTTTCCAATTCAACTGTTCATGATCGTCCAAACTAATCCCAATCTTCGCACTGGCCTCAGTACAACTGGCAAATTTATATTATATCCCTCTTTATGCATCTTTTAGTCTCATAAATCCTATATTACCCAAGCACTGGCCACGCAGAAGGCACTCAAGGCCACACAAGGCTAAGAACATGGTATTTAAATAAGCTAACACTGGTTAGATGTTTCCTCCATATAACTGGAAGCTTTCATTGAAACAAAATGTTGCTTTGTGAGCATTACAATAGAACCTAGTGCTAAATCTAACCTTGGCTATAGATAAGGCATATACTTCCGTGTGAAAATTCACTGTCAGTAAAACAAGCTGATGTAAAGTCTACATTTTTCTTCATCATCATGCCAAAGTTCAGCTATAAGCTTGGGTCTGCAAAGCATCTTTCAAATCTTGTAAAAGTAACTTGAACAATAATACAGGGAAAGAGAAGGCATAAAACACCACAAGAAACTTGAGCTTCAGGTATTCAAATAAAGTGATATCAACATTCTCCATCACTAAAGTTGCAAATTTGAAAATAACTGTAGCTCTGTAGTCACTAGTTTCATAGAGGCTATCCATAATCCAAGGTCAGCCTGTGCCAGGAATACATATCGAGAAAAAGTTAAAAATAAGGCAATCAAATCAACTGAGAACAATACACAGCTTTCCTCCACATGGTCAACAAAATTCAACTCTAACCTTCATTCTGTGGCAATTCTTCTAATAATCATAACCCCACCTGAACACTAGCTTCCTTGCTCCTTGAAGAGGGGGTTGGACTAGATGACCTTTAAAGGTCCCCTCCAACCCAAATTATTCTATCATTCCATGATTCTTACATGCTCCTACTGCTAACCAAATATAAGGAATACAGCATTTAAAAAAAAAAAAATCTGTTCAAATTATAAACTTATCTGGCCTGAACAAATTCTAAAATTCCAATATACTTTAAATTTTAAAAACTTTAACAAATAAGCTTAAATTTTAAATTCCCAAGACCTGCCTCCATGTTCTTCCAAATCACTTCTGCACCTGCAGCTCACCTTATATCTCAGGCAATGCACACTGCTCGGCCTGTCCCCAAACTCACACACCGACCCAGCTGTGAGAGTGAATCCGTGTTATTCACACACACAGGATGAAGTTGGGGATACATCACACACAGACATCAATACCAGATTTCCACCTCCTTCGACTTGAGTATCTAAGTGTGAATTGCAGAAATTGGCTATGACTTTGGCTCCACTTCCCTGTTTCACAGACCCTAACTCTAATCTGGTCCCCAACTCCCACTCCCTCTTTCCCTTTCCTCTGGATGCATCAAACATTGACCTAATCCTGGCTCTCCAACATTTCTTCTCTGGAGACCCAACCTAAACACATCTCCAACCCTTGGCTGGGCTATTTACAGTACTCGCAAATGAAACACAGAAGGACGTCTGGCAAAATGTTCTTACTTCTTTCTTTCCCTTCCCTTTCCTCACAAGCATCAATGTTTGAGCTAAAGCATATCCCTGCACAGACCTCACTCTTGTTTGTCCCCTGTACTGCGGGCACTAACGGCACTCCCGGTATTACCTGTGGACTATGCATCCACTGGCCCCACTTCCATCATGGCCAAGAGAAAATGGTAAAAAAATGCACTTCACATGAAAAATAAAACAATAAACTGGGACATGCTGTCTTGAATTTCAAAAATCTTAACCCTGGCCTTATTTCTAAGTCCATTACTCAGTCTCCAGACAACAAAAGGTAGATTCCGATGTTGATTCAAGTCCTCTACCAGGAGCCTGTTTGGCACCTAGAGATAACATCATCTGCATCTATGAGGAGGGCTGAACCTCAGACAACACTTAACACAGCCCAGAGGGGCCTCAGCATCAGCCAACAATGTCCACTCAGCACACGTACATCATGGTATCCATAGCGAGTCACTTGGGCAAGGTCTACCTAGGACTTCAGATCTATCAGACCCGTAGGTATGTCTATCCTGGTCTAGGCAGCACAGGAAGGCACGAGGAACCAAGAAATCAAGCCAAGACACAGCCATCAGAAGTGGAAATTAAGGTTACAGGATAGGAAACAAGTCCCAGCATGAACAGGTCCACCACAGCTCCAGCTTGCATTAGGGCAAGATCGGCGGTGGACCCTCACTGAAGATATAGAAGGTCTGCTGTGCTGGGCAACATAGTTTTCAACATGCACATCCTAGGGATCCCCCCAAAATTAATCCTGTCCAATCCATAAGCACATCAGGAAAATAACCAATTGCATAGTTGTACATTGACTTTTCAGTATTAGGGATGGGAGATTATTTCGGTACGTCTCAGTGCCTTTCAGAAGGCCTCTCACAGGTGGCCTTCACAAAATATCTTCCAATCTGCCCAGGGAACATTTTCCATGGTGTTTCTGCTGGGAGAGTGAAAATTTTTTTTGGCCCATTCACAAATCCCCCATTTAATAGCTTTGCTGCAGCAGTCAGAATTCCTGGAGTACGTGCCCCCCACTCTTATTAGAATTAGGATTAAACTAATTTGTGCATGTTGTCTGACCCTCTTAGTCCCCAAATTTAATTTAAAAACTTTTTGAATTTCTGATGAATAATACCCGCCTCTAATTAGAAACATTATTTAATCTTTTTATGTGTTTTCAACCTTTTAGATTCTTGTCACAACTGTGTATAATTTGAGCATCCTGCTTGAACACAAACATATTGGTCACCAAAATATGCCAAAGATGTTTTCTGATGGCAGGAGGTGTTTGATGTTTCAGTTATATGATATTATAGTTCTCACAGCACAGTAACAAGGCATCGGGGGAAAAAAATGTAGCCACAAAACAAAAAACTTCACAGAGACATGCAAATCTCAGCAGGCAGTGATTTTTCTGCTGAAAATCTCTACTGCTACTCAGCCTCCAGTGTTCCAGTTTTCATTTGGAAACCACATTGTTTTATCTGTAGTTTGATATTGCAGGTGTACTGCATTGCATTTTTTTAAAGATTAAAGCAAAATTAAATATTTCAAAAGATCCAAATTTTTTAAAAATAATACCCATTTTAAATTTTTCATGTTTGATATTTTTGTAAAGGATGGGGGTTGTTCTGCAAACCATTTCAAAATTTCTAAACCATCCACAAAATAGCACTCTAATCTTTCCTGAAGCTCTCAGGCTGCGAATAGATAGGCGTTGTAACACAGAAGTAACGTACAGATGTAGTCATGGGTGGAAAGTGGTACAAACCTCCCCTGGGACACGCACCGAGGCAGTAGCACGCAGAAATCACTCTCGCTCCCGTAGCAAATAAGCCCCCACTTGCAAACGGCAGCAGAAACAGCTTTTATGTACAACAGCACAAACCCAGAGCAGCTCCACTGAGGTTGATGGATACAACCCTTCTCACACTTCTATTAGTGTTATTCCATTAACTACAGAGGAATAAAACCCAAGATGAAAACCAGGCTCCATCAAGTACAGTCTGGGCTTGAGCTGCTGCAAGAGAAGCTGTTGCCGTTTCTCCAGGGGGCAAGTTGCCATTCGTCTGGCACACGAGCAGCAAAATCACTACCTGGGTGTGGATACAAAAACCGTCCTGCCACGCGCCCTACTTTTTCGTTTTATCCTGGTCACTAAGTCCCAGGGCTGTTAGCAGCACGGGAAATTTGGCCTATCGTCTGTAATCTTTGAAGTGCCAACTTCAGACTGGTGCAGAACAGAGAGCAGAAGCGACGTCTGTATTTTCAGGTGAGCGAAGCTGCAGACTTCAAAGGTTCGGTATTAGTCTGTGAAGCTTCTTAAAGATTGTCACTTGAGTTTCTCAAAAGCTGGCTGAAAACACACGCGTACATCCAGATAAACGTGTTCTTTGATCTGAGTGATAAAAACAACTGTTTTTCTGCATGTAAAATCCTTTTTTTTTGTAAATGTTTATGAACTGTGGGAAATTATGTCTCTGCCAGAATTTAAAATAAAGTGAGTCAATGGGTTTGCTTTACATTTACCATTCATTATGCTCACTAACATTGCAGGAATCCCAAAGGAGTTTTCAAGGAAGGTTCACAGTGTTGTAGTTACCAGGGAAACACGCGATAAATTGTTGCTGTCTGAAAAAGAAAATCCCCATTAACTTTCTATTAAAGAGCAAGCAATGTGAACTATATGGAGAAATGCCTTTACGGTTACCCTATTAAAATGCTGTATGTTTTGTTTCAAGATTTAACCAAATATTGGCCAAGCTCTGACGTTTTTACTCGTTGTGAACAGCACCTAGCCCTTTACAGTCTGTGGTTTACCATGCATTGTTAAAGGCAGTCCAGTGCTCAGCTGGGTCAGCCCAGGAACAGCAGACACCACGTGATTGTTACTGCAGTGAAAATCTTTACAGGCGAAAGCTAAGCTAGGAAAACTGGCAGTCTATTTCACACCAAAATCAAGGGGTTTTGCCAACCCCCCATGGCTTGTATAGGGTATCCTGTTCCAGACGAAGAGTTCACAGGTTGAGCAACCAAATAACTGCATAGTGTTTCTCAGTTACGTCTACATTAGTGTTTTTAGACTTGGAGCACAATTGTGTGCACAAAAGTGTTGCAGGTCACAGATCACCTTAGCCCGATGAGTGGTGGAGACAAGGATGCTCCAAATCTTCCTCTCCCTTGGTGGGCCAGGGAGTGAGAACACCACATGGCATCACCTAAGCAGCCACACTGACATACCAGAAAACTTCCTTGTTCAAAATCCTCTTTGACTTCTTGCAGAACAGGTGGGTGTTTCGAGAAGTAATCATCACCCTCAACCATCACCTCTCCGAAGGAACTGATGTCCCCATTGACTTTCCATAGAACCTTTAGGGTTGGAAAAGACCTCCAAGATCATCAAGTCCAACCATCAACCCAACACCACCATGGCCACTAAACCATGTCCTGAAGTGCCACCTCTTCTTTGAACACCTCCAGGGATGGTGCCTCCACCACTTCCTTGGGCAGCCTGTTTCAGTGCTTGACCAATCTTTCAGTAAAGAATTTTTTCCTAATATCAAATTTAAACCTCCCCTCATGCAACTTGAGGCCATTTCCTCTCATCCCAACCTTTGGGACTGACTGCAAGAGCCACTCCAACCTTACTGCAACACAAAGAGACTGCCTAAACCACCTTGAGCAGCAGCTACATTAAATTTGGCTTCATCCACACTAAAATGTCCTAAAAGCACATTTCCTTCCCTGTCCTCTCTTTCACACCCATCAGTTACGTTATCTCAGCCAGGCAGAAAGTAGCTTCCAACAAAGAACAATAAGTTTTCTAGCTGCCCATGTCTGTCACACTCAAACCTTGCAGAGTCCCTGAATCACTATAGTGAGTAAAAAGGATTATTCTCATGTAAGAGGTCACTCCTGAATTGATGAGATACATTCAGTAGCTGACTTCCCCAAGTTTCCACTGTGCATTAACCAGACAACAGCGATACCTTCCAGTTTCTTGCTCTATTATTCCTGCCTTGCTACTCTCTGGACTAAAGAAGGCATTAATTTCATTGGAGCTCATGTTGGGACATCTAAGCTTTGTACCACAGAAAAGGATCTTTAGAAATATTTCTGGTGAACAGAGGCAGTGTTATGGGTCAGGTGAATGGAGAAATTCTTTTTCCCTACCCATGAGGCAGAGCAATGACTGGGTCTGAAAGCGAAGACACGCAGCTCACGGTCAGCCTGAAGGAGAAAGACAGAGTCAGGCCAAAGTGAAAGCGGGGAAGATGGTGATACTACAGGGCAGGAATGACTGTCAAGAGTAGGAAGACCAATGCTGTGCTAAAGGAGAATTGATATGATGAGAGCTCAGGTGAGAGTTTTAGATTCTTGGATTAATAAGAAAATCAAGTGTCAAAAGGCACCGCGCAGAAAGAATCTGCAAGACTTAGACCCAGCCTGGATATGAGTCTCTAGACCGAACCGAAAGAGCAGCGAGAGCTGGCAGAGAGAAACAGGAAAGAAGGTGAGAGGGAGAAGACATGGTGAGCCCAGAAGCACTACTGGCAGGGCTTTTCCTTGGTACATCCATGGACATGTTCCTGCTCCAGGTCAGGCAGGGTGGCCATTTGAAAACGTCTCACACCTCTCCTGTCCCTTCTCTTGTAGAAAAAGTTTGGCCTTGCTGATGGCCACATCTCTAAGGCCATAATACTCTAGGGAAGGGAGGGAAATTGGGGTTTCTCTGAAGGCAGGGAACAGGTCCCACCGCCCTTCTCAGCTCCCAGGTCACCTTGCTGGTGCCTCTGAACACCCAGCACCCAGTGTGGTGTAACGGAGATGAGGCAGTGCTTCAGTTGGATGTTTGACATCACCCAGCTTCACACTGAGGATTTAGCATTAGCTTTAAATTAGTGTCACTAAGACATAAAATGATGGAATGAAAGTCTCATTTTAGTCAGCTGGATTTAGAAAACGACCTCTTTTCTTTTTCTTTTTCCTCTCCTCATTTTTACTTTTAATGGTCTATTAATTAAATCCATTCCTAAAACAAGCAAACCTTTTTTGTTTCCATTTGCAAAGGATTAGAAAAAAAAAGTGAGAGAGAGAGGGACACAGACACACAAAGCCAAAAAGAAACAGAGAATCCAAGTGGAGAGGTATGTGTTATTGGACAAGTGTTTAATTTATGGAACTTGGCCGGCAGAACAAGAGTTTGAATTGTACTTCAATAAGTGGAGCTCTTAGAATAAATGTGGCTTGTAAAGTTGTTTTACAGTCTGCTTTGCCGAGCAGCCAACACCTCATGGAAACCTTTGAAAAACATTCTGTTTAGAAGCAACGGTTTTTATATTTCATATTTTCTCTATTTGTTTTCTCCTCTGGTTTTATAATGGAAACCATATGCAGGAAAACAGGATTTTTGTGTCTTAAAATATCTACCTGGTCTGACTATTTTTATTATTAAAAAAAAACACTTAGCATTTTGAAAATTCTTCATGTATTAGGCATTTGGTTCAAACATTAACGTGTCCTTGTTTGATACCTCAGTAAGCTACAGATTTCCAGAATGACCTTAGGACAGTCACTCAGCTGAGATTCATCACCCCTCTCCCTCCATAGAGGCAGTGCAGCTGTGTGCATCTGAGCTCTCTGTCTTTCCCATTATAGACAGCAAAAGCAACAGAGCTTAGGACATGATCCATCTGTGTAGGACGGGAGGGGATGAATCATGCTCTAGATCCATATATTGACCAACTCTTCACTGAATGTCATGGCAAGCTGCTGAGATACAGACATTTAAACTGGAGATACCCACAGTCAGCCACATACACCCCATCTTAACCTCCCTGTGCCACTAAAGGGGTGGGACAGGCTCCTTGAGAAGCAAGTCCACCCAAGAACAAGGTCTGACCACCTGGGTGAACTGCCCAGGGATGATACCAACAAATCTATGTTGACCAGAAAGAGCACCAAAACTATAACCCTTAAAATGGTTAAAGGGAGTAAAAAAAAATCTACAAACATCATTCAGGAGACCCATGGTAAGGAAAGCAAACCCTCCTTCTCCACAGTTGCACACACACACATATGTATATACATACAATCCATACAGAAGAAAGAAATAGAATAGAACAGAAAATAGAATAGAAAATAGCATAGAAATCAATGTAGAAGTTGTGCTGATCCATTAAATAAATTAAATAAATATCCATCAAATAAAACAAGTGCCTCCTTTTGGCAAGCTGGGAGATACTGCTGCAACAGAGGGAAGCGAAGAAGCAGTAAAGAAAAGTATCGCCTTGGAGCGCAGAAAAATATTGCGTTAAGTACTACACAGGCTGGGAAAGGGAGACACAGAAAGATTCCAAGAGCGCATTGTAAAAGCCAAGCTAAGCTCCCTACACAAACTGCAGCCCTGTAGAAAAGTTGGCTCAGGCGTTATGCATCACCCATCGCCCTGGTCATGCATCATCCTGCTGTTCACAGCCCACTGGTGTTGTGTTTTGGTTTTTGGGTTTTCTTTCTTCCACGAGGCCACCAGATCACTGCAGGCTGTGTGAGGGTTCTACACTGAATATTTTCTCTGGCAGCACAAGCCAAAAAGAAACCCAGTGCTTACTCTGGGAGGCTTAAAAGTACTACTTATACTTAAATAAGTAATAATTTTAAAGTAATATTTTAAAGTAATTATTTATTAAAGTTATTTTTAAGTAATATTTTAGAATACTCCATGCTATCAGCATCCTGCACCTCGAAAAGCATGCTACAACAGCTGTCTGTTTGGGAATGGGCAGGCACAGGTAGGTCTAGAGATGACCCCTGACCACCAGGCATTACCCTGCAATCTGATAAATGTTCCTAAGAAGCAGGACAGCTCATTATCACATTGATGAATCAGTGTTTGCTGACAACACTTCCTTTTCCCGAGGAATTCCCCATCAGCCCGAGGCATGCCATAACTGATTCAGGCTCTCATTAGCCCTAATTAGCTAATTGTTCAAACGATTTCTCTATTATTCATGGAGCCTGTACCACTCAGCCTGTACCAGCCTATCGACCGACCGGTGCTCGCTGAACAGAAATTGTGTTTTTCCAGGGTGATGCTCCTGCAGGGATCACTCTGCCCATCACAGCCCTCCAGGATCAACCCCTTCAGCTCCTTTCCTGTAAAGCCCCACAGTCCACTGCTGTGGCAGTACAGAGAATTTCAGCATCCTCATATCTCGTTTTTGCACTGCTGCTTTCCCCAAAAATCTGGTAATTCATCAGCAACCTCTTCTAGTCATTTCCCAGGTCGCCATCCCATCTGGGGTGACTGAGTATGCTCACTTCCAAGCAGAGATTTAGTTCCCTTGTGATCCACAGGGAGACAGCAAATAGGAATCACAGGAAGAGACCGTAATTTTTTTCTTAGCCCCAGAGCACTGATGCCCTTCTTGATGCAGATTACAGGCCTGTTACAGATGGCTCAGTGATTTACAGCACTAGCCTGGGACTCGAGATCCCACTTCCATAAACTTCAAAGTTGACCTTGGCAAAATCTCTTAGGCTGGAATTTCTCTTGCCTGAAAATAGCCTTCCTAAAGCTCAGCAACCAGGCTCCCTCTGCAGCCAGTGGAAAGAGAGAGACAGACACCCTTTTTTTGACATCTCGGGTAGGTGTGTAAGGAAAGAACATGAATCACTCTCTGGAGATACTGGCCTCTCTCTGTATTGACCACGAAAGATTCTCACATGACTACTTCACACTTCACCCCTAACAGTTAAATTATGTGAGCAAGGACAAGGATTTTAAAAATATACAGGTCCCACGTCTCAAGTTCAGAGGGAACTGAGCAGTGCAGTCTTGTTCATATAGGCTTTAACAGCTCTGCAGTGATGTTTCTGCTTTGCAAAACCCAACAGTTCTTTTTCCTGATGAGGTCTAAAATGAGTGTGAGATTTTCAGTTGCCATTATGACACAGAGACAACCACTCTATTTATTCTCCCTGCTGGTAAGAGCTGCATTCTGTTGCTGTTGGAGGATATTGTTCACAGCAAATGAGCCACTAACCTTTCTTTACCGGTGCATCCCGAGAATTCAGGATCCTAAGAGATGCTCCAGTCTCCTTTATGTGTATCCACTGCAGCTGTCTACCCCACCTCAACTCTGGAAACTCTTTGGAGAAGACCTCTGGAAGGAACATGAGCAAACAAACAAAATAGGAACATTGACTCTCTCTGATACCAGCCCCACTTGCTAAATATGACTACTAGGCCATGGAGGGAAAGCAACCTCTCTGATAGCCAGATGCCAGCCTGGCATTGCTCTGGAGTCCCTTCTCTGCCTGTGCTGTTGACCTCAGAACCCACGTCCTTCCCAAAGAAAACATTGGGTATTTGACTGGAGCACTCAGGCTGAGCTGTCAATGGGGAGAACAGGAACTTCCAGGGGGCGAGTCTGAGCTGAGATAGGTTGACTTTCATCTGAAGGTGTCCAGAGCTGCACAGACCACCAGGAAACTCAGGGCAATGATGCATCTTACACAGCCGAGTGCTTATGGGATGAATCCAAGCACAAGTACTGGGTTTTCCAGTAGGACCTGGCCTGTTCCCACCTCACAATTGCAATTCACAATATCTGACCATTGTGAATTCCCTCAGCCTACAGGACACACAGGAGGAGAAAGAAGACTCCTGCTCAGCATTCCCTACATCAATATCTTCCTGGCTGATCAGAAAGGGCTAGCCAAAAATGACAGTCACCAAGGCTGCCTTTAACTGAAACTAGTGATTGGACTCAGCTCAGAATTTGATTACAGATAGCAAAAAAAAAAAAAGAGGAACAATAAACCCACCTCCTCCTTCTTCTTTTGCTCCTTGTGTGTTTCTGTGCTGAATGCCGCTGGGCACGAACTCCTTGCTCCTGACCCCATGAGACATTTGTGAGTAAAGTTGGGGGGGTGTCTACTCCCTGCACAACCATATCCATTGTTTCAGACCGTTCAATCCTCCTCCCCCTTAGTATCAAGCAAACTGAATCATAGAATTACAGAACAATTTAGATTGGAATTGACCCTTAAGATCATTGAGTTCAACCATAAACCTAACACTGCCAAGTCGACTGCTAAACCATGTCCTGCTCTGTGTCTACTGGTCCTTTAAATACCTCCAGGGATGGTGATTCCACCACTGCCCTGGGCAGCCTGTTCCAGTGCTTGACAACCCTTTTGGTGAAGAAATTGTTCCTAATATCCAATCTAAACCTTCCCTGAGGCAACTTGAGGTAATTTCCTCTCATCCTATCACTTGTTATTTGGGAGAAGGGCTGACCCCCACCTCCCTACACTCTTCTTTCAGGCCGTTGTAGAGAGCGATGAGGACACCCCTCAGTCTCTGTTTCTCCAGACTAAACCACACCAGTTCCCTCAGCCGCTCCTCAGTGCCAGTCAGGTTTAGCATTCAGCGTTACACGTCATGGGGATGCGCTGCCGGCAGAGAGAGACAAAGCACTGAACAGCAAGCGCTGCGCAATGCATGGCTGTGCTTCGCATCGTGCTGCCAAGGGTGAAGGGAAAACATCTTTTGATGCTCAAGGACCCTCTTATTAGGGCATTCAGAGACACATTTTTGCCATCTGCCTGCCAGTGTTCCTCTCTGCAAAATAGCCTTCCCTCCAGCAGCATTCCCTTCGTGCTTCTCCACGCTTTAACTCTGACAGAGCCTGTTTGAGCTACAAAAAAAAACAGGCTCACACCAGAAGGTGGTGCCCATATTCCACGGAACACAGGGCAAGTGCTCCACAACACAATCTGCTTTTGCTCAAGACCTAGAAAGCCAGCCACGCTGCTCCAAAAGGATCAGAGCAAAACCACAGAGAAGCTGATGCAAGGCTCCCTCAGAAAGCAAAGTGGCATTTTTGCAGATGTCACTTGCCGTGTAGCTCACAATGGCGCAGTGCAGTGTATTTTCTCTCAAGGATTTGTATCTTATTGGACTTTTTAATGAACAGAGCTCTGCAACAGTAATTAGTTTATTAAACCCATAATCCTGCCTGGATAGTCACCTGCTAATTAAAGAGCATGCAGCCCTGAACCAAGGTGCTTATCATTGTTTAAAACGACATGTAGATGCTTATTTCTGTGCAATACTTTGATGCTACCCCACTTTGCTCTTGACGGTCTATCAAAGGCAGATGAGGAACAAGGAGCACAGAAAGATCATGTATTTGCTGTGATATATGAAGGCACCAGCTCTAAACATCAAAAGATATACAGGCATCAGCCTCTCCTCCAGTATTTTCTTCTCTCCTGCTGTCTGCTACTGCCCTTGCAGTTTGCATCGCTTGCCTCCAGCCTTCTGCTAGCCAAACATCAGCAGGCTCCCTCCTCCTGTGACAGCAGCTCTACCTGGCCAACCAGAACCGGTCAGGGTGCAGGTACCACTCAGTTACTTGGCAAAGGTTGTCTCCCCTGTCACACCAGCAGCTTGTGATCCAGTGCATCAGGAGCCAGAGTGAGGGTGGGATGCTGCAGGGCATTTATGTCACATCCCTTTTCCCCCCTGCAGCTCTGTGCCACAGCTCCATGACAGCAGTGGGTCATTGCCAGGTCCTTATCCCCAAAAGGAGACCCCACTGCCCTGGGCAGCAGCGCACACCGCTCAGCAGTGGTTCAGGCAGGTCCCATCTCCATGATACATCCCATCTTTGAAAAAGGATATCACCACGGGGTTCTGAAGGACAGCAGAAAGTTGCCAGGGCAGAACGCAAAAGGTTTTCTAACACATGGACTTTGTGATTCACAGTTGTTTCTTCTCACCACCCAAAAGACATGGAGCTTGGAGAGATTGTTGTGGCTGAACGTCCCGGTGAGAGGCAGCTGTACACGGAGCAGAAGCCAAGAGCCCAGGACCTGCTGGGGAGAAGCGGAAATCAGATCCACCAAGCTTTCGAGTATCTCACGGGAGAAATGAAAGAATATGGAGAGTGGATGAAAAGTAAGCAGAAGGATGTGCTTGAGGCTCTCTTTCAACCCAAATCATTTTATCTTCAGGAAGGGGTTCTCACTGCATCCTCTTGCTGTTCCCATGGTTGCAGGCATAATTCAGCACAGGCAAAAGACATTTTTTACACTTAATCAGTTACGTGTCATTAGCATTGCATTCCTTATAGCGGTGCCTGGAATCACATGTCAGGGTTGGAGGTTTAGTCTTATTTGTAAGTGCTTTGGATCAGCGACCATCTCCTCATCTGCGTGTGGGCTGATGACGGGGACTTGACTCCTGATTCTCTGGGCAACAGCTCTTGTATTCAAAAAGTAGTGTGGGACTTTATCCTGTGTCTAATTAACAATCTAAACTAATGGAATTAATTTTAAATATTTAAGGTGAAAGCTGCATATCATATAGCCTGAACACACTGTCCATGTAAGCAGCTCCTCTTTCTCATTTATTCTGCTTGCATCATGTTTAATAATGCACAGCAGTACAGAAACAGTTACACCTTTCCCAGAAGCGTGGCAGAAAAACACCCTAAGTCAATCTCCAGTAGAAGAGCCAGCAGAAAAGTTCTTGCAGCGCTACGAGACCCTCCTCTACCCATGGAGATCATTAGGAGCACTGAACACAGATGCCCTCAAAGAGGCTGTCCTCAGCCCCACACGCATCCCACCTCCCCCCTGCAGTCACCTGAGGTACCCGAGCTTGGTGCCCATTTGCTCTGTCTGGGTTCAACAGTCTTCTCTAAAGAGCAACGGCTCTTTTTGCTTTGGAAATGCCTTGAGCACAGTCCAAGCTGTAACAACAATTCTCTTAATTTAGGTTCTTCAGGTCCCAAAGTGCTTTTTTACACACTTTTGACAGTTTGACCCAATCTTCTATAGCCAGTGTACCTCCACGTTCTGTGTCCCTAAAACAGCAAAAGTGTGTCCTTCTCATATTTCTCTATCCACATACAAACTAGTTTCAGCCTTTGCCTAAGTCCCTCTCTGCATCTGAATTGTACACCAAAAAGGGACTAGCACCTCATTGAACTTACAGCAGAATATTTAGCAATCTACCATACAAGAAAGACTGTTCTTTGACCACCATAAATAAACTACTTTTTAATTAATCCCTCCGTGAACTTTACAGCAGTGCCCAGTCCATCCCTGTTAGCTTTTCAAGTGCCAGATGCAAAATACGCCCAGTCAGCAATAAATCAGAGGTTTTACAGTCCCGTTGATACATCGCCTCTGTTCTGTGGCCAAAAAGTGGCTGTAGAGATGAGTGTGCTTTGAGGGAGTCCTGCTGAAATGATACTTTATCACCAGTGTTTTTATTTTATCTCCTCCAGATAAGCCCTTCATGGTCCAGCTGGTGGACTGGATCTTGCGAGGGACCTCTCAGGTGATGTTTGTCAACAACCCTCTCAGTGGGTTGGTCATTTTAGTGGGGCTTTTCATCCAGAGTCCCTGGTGGACGCTCACAGGCTGTACTGGAGCAGCTGTCTCGACATTAACCGCGCTGGCACTCGGTCAGGACAGGTAGGTGGTACCTCGCATCCGGGTGCTTCATAAAAAATTATTGTTATGGTATCAGGAACCTGCTGATGGGTCATAGTCCCACATTTGCGTATGTCAGAGCCAGCAGACCAGCTCTCCTTATGGATGGCTTGGAAGCAGGTGAGGACAGAGGTGTGGTCCAGGCCTGTCCTCATATTTGGCTGTCCTTGTGAGAGCAAACGGTTATCTCTCTCCCATAGCCATCATCACAGTCCTGTAGGTCCCTTGGGGTCATAGGAAACCCCCTGGATCATCATCATTCAACAGTCACCAAACTCTTCCCTTCCGTACACCGATGCAATGCTATATGGCAGAAACCTCACCGCTTTTCCATCCCCTCCCTACACTCCCTTCACCAGGAGCAGGACATTTCTAAATTGTGTTCCAGTGAGTCTCTGTGGTGGGTCATCTTCAGCACAGCTTGTTACTTTGGCAACATTTCTTTCCATCACAGATCAGCCATTGCAGCTGGGCTGCACGGCTATAACGGGATCTTGGTGGGACTGCTCATGGCCGTCTTCTCTGACAAAGGGGATTACTACTGGTGGCTTCTTCCTCCTGTGGCAGTTGTATCCATGGCCTGGTAAGTGACACTTCTCCTCCTAGGGACAATTCTCAGTGAATGAGGAGTCCTGTATATATACCTTAAACATATTGGAAGTTCCTTCTGCCCAGTCCCCTACACCAGCAGCTCCGGCCATAGTGGCACTGCAAATAGGCTTTCAATGATGCACAGAGCTTGTGAGACAGGTGGGCAGGGGGTTAAGTGCACAGACAACACTGATTATAGCACACAAAGCAGCCCCACTTCAACGCTCTGCAAATGGCCCTCATCAGCAGGACACATTCAGGGTGGATGTCATCGTGCCCAACACCTCAACGGTTCTTCCTCATCCAGGCACTGAATCTACCCGGTGCTGTCCCTCAGGCTGAGTTCAATCTTCCCCCTCTCAGACACGCAGCCAGTCATGAGCAAAATTAATTCCTCCAAGTAACTCTGAATGCCAGACAATGTCCTTGCGGGATTAAATTTAACATTTGTAAAAATGGACCCTAACAGCACTGCAGAACCTATTTAACAGCCTTAACTGAAGTTAATTCAAGAGTCACATTTTAATCACTGTTAGTGATAAAATGCAAGTCATTACTGTATTTCACTGCTTTTAAAATCAGATATTTTTTTCTGTATTTTATTTCTTTAGTCACTCTCAGCAAAGGTCATTTTGGAACAACCTCTCAAAACTCAGAACCTGTTGCAAGAATGTTTAGTTTGTCTTGTCTGCCAGAATTCCTTGAGGCCTTTTGTTCAAACTTTTCTTCATTCTTTTGGTTCACAAGACTCCAGGGTAGAGCTGGAAGATTTAAAAATTACACATTTCAGTGACTTTTTTCAACTTACACTTTGAATTTCAGCTTTAGAAGTCAGCATTATTTTGATTGTTTTGTTGGTTTTGGGGTTTTTTTTCTGACAAGATGTGTAACTGTCAGAAGCTTTGTATTTCATCACAGAAATTAGGAGACCATTTTCACTGAAGTGCTGATATTTTTCCTACAGCTACAAGCTAGGAAATCTGTAAACTGCTTTGGGAATCAAATTTGTGCTAAAAGAATAGGCTTCATCTGAGATTACACAGGGAGAACAAAGCATTTTTTCCACTGATAATATCTACACAACAGGACACGATGTTGCTTTTGAAATGACAAATAGTTTGGGTGGGTTTTTTTTTATTAGAACCAGTTTAATGACTTTCTAGGACTCAAACACAGCTTCTTGAAAAATTCAAGTCTTTAAATTGAAGTTTTGTAAGCTGTGTGATGTCCACTGGTACTTGGAGGTCAAACGTAAGAGCTGCATATCTCGCTTAAACCAGGAGAGCTCAGCCCATTGCCATTACAGACAGGACCTGGCTTTTCATTCTCTTCTACAAGCTTTCTGGGCCCCATAAAAAAACAGATATTATCTTGCCAATATGCTACCACAATGGCATTCATGCAGGACACTCTTCAAGTGGAAATAAAGCAGTCTGGAAACATCCTGAGGAAAGCAGATCTTGTGAAATTTATATCCTGGTTTCCTAGTGAATTTATATCCTATGTTCTACAGCCAAGAACTATGGGAAAAGTCATGGTATCTCAAGGTTTGCATGCTTTTTAGTGTTTGGTCTTGAAATATTTTGAGGGTCACCCCAAAAACTTTATGTGCTAAATATACTAAATCATGCTGCTTAAGAAGGAAACTCAGTTTTCAGAAAATGCCGTATGATTTTGGGGAGTACCTGGGCAGCACACAGAAACATCAGCCTCATTGACATAAGCAAGAACATCAGTCAAGGTCTGGGTCATTCCTAGCACAACACTTTTCACAGCTCTGTAACATCTTACACTCTGTCAGGCTCCTTTTTCCTAAGGACTCCTCATTCCCTCGAAACAGCATCTGACATAGTAAATATTTTACATCTTTCCTAGTGGAAGATTCTCTATCCTCTTTGATCACCTCTTCTGCTGTATTTCTCTTCCAGAACTATCATCCGATAGCCTTCAAACTATTTAAACAAAACAAAACAAAAAAAAAAAAAGGCAAATTAGGCAATTTCCAGTTCCCTCTTGCCTCCTCAAGACAGCAGCTTTTTTTAGACCCTCAAAGTTCTCCACAGTTCTTCATGTGGCATTCCCAAAATTTGCTCTTTTGTTGTTAGATTTTCTACCGAATAAGAAGCCAGACTACCTTTCTCCATCCATGCCCAAATGCTGTGCGAAATGCATTTCTTCATTGACTCCTTGAGCTCAGCATAGCTAGCGGAAGGCTCGCACTAGCCAACTGTCCTGAGAGAAGGGTGTGGAGTTCATATCACCCATGAACGGATGTGATAGTTGTTGCAAAAAAGGTGAACAGCATTCTGCAACTATTTATCTGTTGCAGACTAATGCGTTAAAGGTATTCACTACCTGATGTACCTAAAAGGGATGGCATTGTTTTGTATTTAGCAGAGCTTAGGACCAAAGTGGTAGGCTGTTTCACCACTATAATTGCTATGAACAAGCTATACTTATGTCTCTTCTCCTTCCACTCTCAGTCCAGTCCTGTCCAGCGCTTTGGGATCCATCTTCAGTAAATGGGACCTTCCTGTTTTCACTCTGCCCTTCAATATCGCGGTGACTTTGTACTTGGCAGCCACAGGACACTACAACCCCTTCTTCCCTACAACCCTCATCAAGCCTGTGGCATCAGTGCCCAATATCACCTGGTCTGCAATCAATGTGCCGCTGGTAAGACTCACTCCAACAAGTTTATGCCATTTCATTAAAAAGGTGAACGTGAAGGCATTCAGCTCAGGACAACAATTTCACATAGGTCAGAATTGCTATATGATATGTGCAGCCAGTAGCAATTCACAGAAATACATGGCTCGGTTCAGCCGTAGGGGACAGTGCCATAAAAGCCCCAGGGACAGTCCTGGCTGATCCAACAGAGGATGATTGAGCCTGAGGGAACAGAGATCCTGAGCTTCTCACTCCACCTAAAATTGGACTGCCCCGACACAAATCTTGAGTGCTGTCAATGCAGAAACACATCTGGATATGCACTCCCACTGTTCAGATATGGTTAAAAGAACATCAGCAAGACAGCCAGTAACAGCATGAAAAGACAGAAGAAACATCAGGATCCCAAAGGGACAGAAACTCCTTTTCACCCAGTCCTCTCAGGTCCAGATCTAGCTTTGGAGTATCACCTTCCCAAAGCAGCATAAGGGCATCTGATATGCTTCGTATAATATATGATAAACTCAAATCAACCAGGCCCACCATAGTGTCATGGCCTGGGAAAGTTACCATTTTTCTCCCTCACTAAAGTCACTCAAACATCTCCCCACCGAAAGCCCCAACCCACCCCTCCCTTATCCACCATGTTATCAACACAAATGAAATAAAAGTCCATCTTCGGCTGATGAAGTTCAAACCAAACAGTGACCCTATTCCAGTTTGAAGGGCATGAGTGCCCACATTTACCCATCAGTCTCACTCAGAGACAGGGTTGCTTCCTTCGGTTCTAACCAATAGCTCAGACGAAACAACTGCTGTGAAGTTCTGAGTACACAGATACAATAACACGCACACCCTTTTCTTCTGGCTGCTGCAGCTCTTGCAATCCATCCCAGTCGGTGTTGGTCAAGTGTACGGTTGTGAAAACCCCTGGACTGGAGGCATCTTCCTTGTTGCTTTACTTATCTCCTCCCCACTTATTTGTTTGCATGCTGCAATTGGATCGACAGTGGGGATCTTTGCAGGTAAGAAATATTTACCAAAGTAATTTTTTAAACTGGAGTATCTTGATGCTAGGCATTATATGACTCTGTCCAGAGTTCAGAGTTACATGGACTTGGATGTACTTGGGACCACACTCCTATTTTTGAAACTGTCTCTAAATTGGGAAGGTCTTATGAAGGTCACGCAACATGGTGAAGGCAAGAACAGAAGCCTACTTTCCTTAAGCTTTGAATTTGTTGTTAGATTTGTAACTCAGGCTCATGGTTTGTTCCACCTTGCTTAACCTTCTTACCATGTGATGAGTCCCATGGAGATAATGATAAAGAAACCCAGATAAATAGTTTCAGAACTGATCTCTCGCCACCACAAGTGTTTTAAATTACCACCACACGCAGATGTCCACCTCAGAGCAGATCAGTCAATGAAAAGAAACAGACTTTTCTAGGATGCAGATCATTCTATCCTGCTGCAGATTTGTAAAAATAGCTGACTGGATGCCACACAAAATGTCCTGTCTCTCCACTAACCAGAGAAACAATCTTAAATTAAGAGAGATTAATCTGACCCTTGAAGCTAGACAAGATTAGTGCCATTTATGTGACTGGCTGTAATAAAAAAAAAATAATAATGGAATAAGCATAGTCTGAGAAAACAGCCTTGGAAAAGGCACAGCCATCCAACAGTAAGTTCTCTGTGCTCTGAAGCACTTCGTACAAAATGTGAGCTGCCTTATATTTGGGGTTTTTTTTAAACTATCTGCGATTTGTATGGTTAAGAGCATTTGGCAAGTTTTGTACAGGTCTGACATTTAACCTAGAAGAGAAAGGTCAGGGGAAACTGTCTGGGAATAAGCATGGCGATGAAAGAGAAGACAAACAAGGACATGACAGCAGGAAATGTATTAGTCTTAAGAGTGACATGAAGGTGGCCTGCGCACTATGTCCTGTGCTCTTCTTTTCACCGGTACTCCTGAAGCCTCTGATAAATCTTGCAGAAGTACTTAGGAGGTCAGGTTTGGAGCAGACCCTCAGCTCCTCACTCAGTGGAGAATTTCCACCATGACCATGTGGAGTGACAACACCTTGTATCTAGGTCACATCTAGCAAGAGTTGCTACGAAGAGATGGAAAACCGTGCTTACTCCCTCAAAATACACTCAGCTGTGCCTCTGATGTTCAAGATGAGGGTACATATGAGGTTTACGTAGTGAGAACAGTTTCCTGCAAGAAGGAAGTTAAATTTGTCTAGATGTCATAGGGAATAGCCAACAGATTCCCAGCAGGTGACGGGTCCCGCTGCAGATACCTCTCATACCTGACCTCACAGCCTTGCCTTTTTTCTTGCAGCACTGAGCATCGCATCACCATTTGACAGCATCTACCTTGGCTTACACAATTACAACTGCGCGCTCGCGTGCACTGCGATCGGGGGCATGTTCTACGCCCTGACCTGGCAGACCCATTTGCTGTCACTTGCCTGCGGTATGTATGTTTTACATAAAGGGAAGACAAAAATTCATGCAGTCAGGTAGTCTGTGAGAGATCTTAGCTCCTGTTTTGTCACCACTGGCACCCCAGGGCGAGAAGGCCCACTGCTCACTGCTTGTGGTTTGAAGTCACAGGGCAGAGACTTTCTGCAGTTCCCCACTGTTGGAGAATTTCTGCAATCCCCCACTGCACACAGGTCAAACTGTGCCAATTAAAAAGAAATTAAAGATAAAGGAAACACCACCATGCCTTGCTCTTGACAAAACCATGTTCTTCATGATCTATGGCCACATCCACAGAGCAGAAAGAACTAAATGTATCCACACAGCTAGATGCAGGATTGGGGCATTTTAAATAATCATTGAATTCTAGCATTAATCCTCCCTTCAGGTAGTTGGGAGGACATTTCACTGTGCATGTGGACATTACTACTGCTTCTGATAATGTCTTTGGAGAGATGAAAAATATTTTCCTCATCTTGAGCTGTCTTTGGTCTTCTTTTCTCAGCATTATTTTGTGCCTACTCCGGAGCAGCTCTTGCTAATGCCCTATCTGTGGTAAGTTTGGGGGGTTTATTACGGGGCTTTTTGTTTGTTTTAACTGCATTTTGATTTATTATGATATGATGTTAAGGAAATGCCTCGGAATACTCCATGTCAGTTTTGACAGCATTGAAACGAGTAGGCTGCAGGTCCTGAATGGATTCTCTGCCAGCTGGCACTTGCAGACCCTGCAGCTGATAAGATTTCAAAGACCTTTGGAGCATGTTATCCACAGAGGGACTTTGCATGTATGCGTGCATTTCAGCAACACTCAGTTGCAGGAAATATTTCTGAACAATCCCCAATGGTCTAAATTGTTCCTTGCATCTTCCAAGAGCTTTCTCCCACCCTACCTGCGGATATTATTTAAGTTTAATCTGGATATGAGAACTAAAAAGCGGGAGGAGACTGTTCTTTTATATACAAAATGTTCATATCTGGACAGATAAGAAAGAGGTGAACGCAGAGATGCCAAGCTTGGTTTCTTCTTTAAGATCTGAGAGATTAAAGCGAAAACACATTTTAATAAAATTGATTTATTAACTTAAAATAAAAAAAAAAATAGATCTAGAAGCTTCATGCCTTGAATATATTCATCTGGCATCCATTCAGTACCATGTAGGTCCCTGCAGATGGGTTGTTTTGTTAAGCACACCTGCTTTTGGGATGCATCAGAAGAGAAGAACATTTACTATTTCTTCTTGTGATCTCATTTTTGGCAGAACCCAAGTCAGGTCAAGACGTGGGGTCACAGAGCAGGACTGAGGGTTGGATTCAATGCCAGTAACACATGGGCATTGAGGATGGTGAATATGTGTGAATAGTACTGTCCTTACATGACATTTTACAGGACAGTGAGGGTAAAATTCAGGTCATTTACCAGAGAATTTAAATGTCTGCGTGTGAGCTGGGCATCTTGGCTTTCATTACAGTCAGCAGAGCTCTGCAGCCTGATTCAGTTGCTTCAATACTGGTGCCAAATGCCATTCTGGCTAGCAACTACTTCTCCAAAAGGACTGAGGTCTCCAATGCAGGATGCTTTACGTATCCCTGTACATTTCTGGTAAACTAGGTATCTCCATGTGAGCAGCTGAGTTGACATTTGGTAGCAGAGGAGCTTCCAGCCCTCCAGTGACCAGCAGGAACCTAGTTCACACATAGCCCCTGACATGCAGGCTCCTGCATCTGGGCATCCTCCTCTGGACCCAAATGGAGGACCCTCTATGGGGGCCTTCAGGAAGGCATGTCCCATGTCACACTGTCTTCAAGCTCTCCCACCTTCTCAAATGCAAGAATTTAGCAATAGACAGAAGTTATCAAACGGAATACGCAAAAAGAGGTATCATAATGCACCTATTTTTCTGTCCTTTCCTCTCTCAGCTTGGGCTGCCGCTCTGCACCTGGCCTTTCTGCTTCTCCGCACTTCTCTTTTTGCTGATAAATTCAGAAAACCCAGCCATCTACAAAATCCCCCTCTGCAAAGTCACCTTCCCAGAAGCCAACCGGATCTACTACCTGAGAATGATGAGAAGAGCATCAGAGAGCAGAAGAGAAGAGCAGAAACGAAAGGAGCAGAAACCCTCCAGCGACTCAAAAATAAGCACAGGCGGCACCCCTCTGTGCACCCCTAAAAACCTCCATGCTTACTGATTTCAATTGTCTTCAACTGTACAGTTTTGGGGCAGTTTTTCAGACACTAACCAAGCACACCATAGCCACAAATACCACCAGTCTGCAGGCTGGGGATTCAGCATCCCACGCTTCAGAAGAAACACGATTTGCCCTTGAGCTAAGCTTTCCGAAAAGCACTCAGGTAAAAGAATAATGACTGGCTTATCAACCCACATGCTGTTAACTTGAAAGTCACCTTTTATCAAGAATAATTCTAATAGGCAGAAGAACATTAGCACTGACAAGAGGCTGTATTTAATTTCAGATGTGTAATTTAACAAAATAAATATGCTGAGGAGAGCTTGGTATCTAGTAATAATAAATAATGTAAGAACTACATCAAGAGCTGAATTTCAAATTAAGAACGTGTACATTTGAAAGTGGAATAAACAGACTGATCTCTTTCTTTCCAGTGTCCCATCAATGTCTAACCTTAACAGCTACAACATACACAGGTAAATATTCTTACATAGTGCATACAATTTCGGGGGCCATCTCCTGACTCCTCATTAAGCACCCAGACAGTGAAGGTATGAATATGTATGCATTAATCAGACTGGAAAACTTACTAGCTAGCGATGATCAAACATTTTTCTTTTCCTTGCATCATTTTCTGTCTTACAAATAGAAGCTCTTTCTCCTGCTGAATGGAGGAGAGCAAGTCTGAATCCCTACACACATCCAGTGGGAAACAGGGAAACTTCATGTAAAGAATGAGATAAACATTTACTGCTGGTGGCCACTGCAGTTCTTTCTCTCCTTTTCCTGGGGGAGCAGTTCTCTTGCATTAAGCCACAAGCAGTGAACAAGTTAAAGGCTCCCCTTGATGTTTGGTGGGTGTTAGACTGGGATCTTGTCATGGGTCTTTGGTGTCTGGCTTGCCCCAGAGAAACCTCAAAGGCATCATCAGTTAGTCATGAAAAGCTGAAGACCCTTGTATGCCCTCTCCAAGGGCTGGTTTCTACTGCCACTTTATGCCTCCACCAAGTCCTTATAACAAGGAAGGGTCAATTGCCCTAAAGAGGACTTTTCTTGGGAATCTTTTTGAAAACCTCTGCAAAACAAGCCTGGCAGAAAGGCTTCCTCATTCCAAAGTAATTTCATGTGATCAGTTTAAAAGCACAGACCAGCAGCACCAGCATCTGCCAACTCCTCTAAAAGTCCCCTGGAAGGAGTATCCAAGATTGAAGTCACCCTGGAAGACAAAAATATGGTGACACATAAGGATGTTGACATGTTTTTTGAATAGGTTAGGCCATTCCAGGGACTTTAGTAAAATTTAGGTCCTACTTCCTTCCCTCTCTGGATAACGACAGATTTTTGAGATTCCACCTGGCAGGACAGCCTCACACATGCAGATAAGTCCAAATTTCAGCAGCCAAAATAACCCTGTAATTGAACAATTAGGGATCTGGTGAGCTTTGCAATCACTATAACCTGTTTCTCCCTCAGACTTGAGCACCTGTGTTACACCTCTCTCCCACTTTAGACATCAGGCTAACCTCTGAACCTGGATTTACAAATGCCCTCCGGGAAAGCACCGAGGGAGCAAGCTGGCATTCCCACATACCACAGGTTGTCTTGGAGATCAATAAAAGACCAAGAATCCCAGCAGTCTGTCTGACATGTTAGCCATGAGACTTTCATTGGCCCAGAGCAAACTAAGAGGGATGAGACTGACCACAGCTCGATACCTGACCTATCTCTGTTACAGGGAGGAAGATCTGACAGATGTACAACTTCCACAAGCCAAAAAGCAAATGTACTATAATGGTCCAAGCCTCTCATGCAAAATCTCAGCAGCCTCCTGGAGATGCTGAGCTCTGACGAGCAGCAGGAACCCAGAGGTGCAAGCGTATTTCTGTAACACAAGAGCAAATGATGAGAACCGCTAATTTAGGAGAAACAGATTTTTTGCAAAAAGCAACCTGTGACCCAGGCGTTGCACAAAGGCAGTTAAGCCTTAAAGACTGCTGCAAATGGATCTACAATCTCAGCCAGTGTTAAAGGGTATTTTTTAGGCTGCATGTGCAGCTGCTCATTCATGCACGGTGACTCCAGAAAAAGCAAAGACACCATCAGAAAAGGTGTCAGCATGCAGGGAAGAAAGCAGAGAGCCACAGAAGAACAGGTTGCCAAGCTGCCCTTTGAGCCACGATGCCAGCAAACCAATACTAGTAAAAAAAGCAGTCTGGTCTGGCCACCACAGACTGCAAGATCAGGGACATCCCAGTGTTACTGCTGCTGTAGGGAAACAAAGAATGGCAGAACAACACATGAGGTGATATAAACAGATGCCTCAGCACCTTTCTCAGTCAATGAAGTATAAAACACATGCAAACTAACAGAACCCGGTTCATCTGCTGTGCACAGTTTAATTTAGCTCATACACAATCTATTGTTTGAAAAAGATTTGAATAGTAGCAATGCCTTTTTTAACTCTATAATAGAGTCAGCTAAAATTATGCTGGAACCTTATTTTTTAATAAAAACCTCAACTGTGGTTAGTTATGCCGAGCATATTATTCGTTTTCTTAAAATAAGAGTGAAGTCCAAGCACAATACAACTGTCGGAAAGAATTTGTCATGTAGGAGCCATTGCAGACATTGATTTCCTCAGTCGCAAGAAAATCCATCCTGAAATCAATTAGTAAAGCAATTTCTAGAGCTGAAGCCATCCATAAAAAATAGGGTATAAACAGCTTTATTAAGTCCCTAGCTAATCAAAATATTTGAGTAACTATAGCCAGTACTAATAATTCTTGAAAACAGCTAAGTCTCTTGGAAGGGAGCAGTAGACAATAAAAGCACTAACTGAAGTTATCAATGGTAGCCCCAACAGCCTGCTGTCTATTGAGTTCTATAGAAAATTTTCATTAAGAGAAATAAAATGTACAGTTTTCAATGGGACTAATAATTTTCAGACAGTTCCCAGAGATCTAGCATAAAACAAATATGCCCATAAAAAAAAAAAAAAAAAAGAGAAGCCTAAAACCAAAAGCCTCTTCTACAGCTAGATCAGTCACTCCACTCAGCTCAACTCCACAAAAATGACATAAATATTCCCGTACAAACAAACGCCTGGCCTAGCAGTAGCACATATTGAAAAAACCTCCTGAAAATTTACCTTGAAAAATTGAATAGCAGTGGCAAATGGGAGTAGACTAAGCAACACGTAGGAATTGCAAGAGGAGACCATCTATTCTAACTGGAGTGCAATGTAAAAACAGTACATATATTATGTGGTTATATGAAAAAATGCTTATTCTATTGATCCAAATGTCATTTTTCTTACTCTTCTATTTGCTCCATACCCCTTAAAAGGAAAATTAAAAAAAAAAACATAAAGCTAAAACAAAAATTAAAAAAAAAATCTACAAACATTTGCTCTTTGAGAGGATGTTCCCAGCTCTTCTCCCATAGACACAGGTGCTTCCATTGGTAAGATCAGTCACAGAACCTCTTACAGAAAAAGCTGAGGCAACTGGTTTCAATGACCTGGCTTGGGTATTGATGACTCCAGAAGGACTCACCTCCTAATCACTCTTCATGAACAATTAGGAAAGCTGTGCCAAGGGAATGTGGAGAGGAGGGATTTGCCTTTTCTGTGGGCATTATTTGTAGCAGAGGTCAGAGCCATGCTGCCATCCACACCGAAGCATCCTAGTTGCTGGAGCATAATATTTACCTCCTGATTCTTTCATTTGATGACACTTTTTGGGACGCAGGAACCCCCTCCCATACTGTCCAGAGCAGACAGAAACAGCAGTGCAGAGGGAGACCACTACAAGAGCTGGTGACACCTCCCAGCCCAGGGAGAATACCCAAAGCTGTAGGGCTGGAAAATCCCCTGCTATGCTCTCAAACAGTGATGGGGAGAAGCAGCTGCAGCTTTGCATGGGAAAAAAAAAGCCAGGCAAAGAGTGGTGGGTTAAAGTCTCTTAACTCTCCCCTACCCCCTAGGTAGGGAGCCTGCCAGCATCCCACAGACACCAGCAAATATCAGGAAGGGCTTTACACTCCAGAGAGGCACTCCAGCAACACGGGGCCTCACTACAAGCTGAAAACCCCAAAGCTCTACAACATGTCCAAAAAGATAAGCCCCTTAAATTTCCAGCTGCTGGGAAACTGCTCTGTGCTTTGTCCATGCCAGATATCTCCAGTCTTCAACGACAGATGTATTCCCCAACACTCACTCCCTCTTCAACAGAAGAACCTGTTTTAATTTGGAAGACGTAAGGAGTTCAAACAGGAAACAAACTCTTGATTGCAGTTGATTTTACAGTTCTCACGGGGTCTTTTACAAACTCCTGCAGCTGTTGCCACAGCTGGAATTCATACATCCCAGTGGTGGGATAAGAAGACCTGGGATAGCTCTGCGGGAAGGAAAAGTTTCTTCCACCAGATTTTCCCCAGGCATGAGTTTGAGCACCTCCAACTACAGCGCAGCAGCTCCTGAGCGCACTCAGTTATAGAGTGGTTTGGGTTGGAATGGACCTTAAAGATCACCTAGTTCCAAATTACCAATTATCTTGGTGCATTTAGTAGTTTAAGCTGCATCCCCACATCCTCTCTCCAGGGCATAGAGAGTTCAGGCAAATGCAAATTCATGCTCCCAAAATGTGCAGCTTCACTCAGCACAGCAGAGGTGGAGCACCAACTACACACAGACCCCTTCCAAAAACATCCAACTACCTCACCCACCCAAAATACGCAGGGGTGCAGGCTGCCTAGCACATCTCAGCAGCTGCAGATCAAACTCTGCCGTGCGTTGAATTGAAAAAGGCAAAGACAGAGAGACAGAGACATCCTTGACCTGTGCAGCTGGGATGATCCGGAGGCTGTTTTTCCCCTTACTTCAGGGCATCCCAGCCCATACCTGACTCCACTTGTCCACACATCCCTCATTTCAACTAAGTGCTGACAGCTCTGTTGCTCTGTTGTCCACAAAGCTCTCTGCAAAAACCACTCAGCTAGAAAACAGGCAGTGACTTCCTCGCTGTGGAGAAAATCAGAAAGGCAAAGATGATAACAAACTATTAGCCACTGATGGCTTCTTACTGTGGCTGAGTGAGTTTTATTTCACTTGTGCAAATTAAATCCTATTTAGGGCATTTTCTGTTCCTAGAAATTGAGTTATCCAGCAGACATGACTTTTTTTTTTCTTTTGTCTACTACAAAATGTGCAAATGGATTTATGTCTGCTTGTGTGTGTGTTTGTATAAAAATGCCTTTCTGTAATATTCTTTACAAAACCCCATAAGCCTTTATAGACAGTGTAGCTTTATCCATACCACCGATTATTAATTTGCAGTTTTTTCTACTGTCTGCTAGTTCATTTCTGGATGCTCCCAATCCTCTTTCTCTTGTTCATCAGTGTGGCAACCCAGGCTATGTACAGCACCTTCCACTTCTATGAAGAACTAGTTGGCAAGAAGATAATAATCTCCGGGATTTATATGCTGAAAAGGTTTCCTGTTGGAACTATTACAGTATTCTGCTCTTTGCTAAGGTCCAACACATTCATTTCCTACAACATACCATTCCCACATTGTGGGAATGGATTATTTCCTTGACAGCAGGCATGCCCTGGGTGAGACTCATGCCCCCACCATCAGGGCAAAGGAAGGGGAAAGGGTGAGAAACTCTATTAAACTGAGATTAGATGCAGGGAAGTTAAGTGAGCTGACTCTGAAATTGCAAAACTGGATGAAGGAGCAGAAAAACATCTTGCCCTGTGTCATAAAAACAAGGCAAGTTTGGCCAGGTTTGACATTCTTATGGGGATCCTGCTGTCTTGAGGTAGGTCTGGAAAGTGAGCCTCTCTAGATTCGGACTTTTCCCTGGAGCCAGGAGAACGGGAGAGGGATTTGAGGCTGAAATTTAGAACTGTTTGAGTTGCAATTTCCTCTCCAGTCCTGAAATATAGTGATACAGTTAACTTCAGGCTTCCAAAATTTTCTAGTGTTACAGGATGTTTCAATACAGTTGATCCAGTCTACAATGCTACAGATGACCAGAAGAAAAAGCAGCTTTGAGATTCAGACTCCTGGTGTGAGGTTGACAGCTTTGCTCACCACTAGCTCCTAAGAAACTAACAGGATCATGTCAAGAGCCAGGCAGAATTGGTACTCACTCCTCCAGGACAGATACACACAACAAGGAGCAAGGAGAGGATCTGAAGTTGTCTGAAGCTGAAGACAACCATACAAGAGGTCAGTGTCTTCCAGCCAAAAAGTACACATTATCTGGAGAGAGAACTGGCCATAATAAGTAACTGGAACTAGGATCATGATGGTCAAAAGAACAATTTTCAGCAGAGGTCTCATGTTCTTGCGACTCCATCTTATTTCCACAGGCATTCAGGCCAGCCAAGAAAAATCACCATTGCTGATAAGAAAAGTGGTAGTGCAGCCTGGAAAAGGGCATGGAACACAAATTCATACAAAGGAACCCAGTCAGATGAATGCACTTGGCTTTTCTTTGACTTGTATTTCGTTGGGTTTCATGAGAGATATGACTATCTGGTCTTTCTTGGGGCCTCAGAGACATTTCCTGTACTAGACACCATGGCCACCTCTACATTAGTGAGTGGAATGGTGTCAGCTGGCAACTCATTGTCATGCTGAACCACCAACACAGTCCTTGGCAAGTGTTGCCTTGGCAGCTCATTTCCAAGCAATCTGGGTTAAAGATGTGAAAAGAAAACTTCCTACCCTGGTACAGCCCTCAGATTATTACCCATTATTGATCTTTCAGGTAGGCAGTGATGAAGTTGCAAGAAGTTATCCAAGGGTAATCAAGAGAGATTTCAAGGCCTTAGGATGACTGGTGACAGGACCAGGAGCACAAGCAGTGTTCTCCTCTATCTTTCCAGTTGCAGGGAGTGATGAAGGAAGAAACAGGAAGAGCCAGCAGATCAATACCTGCCTCTGAGCTTGGTGTCACTGGCAGAATTTTGAGTTTTATTGATCATGGGTCGGTTTATATTACACCAGGCCTGCTGGCAACAGACAGGGTACACCTGTCTCAAAGCAGGAAAAGGATCTTTGCACAGGAGTTAGCAGGGCTCATTGAAAGAACTTTACACTAAAGACAAACCTGGGGGTGGCACACCAATGTTTGAGGGATGGTGCGCTAGCAAGGTCCTTCAGTCTGCTGTTTTGGCGGAGGCAGGGGATGGAGACCCATGTGGCAGCAAGGATTCAAGGGTTATTAATGTGTAAGAAACTGCAGAAGCACTTGAGAATGGTCACGCAGGAATTAGTATTTCTCCCCTCAAAAAGGCGGCACGGTCAAATACCATACATGTAGCAAAGGCAACAAACAGGAGGAGCTGGAAGCCAGAAGGAAAGCAGCAGGAAAACAATGATATAGTTGCCATCTCAGAAACATGGTGGGATGACTCACACAACTAGAATGCTGCAATGGATGGCTATAAACTCTTCCGAAGGGATAGACAAGGAGGGAGAGGTTGTGGGGTAGCCCTGTATGTCAGGGAGTGTTTTGACTCTCTAGAGCTTAATTACGGTGATAATAGGGTTGAGTGTTTATGGGTAATAAGGGGGAAGGTCAACAATGCAGATACCACGGTGGGAGTGTGTATAAACCACACAACCAGGACAAAGAGGTAGATAAAATACTCCATAAGCAGCTGGGAGAAGTCTCACAATCCCTAGCCCTTGCCCTTATCAGGGACTTCAACTTACCAGATGTCTGCTGGAAATACAATACAGTGGAGAGGAAACTGTCGAGGAGTGTGTGGAAGATAACTTCCTGACAGAGCTGGTGAGCAAGCCAACCAGGGAAGGCAGCCCACTGGACCTGGTGTTTGTGAACAAAGAAGGACTTGTGAGTGATGTGACAGTTGGAGGCCCTCTTGGGTACAGTATTCATGAAACATTAAAGTTTTCAATTTTTGGAGAAGTAAGGAGGGAGGTTAGCAGAACTGCAACCTTGGATTTCTGGAGGGCTGACTTTGACCTGTTTAGACGTCTGGTTGACAGAGTCCCTTGGGAGGTAGTCCTGAAGGGCAGAGGCTTCCAGGAAGGTTGGGCATTTCTTCAAGAAGGAAATCTTAAAGGCACTAGAGCAAGCCATCTCCACGTTCTGAAAGACAAGTCGGCAGTGAAGAAGACCGGCCTGGCTGAACAGAGAGATTTGGCTGGAACTCAGGAAAAAAATTGAAGTTTTACCACCTTTGGAAGAAGGAGCAGGCAACTCAGGAGGACTACAAGGATGTCATTAGGTTATGGAGGGAGAAAATTAGAAGGGCCAAAGCCCACCTAGAACTTAATTTGGTTACTGACATAAAAACAATAAAAATGTTTCTATAAATACATTAGCAACAAAAGAAGGGCTAAGGAGAATCCTCATCCTCTATAGGATGTGGGCGAAAACACAGTGACAAAGGATGAGGAAAAGGCTGAGGTACTTAATACTTTCTTTACCTCAGTCTTTAATAGTAGGACCAGCTGTTCCCTGGGTACCCAGCTGCCTGAGCTGGAATACAGGCAGTAGAATGAAGCCCCCATGATCCGAGGGGAAATGGCTAGCAACACCGCTTAGATGCACACAAGTCTCAGGAGCCAGATGAGATCCACCCAAGGGAGCTGGCAGAAGTGCTCACCACTCCGCTTTCCCTTATTTATCAGCAGTCCTGGCTAACCGGGGAGGTCCCAGATGACTGGAGGTCAGCAAATGTGATGTCTATCTACAAGAGTCAAAAGGAGCATCTGGGGAACTACAGGCATGTCAGGATGACCTCGGTGCCAGGAAAGGTTATGGACCAGCTCATCCTGAGTGCCATCACGCGACACACACAGACCAGCTAGGTGACCAGGCCCAGTCAGCACTTGTTTATGAAAGGCAGGTCCTGCTTGACTAAATAATTCTAATTATTCACTCCCAATAGCAGGAACATTTTAAAATTATCTTGGAAAATCTACAACTACAGAAACTATTTTTTTGCTGCCCAGCACTCCAGTGTTCAAAGTATTGGCCTACAGGAAGAGTCTAAACCTCTTCCTAAACTTGGCACCTGATTTCCATGACAGCATAGAGCTTTTTTACGCCATATTCTAGCCATAAACCATTTACAACCCGCTCTTCACAAATTCCTGCCCCACTCCTATCCCAGTGGATTTCCAGCCAGCAGTTTTGTACTCTTGCAGCTGCATGAACTGAGAAGATGAGCCCTGGGAGCAGGTCAGGCTGGATGGAAAGGACAGTCAGTCTCCAGAGCAGGTGGGCAGGGAGGGAAGTGATGTGCATGCGTTAGGGGAACCTTTTGTTTTGGTAGTGTACACCACCAGCAGGATCCAGAGCCTTACACAAGCTCAGAGCAGGGGATGTTTTGACTGTGCCAGGGCCAGGGAGCTGCACTGCACCCTCTAAAAATTGGCATCTGAATATTTGCTCTGATTGCCTCAATTGCACATGTGGCTGCTCATACCACGAGAGGGAGCCGGACAGCTGTCCTCTCCTGCCATCCCCACAGCCACTAGCTAGAAAAAAAAATCCATCCAGCTGTCACACAGAGGAATGGCAAACAGCTGCTTTCTCTAAGGAATTTTTACAGGTCAAAATGAAGGGACAGAAGCTGCCCACACCAGCTTGGCATTTGCTTCAATCTGTATAAATCCAAAACTACTTCCTTCAGCAAACAGATGCAAGGTTGTGACAAATACCTGTTTCTCAAACTTGCTGAATGGAAGGGCCCAGAGGGTTGGGTTGGGTGGCACAAAGTCCAGCCAGAGGCCAGTCGCTGGTGGTATAACCCGAGAGGAATACACACCAGTGACAAAACTGTTTAACATCTTAGTTAACGACCTGGGTGATGGGGTAGAGTGCACCCTCAGTAAATTTGGGGAAGACACAAAATTGAGAGAAGTGGTTGATATGCCAGAGGGTCATGCTGCCATCCATAAGGTCCTCAACAGGCTGGAAAAAAAAAAAAAATGGGCAAAATGGGCAAAATTCAACAAGGAGAAGTGCAAAGTCTTACACCTGCAGAGGAACAATTCGATGCATTAGTACACACTGCCTGCCACCCAGCTGGAAAGCAGCTTGGCAGAAAAGGCCCTGGGGGTCCTAGTGAACATCAAGCTGACCGTGATCCTGCAGCATGCCCTTGCAGTAACAGCAGCAAACAGCCTCCTGGGCTACATTAGCAGGAACACTGCCAGGAGGTCGAGCAGGTATTTCCTTCCCCTTTGTTACACGCTGGTGAGACACATCTGGGATACTGCGTTCAATTTAGGGCTCCCCAGCACAGGTGAAATGGGGACACACTGAGGGAGATCAGTAAAGAGACACAAAGATGATTACAGGATTAGAGCCCCTCTCATACGAGAGGAGGTTGAGAGAGCTGGAACTGTTCAGCCTGGAGAAGTGAAGGCTCAGGGGTATCTTACCAATGTCTACAAATATCTGACGGGGAGAGTAAAGAAAGTAAAGAAGGCAGTGCCAGACTTTTCTCAGTGGTGTCCAGGGACAGGAGCTTGGCTCCTGGGAGGGATTTCCCCACTAACAAGGGATAACAAGGAGCCCACAAACACTGGCTACGTTTCACACGTCCACAGCCCAACCTAGCAAAGGCAGACCGGGACTTGAGTTTTAGCAATTTGCAGAGCTCCATGAGTGGATTTATGTCACGTTGAAGCACCTGCTGGAGTCCAGGAGCTGATGCAGCTCCCTGCGCAGACCTCATTCCTGCAGTGCAACCTGAGCCCAGGAGCACAGCCAAAACCAGCAAGTATAATGGCAATCTGCTACCAAGTGGTTTTCTACGCACCCCTTGAAGGCCACTGAGCCTTGGACAAGGCGTCAGACGAAGTGTGTGAATCTGGATTAGGGCCATAAGAGTCTTTCCTGGCAGAGCTGATGAGTTCAAGCACTGTACCCAGCTAACGCAGCCAGACAGCTCCTGCCTGGCGAGCTAACACAGCCAGGGATCATTCAGGCATTTCTCTGGAACAGTCCAGATACTAAGTCTGGTTGGGATCCAGCCACCAACTCCTCTTCTCACCATGTCAACCACTGGGCTCAGTTCAAGGGGTGTTCTCAGAGCCACCTCCCTGCAGAGCAGAGCAGGCAAAAGAAACTCATCAACCAGCCTCACCAGCAGACAGCTGATGAGTTAAGCCTTGGATTCAGCCATCCTAAATCACACAGGACTCAGGTGCCAGACACCAACCCCAGCTGCCTTGTCCTCAACACCAAGTGATCTTTGCACATGCCTAAAAATAAAGAGGCAACTCGCTACTAGAATCATAGAATCCTAGAATCATAGTATCATAGAATCATAGAATGGTTAGGGTTGGAAGGGACCTTCAAAGGTCAGCTAGTCCAACCACCCTGCAAGGAGCAGGGACATCTCCAACCAGATCAGATTGCTCAGAGACTCATCCAACCTGGCCTTGAATGTTTCCAGGGATGGGGCATCTACCACCTCTCTGGGCAACCTGTTCCAGAGTTCTACAGCATTGTAAAAAAAAATTTCCTAATATCCAATCTAAATCTACCTCCCTCTAATTTAAAACCATTACACCTTGTCCTATCACAACAGGCCCTACCGAACAGCCTCTCCCCATCTTTCCTGTAGGCCTCCCTGAGGTACTGGCAGACCGCTATCAGGTCTCCCCGGAGCCTCCTCTTCTCCAGGCTGAACAGCCCCAACTCTCTCAGCCTGGCCTCACAGCAGAGGTGCTCCAGCCCTCTGATCATCTTTGTGGCCCTCCTCTGGACTCTCTCCAACTGGTCCATGTCCTTCTTATGTTGGGGGCTCCAGAACTGGACACAGTACTCCAGGTGGGGTCTCACCAGAGCAGGGTAGAGGGGCAGAATCACCTCCCTTGACCTGCTGGCCACGCTCCTCCTGATGCAGCCCAGGATGCCATTGGCCTTCTGGGCCACAAGGGCACATCGCCGGCTCATGTTGAGCCTCTCATCCACCATCACTCCCAAGTCCTTCTCCTCAGGGCTGCTTTCAATCCATTCTCTGCTCAGTCTGTATTTGTGCCTGGGATTGCCACGACCTTGCACTTGACCTGGTTGAACTTCATGAGGTTGGCACAGGCCCACCTCTCCAGCCTGTCAAGGTCCCTAGTAACCTGTAAGTGTCACCTGCACGCTCAGTTTGCACATCATTACATGGGTACCCAGAGCTGGTGGCCCACTCTCAGGCAGATGGTACCTGACAGCCACATAACAGGCACACAGCGTATCTTGATCCTTTTGACGTGGAATGGTTCCTGCTATTTCAGTCTCCCCACCTTGAAGTGGGGCTTTTAGGGAAGATGGGGAGAAACCTTTTATCAGGGCCTATTGTGATAGGACAAGGGGTAATGGATTTAAAATAGAAAGAGGTAGATTTAATCTATACGTAAGGAAGACATTTTTTATGCTGAGGGTGGTGAAGCACTGTCCCAGGTTGCCCAGAGAGGTGGTAGATGCCCCATCTCTGGAAACATTCAAGGCCAGGTTGGATGAGGCTCTGAACAACCTGATCTGGTTGGAGATGTCCCTGCTCCTGCAGGGGGCTTGGACAGGATGGCCTTTAAAGGTCCCTTCCAACCCAAATTATTCTAATCCCAAGGCCCAAAAGACAGTTGCAGAAACCTACATCCTTGAGTGCTCAGCACTAGAGGTTAGCAGTGGGCACCTAATTTGGCATAGACTGAACTACACCTCACGGTTTTCAACTGTTTCCACTCTTCTATACCAATCCTACAGGGAATTTCAATCCTCAGGCAGCCAGGAGTGCTTTGGTCAACTAAGGCACACAGCCACGGGCAGGAAGCACTCCTGCACCCGACTCCATCACCCCGTCTGGAATCTGACCTAGACTCTTTTGGAAGGTAATTGTTAGAAATTTAGGGATTCCTTAAGGCAACTGCTGCAGTAGTTAAACCCTCCCCATGGCCTGCTGCACCTATGATCCAGTGAACCCTTCACATGGCAGTGGAGAACACCGCTCCTCTGCCTCTCGTTCCCGGAGCAGACTGCTACCAGGGACCAGGGACCTCATTCCCATATAGCCATCTGCAGACTGCAATCCTGTTACTTATTAACCAACTCTTTGATAATCTAACCAAAGCATCTTTTTTTACCATCACTGTAAAAGAGTCCTAAAGTGAATTAATCTGTGGTCCTTTAAGCTCACCGGTTTTTTCTCTGCCCTTTCTCCTGTAATTCAGTCTTTCAAGAGTTCTCTCTCCAGCTTCTTCTCTGCCTTTCACAGCAATTTCACAGACTTATGAACTTCTCAAATATTCCACACTTCTGATATTCCTGATTCCTCCAGCAAGCCAGGGAGGCCAGAGTAAAAAAAAAAAAAAAAAAAAAAAAAAAAAAAAACGGAAAAATCCCCCTTGAATCTCTCAAATAACTGATAAAAAGCAATTAAACAACAGAAGGTCACCAGATCCTTCACTCCAGTGTGTTAACAGAGTAGTACCTCCAAAAACTATCCAGAAACAGGAAAACTCGACAGGTTGCTGAACACTGCACACTCCCAGGTGAGTGTTTTGAGAGAGAAGGATGCTGAGCGGCCTTGGATAAGGAGAATAACGCTGGAGAGGTTGAGCTCAGGTATATACAGAGGCTGCTTTGAAGCTTTGGGTCTGTTTAAGTCGTGGAGGAGGAGAAAGGACAGAGTTAAAGGAGAGTTAGTTAAAAAAAAAAAAAAAAAAGCAGCAGGGGAGAGGACATTTGGAGAGGCTGTTGGCAAAAGACCAAGGACAGAGCAAGAGGAAAGGTGGAGAATTCAAGAGGGAACCTTCTGAATATTTGCTTGGAGCTCAACAAGTGGGAGGAGAAAAACTAATTAGTAATATCAGGACAGGAGCCACGCTAGCCTATATAAGCTGGTGGGGCATTTTCTTTTTCCCACTCTTTTAGCCCTGCTTTTCTTCTGTCCTAGCCAGCAAAGCAACAGCTACCCCTGAACTCATCGGAGAGGTAAGAGCGCTCTGTTCCTTCCTTTCAATGCACAGCAATAAACACGCACCTTGTTCCTGACTTACTGGCTGACCTGGAACTTTCTCCCCTTCTGAAACACCTCACAAACAGCATTTGAGCAGTCCTCCTGAGCTAAGGCTCAAGAGGAGCTCAGAGGTTAGGGAACTTCACAAGAATTCCAGTTATTGAGAATTTTCTAGCAGGGTGAGGATTTCTTAGCACTGCTTAGCCCAGTTGGCTGAACCTTTGAGAAAAAAGGCAAAGAAAAACCAAAACTGTAACTCTTTAACATCTCCTTTTACTGCCTTTCTATTCTGCAAAATGAAAAGTGCCCAAATAGGAATAATACATAGTTAATGTGATAGTATCTCTAGATTTCTCTGTCCCCCAGAGATGGATCTCTGAAAACTGAATTGCGAAAAGGCTTAATGAATATTTGAATCTGAGGGATAAATTTTCTTTTGAACTAATGCTTTGAAATGTATCTTCTATGGGAAAAGCTGAATTTATTTTTCAGTGAGGGTCAAGTGCATTATAATCTCCCTGTTTTGGGGGAGTGTGCTTGTGCATGTGTGTTCCTACACATAACAAAACACTCCAGTTATCCAGCTTTACTACAACCCTGCTGACATTACGCAGGCTGGAATCAGAGCTGCTGAGAGTCTGGCCCTTTCCTCCTATTGTACTTGGATGCAGGAATTCCTCTAAAAACACAGGGCTGCACACAGAGCTGGCTGCCCGTACCCTTCACAGCAACAATTCAGAGAATGCAAGATACAATGGCTGTAATTGTGCAGTAGCAGTTCCTTGGACAAACAAATACCACACGGTAATTTAAATCCTCTTGATTTACAGAGTAGCTTGGATTTTGTCAGGGAAAGAGGAAAATTCCAGGAAGATGAGAAAGTACTAGATAATTTTGCTGCATTTTCAGAGATAAAAGCCCAACACCTAGTAACACAGACACCAGCTTGGAAATAACCATTACCTGGGAGTATTAAAGCAATTAGCCAAATAAAAGCCTCTGTTTCTTTCCCAGCTGCAAGCACAGCACTGCTCTTGCTGCGCATAACAGATTGTCAATGTGTGACAAGCTTTTCTCCATTTCAGTATGTGAATAAAAAAAAAGTATATTGATTTAGGGAGCCATGAAGTTGCCTAACATCAGTGCTTTGCTACAGGACATTTATTAACTCTGAAAAGATGATAAAAAAAAACCCTAATATATTTGCTTCTTGGCCTTGTGATTATTTCATTTTCATGCAAGAGAAACATCATCTGCGTTTGTTGGGGTTTTTTTTGTATTCTCACAGGCTCCATTTCATAGCTGATACAAAAGTATTTAGATGCTTTTATCTGCAAAATTTTCCCTCTTGCTTACGTAAGCACCCTTAGTGAGGATGGCACTGAGTTATTACCCAACAGCACAAAGATATTCAGGCAAGAGGCAGGAGCAAACAATTGGAATCACTGGAGAAAAGCAGCAGAGCCCCAAATATAGCTCTCACTTTCCATGGTACAGTATTGGTACAAAAAAAAATAATTGGAGCACTTGCACCACAGACATTAAAATCACATTCAGATTTGCTCTGCCTGGGTCCTGCTGCTCCTGCATCACACCAGTTACACACCAGCATCGGGAGCTCACACTGTATTTCTTACCAAATGCTTGTCTGGAGCACCTCTCCAGAGCATACATGGGATCAGGCAGTGCACTTCAAGCTGTGTCTGTGAGTAGGACTTACACCATGCTTAGTTAAGAATCTATGGTCAAAAAACATTTTCCAAGACCATTAGAAATAAGGAATTAAAAAAAAAAATGTTTTTAAAATCCTCTCCTTCTCTAGAGAGACACATCACTTGATAAACAGGGACATAATGAACATAAGTTTGACCGGCACAGAGGCCAGAAGGTACCCATGATCACCCCCAAATCACTGTGATTTTGAATATTCTGGATGAATAGGTACGCAGGATATTGATGCAGCCGTCATTGGGGGTGAAGTTCAAGCCAGGCCGGTGGGAGTGACTCACCTGGTTACCTGGTCTTTCTCCTGTGCCAAATGTCTCAAGCTGACTTCATTTGCACCCACGAAAACCCAGAGTAAAGGAGTTCTCCAGTCTCAGACTTGCACAGTGCAGTGCTGCCTCGCACAGCCCACGCACTGCCAAATAGCCTCAACAGCAGATAAAAGGCTTCACATCTCACAGCAACTTACAGGGTGTAATTATTCTGTATCCTAGGGTAAAAATTACCTTGCACAAGAAAGAAACTGAATTCCACTCAGGTACTCACCACTGGAGAAGTCCTTTCCCATTCATTCTGGTCCTGATTGAGCAAAGCACTGAATTCACGTTGCCTCACTGGGAAGTTCAGTCCTTCTTATGGCAAAGCAACTCAAAGTTTTCATGAATTAGGGCTTACAACTTGACCCATTTTCTTCTCCACCACCTGAGTGGGCCAGAAAGCGGCTCTGACACTTCACACACATGTTACACCCCATGCTGTAGGACATCTCCAGGCTCCTGTGGTGCAAACAGCCCCTTGCTCAGCATGCGGGGACACATGGATTAGCAATAGAGAAAGCCTAAGTTACATAAAGGGGAAGATTCTTTGAATTGAAAATGTAAATGCACTTTCACCAAATGAAGAACATTTATCTTGGCTGGAAATTTAGATTTAACTGAAAGTTAATCCAATTCACTTACTCTATTATTTCAGAATACAATATGAGAAAAGTGAAGGTTAATGAATCAAGGTAATGAATTATAACTGAGCCAGGAAAAAGCCTTCCAGCACCGAGGCACCATCCCTAACCACAATCTCATCCCTTTCTTTTCTTCCTCCTCTAGTTAAGCTCCTTGTCTTTGTGTCCTACCAAAGTCAAATTCAACACTCTTCTAGGCACTGCACCTGTCTTCAGCCTCTTCCATGTGGAACCTATCCTTGCATTAGCAGGGCGCTTCCAGAAGGCAGAAAATATCTATTTATTATTTGTGGAAATATTTGCTGCTTCCAGAAATGTCACCATCAGCCTTCCAAAAACATAGAGTAAGAAACTGGCCAGGATGTACATTGACCAGTCATTTCCCCACAAAGACTCAAAGTTGCTTAAGCACATGTTGGGGTCTGCAAGTGTAATGCTCAGGGGCAAGGCTGCTTTAGCTTAACCACTCAGCACTTGTTTTTCTGAAGTATGGATTCTCTTCCCCAGCTGCCCTGAAGCAGCTCTGGCTCTGTATTCACTCAAGAACGTACCTTGCCTTGTGTTTTCTTTGTCTTGACAATTACCAGAATTAGTCCTACTCTTCAGGAAACTGAGTACACTCCAGGGAAGGGTTTGGCTGATTTTAATTTGCTGACGTCATATTGAGAATTGGCCCTTAGACAAATAACAAACTGGAATATGACTAACGGAGTAAGGCACCATGAACAACCCTCAAGCTCATGAGAAAAGTTGAACCAATCGCAATAGATGACAGTATAGAGACCTACAAAAATACCTTTAGGTATCTATTGTTGATGGCTGATGGATAAATTCAAACTGGAAATACGGGTTAAGCAGCAGAGGAAACTTAATCATTGAAGCAGCTTCCTAGATGTGGTAGGTCTCTGTGAAGCTGAATCTCGAGGTAAACTTCAACTTCTGTGAAGCCAGTGTCCTCTAATGTCGTCTTGCTCTTCTTGAAGTCACCCTTTAAATCAAGAGCTGCTTGATTTCCAGAAAACAAGGTATAGCTGAGCAGGGTGTTAAAATCAGATAACATACTATGACACAAGGCTCAGCGGTTCGTCGCATTCAAACCCATGACTGCATGAAAGTCTGCAAGTACAGTGCAGGGTCCCATGAGCACATGAACTTCATGGAGACATGAAAATCAAGTGTTCAGAGTGAGGATTTTCCTCTTTCTGTCTGCAGAACAACTCGTGGTGAGCAATAATGTGTAATAAAATAAACAGAGATCAGTAAGAAGCATTGTAATGAACTGTCTTTTTTTTTCCCCTTGAATTTTACCAAAGGGTCAGAACATCAACATGGAAAACAGCATTGATGTCAAGACAGAAACCAAGGGGGAAAGAAAGCCAATAAAGCAGAATCCACTGAGCAAAACTGGGAAGAGACTCTGCAGAGCTATTGGGTACATCACTGGAGACATGAAGGAATTTGGAGCCTGGCTAAAAGGTAAAGCTATTTCATCATGACTGATTAGTGGATTCCGAAGAAGAATTATATCAAAGGAGTAATAACTAACTTCTCAGTAATATGATTCATGTTAGAGTAGTACAGAAACTACCTTTGCCCTGATTTATTTCTGTTTTGTAGGGGAAAAATCAGCTTTGTGCAGAGATCCACATACTGCTTAAATCTTGAGGATGACTGAGATGACATTTTCCTCCCAACATGCCATGTACAAAGCGAATTTAGTCCCTCAGAACATAGCCCGGGATGGTTATTCTGTGCTCTGCCATTCTTCATAACGCTCCCTGCCCTTTCAGCTGAGCAGTTTCTGTCAAGCCTAATGCCACTGTGAAGTTAAATTACACATAGGTAGGTGTGTTTGGTCCCCATAATAAATCAGCAACAGGATACACACACGATTTGCCATCTGAGGCACAGACATCATAAATTAGCTGGTTCACAAGAAACCAGTCCAGGTTTATAACACGGGACTCTGGCAACCACACTGTTCATCTCAGCGTTCCAGTCGTAAGACTTCAATATAGACCTTAATAAATCCCAGTCAGGTTTTGCAATCTTGTTGATTCATTGCTTCAGTCGTGCTACCAAGTGCCACTGCCAAAACTCTTCCTGAGTTTCAAAAAAACCATCCCGAATCAGTATCATCTGCGTATTTCGAGGGTCTTTTATTATTATTTCATTTGATCTCTCCCAGATAAGCCTCTCATGATCCAGTTTATTGACTGGGTGCTGCGTGGGATATCCCAGGTGATGTTTGTCAACAATCCCCTCAGTGGGCTTGTCGTAGTTGCTGGCTTCCTGGTGCAGAACCCGTGGTGGACACTCACAGGCTGTTTAGGAACTGTTATCTCAACATTAACAGGACTTATTCTGGGTCAGGACAGGTAAGTCTATTCTTTTCTCCTTCAAAACCAGATTGTCACTTCAGTGCTGACTTATGTGTTAAACGAGTGACATGGATAAAAAGCGTGTATCTAGCCGTCGCTGGCTATGTATCTGATCTGGTAGGACCAGACAGATCTTCCCACACGCTGCATCTGATGGAAAGGGACACTGGACTTAACTGCAGAAGGGGTAGCTGGGGCTGAGAGGATATGAGGCTCAAGCATGTGAAATTGAAGGTCGGTGCACAAGCCCTGGCAGGCCATCATTGCACAGAGTCACAACTACATGGGGAGGAAGGGGGTGACGTGAGCAAAGCACCCACAGGGAGAAGATGTCTAGATGGTTGTTTCTTTCACGCAGATCAGCCATTGCAGCAGGCCTCTATGGCTATAACGGGGTCTTGGTGGGATTGCTTATGGCCGTCTTCTCTGCTAAGGGAGACTACAACTGGTGGCTTCTGCTGCCAGTATCACTGATGTCCATGACATGGTAAGTTGGATGGCTCTTCTGCTTCTTATTCCAGTCCTAGTTTCCCCACACTTAGACTGAGCTGTTGTATTTTTATGCACTGTACAGATTACAATAGGGAAGAAACACTACTGGCATGTGTAGTGCTACTAAATCTGTGTCATGATTTGCACTTTTAAACTCAAAGAAAAACCCCAAAACAAATAAACCACACCCACACATAATCACAAATAAACCCAATGGGGAAAAAGAAAATCAACCGCTGGTCATACGTTATTTGATGCCCTAAATGTTAGCCATATTCCTGCAATGCGTCAATTCATTTTTTTCTCAAGAGGGACATTATTTTAACCATTCTTATGACCATCAAGCACATATGTTTCATCTATTCAAGCTACCATATAAAAATGTCATGAAAATTTACCTCTCCAGGCACAGAAACTGTTCAGCCGTCCCAAGACATGATGGTTGATGCTAATGAAAACAAACTTATAATAGTTGACTTATATACATACGACACCATAATCTGCTAGATATTCGGACAGTGAAAATTTTGAAAGTTTGTCTTTGGACTAGTTGGAGATCGCTAAACTGTGCATATCATCCATCTGCCTGAAGTTCATGTAGTGTTGTACTCTCTTTAATAAGCACAACTTTGATGTCAGCCTTTACTTCTGATCCATAAGCTTGAACAAGGACACACAGCTGCCTTCGCAGTTCACTCAGTCTGTTCAAAGTACTATTAAAAAAAAAAAAAAACAAAAAACCTGAGCTGTGGAATAACTCCATTAAATCACTGGATGCTCCACAGGAGTGGAGGATCTTGGCCCCTTCATGGTCACCAAATTCATCCCATATATTGCAAGAAATGGCAGGAATCCATACATTGCTAACTTCCCTGGGAAGGATAGGAAATCTACTGAGTGACCCCAGCATATCTCTGATTTTATCCGAAAAACTGAGGAAATTAAGCAGCTTTATTAAAAAAAAAAAAGAGTGAATTTTCTGCAGTTCTTGCTTTTTCTAGACGTTTGGGGTTTTTTTTACCTAGTTAACAAGGTCTTACTGAGACCATTTTGTTCTTCTCTCAGCCCTATTTTCACCAGTGCTTTAGGCTCAGTCTTCTGTAAGTGGGATCTGCCTGTCTTCACCTTGCCTTTCAACTTGGCCTTGACCCTCTACCTGGCTGCATCAGGACCCTATAACCTCTTCTTCCCTACAACTGTCATTCAGCCTGCAACAGCAACAACAAACATCACCTGGACGGATGCTGAAGTGCCAATGGTAGGACGCCTTAAAAATAGACTTCTCTATTTACAAAGAAAACCACTAGTGAATCATACTATCTTCCTTATGGCTTGGCAATAAAACAATTCCCTTTATAAGATAGCTATTATGCAAAATACAAAGATTTGCTCCAGGAATTGACATTTTTGATAGCCTGAAAATAAGAATCTTTTTGGTATCTTGTATCTTTAATTTACAGTTGGATCTAAATTATAATCTTCAAAGAGCCTCTAGAATCTAATTACACATTACTGTTCATATACTGATCAGTGCCCCATACATAACCTTGTGCTGAGACTACCAGTTAACTCACAGGTTAATTTCAGTTTTCCATGCAGAAAGACCTGTGTTTTTAAAATCTTTCTGACTAGAAATGAGCAACCAGATACTACTATGGACGAACGGTTACAAGCTTGAGTGCAGGCATGTGTTCACATATTTTCAGTTAATATTCAAGAGGGACCTTTGACAAAAATATTCTCCTACATAACGTGGTAAATAACGCAGATACTAGAGTAACAGCTTTCCCCTAAGGCTCAGTGGACTATTTTGAGGGGTTCCCAGGGAGTGATTATGAAAAGGAAGTTAATTGACACTAAATAGCAAGCCACACAAGTGACATTTCTAAAAGTGTTTACCACGGTGCATCATTTTATGTGGACTATAAATGGACTGCTCCACATGGAGGAATGCAACATTTTGAAGAAAAGTGTCCTAAAACCATCTCTAAGCTGTAACCAAGCTTGGCTCTGTTCCATCAACCCAGCAACTCTCATTCACACTCCTAGTGAATCCCAAGGGAGTTTCAGTTTTAAAATTAAACTACAAACCTGATAACAAATTGTCTTTTTTCTTTTTTTCTTTTTTTCTTTTTTTAATTCATGCAGCTCCTGCAATCCATTCCTGTTGGGGTGGGCCAGGTTTACGGCTGTGATAACCCCTGGACTGGAGGAATTTTCCTGATTGCTTTATTTATCTCTTCTCCGCTCATTTGTCTGCACGCGGCAATCGGATCAGCAGTGGGAATGCTGGCAGGTAAGGACTTGATTTGTGTTTTATAGATATACATATACACCTTTCTCTTTTAAGAATTCTTTTGATTGACTTCCCCATTCTCCTACTCCATTTTACGATGGCGGAAATCTTCAGAAGAAAGAAGCGTATTTATGGCTGAAATTATTTTTTATCATTAAATACTTCATTTCTGGATAGATTCTGGTGGATTTAGGAACAGCTTAATAAAAGCCACAGCCATCAGTCTGAATGCACAGACCTCAGGGATGCATTTAAGGTTTACATGTACTCTTGTTCACTCATATATCTTCCGCTGAAATTCTGTGGCCAAATTCAGCTCAGCAGCACCATGGAAATTCCACCATGATGGCATTAGATTAAAGTGTTTAGTTTTAGACCATAGCAACATGACTACAAATAGGAACTTGGCGTATGTATGTGGGCTAGAGCCCTTAAAAATTTGGATTCATGCCATTTCTCAGCCGCTTTTATCTATTTGTCTAAGGAATGACACACGTCTTTGGCTTATTTTCCAGCGCTGAGCTTGGCAACACCTTTTAGCAAAATCTACTCCGGCTTGTGGGGCTACAACAGCTCCCTCTCATGCATCGCCATTGGAGGCATGTTCTACGCTTTCACCTGGCAGACACATTTGCTGGCAATTGCCTGTGGTACGTACCCGACGGGTTTTCACTACTGACGTGTTTCTTTTTGAAGTGAAACAAGATGCATTTATACTAAAGGTGAGTTGAAGCCAGATGGCCAGCTCTAGACAGGCAGATGGACTTAGGCGAGACTGACAAATGATTGAGTGGGATGTTGGAGCCATTGCTCTAGCGTACTTTGACAAAATAAAAACAGTGCTTTCACTTTCAGCCAAGAGTTGTGTTCAAAACAGGAGCCGTGATCAGTGGATGCTGATTAACTAAGGTCTTTCAAATCAGATGCTTAGTTTTGAAGCATTAATTTTGTTTGTTCAATGTTGCTGTATGAATCCTATTGTTTTTTTCAAACATAGATACCAGCTCAAGTTCCTTCTTTGGAGAAGGGCATATCTAAGCCCCATATCTATAAGTTTTATAAACTGGAGCTCGAGATCAGTCGCACCTGTAGTTAGACAGTACAGTTTCCCCAGCCTATTGAAATGGATACCAAAAGCATGAGCTAGGCAACACAGAGTGATTGAGGAATTATTTATAAGGCAATTCCATATGAAATTTCAATATCACAGTGAGCTGGGAGTGAAACTATTGCTCATTCAGTGCTCATATAAAAAAAAAGATTTAGCTTTGTATCTCATTGACCCACCTTCTAGCCCTAGAGGCAGGAGAAATGGGGTGGAAAGGTTATTTTCCTATTTAACCCCATCCATCAAGCCACATACTTCACATACCAGAGCATTTTTAAAAAACTTCTGTTTCCATAGTCATTTTTCATCACTTCAGTATTTTTTTTTTTGTTTTATCCTTTCCATGAGCTCCAGGTTGGAGGGGACACAGTGCAAAGGAAAGAGCTTTAAGAGGGGCATGGTCATAAACATTGGTTTAGCTACCCAAGCCAGTGTGAGAGATATTTGTCTGTTCTCCATGGACAACCAAACTCACCAGGAACTACCTTTCTTTTTCACAGCACTCTTCAGTGCCTACCTGGGAGCAACGGTGACTAACATGTTGTCTGTGGTAAGTAGTGTATTAGCTGGGGTCTTCTTACCAAAGACAGATTTGAATACTGTACATTTTCCTGGCTTGTGAGGCAAAACAGCAAGACTCGGAGAACAATTCGGCCAAAGGCAGAACTGGTTTGGGAGAGGGGACATCTGCCCAGGGAGTTGGTGTGGTTCCCATTGAAACAGAGTCTGCATGAAATTTCGCAGCTCAGCACTCAACACCTCTGAGATAGTTAAATCTCTATACTTAGGGCCTGAAGCGATTGGAATAAAAAGCCCTCCACATGTGTAAAGAAAACTCAAATTTGGTTTAATTTCTTTGCCCAAGTGCCAAAAGACAGTCAGTACAACAGCCCAAAGTAAAGTGGAATGCTTCTAGTACCCACTCCTGTCTCACCTCCATCTACTCCTATCTCATCTCCATCCAAGACCACTGCAGATGCACAAAGAGGAGGCAGCTTTCTCACCAGAGCTGGTAAAAGCTGCAGGCTAATGCACAATGTCAAGATCTCATTAAAAAAAAATCCTGCCTCCCCAGGGAGAGACTCCATGCAAAATCAAGTCCAGACTTTCTTGAAAAGCTTGTTGCAAGTTGCCTGGCTCCGAGTTTTGTTCAAGGGCTAGGGGATCAAAAGAAAGAAAGACACATAGGCTGTTTCTGTTTTTCTTTGCAGTTTGGGGTGCCATCAGGAACCTGGTCTTTCTGCTTGTCTGCACTGACCTTCCTGTTAATAACCACAAAAAACTCTGCCATCTACAAGCTGCCACTCTCCAAAGTCACCTATCCAGAAGCCAACCGAGCTTACTATCTGAAGGTGAAGAAACATCAGAGGTCTTGCTATGAGGTATAAAAGCCCAAGAGAGATACTTTGCATATTCTAAGGCAAGAATGTAAGATATTTCAAAAAAAAAAAAAACAACATTATTTTTGTGCTATAAAGTCAAAAGACCAAAAAAAAAAAATCCACTTTCCAAGTAGACACACTTTTCCTACCGCATTTGTTTGTTCTGTCCTGATTAGATAAGACTGTGCTGTGCTGGAAAGACCTTTCCCAACACCACTCTGTAATGATTTAAAAGCTCATATGCCTGAAAAGACACTTGAACTTTAAGAAGTGGGGAAATTACTTAGAAGTTGAAAAGAAATACTTGTTTGAGACATCCCAGTCACATCAATCGGATGTAAAGCAATAAAGAGCAGAGCATCTCTCAGCATCTGATGACACACCAAATTAATGGCTAAAACCAGCTTATGACAGCAGTAGGATACATCTTAGAGAGCTTTACAGTAGCAGAGAAGTGGAATAAAGAGTACCCTTTGTTAAGTAGAAAATAGGTGGTGAAGAATTCTACCTGGACAATCTCTCGAGCCTGATAGAGATGCGCGTCAGCAATCATCACACACAAGATGGACACAGATAAATTGCAGGCAGGGTTGCTAACACTTGCAAGACTTGTGGTAAAAAAATCACAATAACAGCAGGGAGGGGGTGTCTATCAGTGTCAGCTTGCAGATGTTTCAGTTAGGCTCTAATATTTTATGGAAAAAAATGTTTCAAGTCTACCCAGTTGCAGAGAAAAGTCTGTAACCCAAGGCCAATAAAGAAAATGCTAGCAGAAAGAATCTTTTTCTATTAAAAGTAATAAGTTTAATGATTTTATGTTAATCTCCTTATTTTTCTTAATACTTGCACTTGGTTATGGGTTAGCAATGGAGGGGACAGCAGCAAAGTCATTTCTGTCCCGTTCCTACAGAATAAAAATCAGTCAGTTCAGTCAGTGCAAAAGCAGAACAAATTTGAGCTGATCTTCTTGACTTCTCTCCCTACACCAACCCTGTCAGCCCACAACTCTCAAGTAGCAAAACAGCACAGTTTTCCAGCCTGCTGCCAAAGCTGCTGCTCTGCCATGTCCCTCCCCATCACCCCGTGATGGGAAGAGGATGGCTGGAGGACCACTGCACGTAGCAGAGCTCTACAGCAGAGCAGCCTTGTGTCACCTCCACACAGGTTCCTGGGGTCTCCAGGTAGGGAAGGAGGAAGCTGACTTTGCACCCAGACAGGGCCAGTCACCTCACTGGGGTCAACTCAGCCACCCTTCAGCCTGGCTCATCAAGATACTTCATCTCATGATGAAGCTAACACCTTCACTGCAAATACTCCATAAGCTGAGGTCTTCAGTTGGCAGTAACGTCCCTCCCGGGAAAGCCGATCAAAACCTATTCCTCTCGTAGCACAGGAAATAAAAAAGTAGCCCGTGAATAGTGCTACTGCTGATTTTTGAGGCTAGAAGGCAAAAAAAAACCAAAAACATGTCTTTTTATGAACATCAAAAAGATCAGAGTTAAAAATATTTGAGATGAACTGCTGGCAGTATTTTCCAGTGAGGAGTTAGGTTTCCAGATGTTTGACAGTATTTCTGTATGACTGACACTCCAGAGAGCACTTGTAAAAATGCACCTTTTGCTGTGTTTTACTTGGTAAATATCAACATAATATTGTATGAAGTTAATTTTTAAAACAAATATTCATTCTTTTTTGAGTTTGGTATAACTTTTCCTCTATTTATCATCAGTAAGCTCTTCCAAAGACAGTTTATCTCTTAAGTAAGTCATCTGGAAGACACTGGAAAATAAAATTATGAAGTCAGTGTATGAGGGATATTTAGGAAAGCTTCTAACTTCTGCTCTTTGTACTTACGGCATTTTGTGGCATCAACACCTTCTTAAATGTGCAAAAGTCTGCTTCAGTACAGGAGGCACGATCAGCTGAAGGCACAATGTTGTGCCTGCAGAGTTACAAGCCACGCTGGAAACCTCCTTGAGACCAGATGAGGACTTGTTCCAAGGGGAGATGCTGGACGGGCCCCCAGATTGGGCTTTGATGAGGTCATGTTCTGTCCAGAGGATGCATCTCTCCATTTGTCAAACGGTGATGGAGAAGTGTATCTTCTGCTATCTGAACCACCCAGGACCATGTGTGTCCCTGAGAAGCAAACCTACAAAGGCTAGCTTTCACCCTTATGTCAAAATCTGCACTTGGGTAAGAGTACACACTTTACACCAGTGCAAATCAGCAGATTTCCTCCGACTGGTGCTATTTCAGCTTGCTGTTGCTGAGCAACAGAGACATTTTGGCAGTATCATAAAGAAATCATATGCACAGAACAGAAAAACAACAAAAGAAGGCCATATCTCAGCCATTAGAAAGAGTCTGCACATCATTCAAAATTAACTCTTCATTTTACACTATCATTCTCCCCACCACCCCATGTAAAATAACAGGTTTTGGTAATTTGACATGTATATCAGTCAGAATACGTATATCATGCTTTTTCCCATTATTGTTCATAAAGCAATCATTGCTAACAGGACTAATTTATCTTATTATTGAAACTGTTCCCTTTTTTTGTTTTTTTTTCTTTACATCAAATAAATGCTATTCAAATCACAACTTTTTTTTCAAGCACTCTTTTTGCATTCTTGTTTCTGACACACAGGTGATAATCAGACTCAAAAGCAGCATTTATGCTGGTCAGGAGTTTTGGGGCTCTTTCCTAGACTACTTCCCTCCCAGTGACAGCGTAAGAGAGCAAAAGAGATATCACTATGTTTAACATTTAGAAAATCAATTAATTAATTAATTAAAAAAAAAACCCAAACAAACTAAAGCACAACACTAAACCACCTGAAAACAGTGACATCTGCTTGGAAAGCAGAGTTCATCCAAAAATCTATCTCAAATGAACTGCCTCACTGTCATTTCCTAAGCCACTCTCGTTGCTTCTGTCTGATGTGCACAATTCTCTCCAAGACTCCCAGTTCTGTGTCAAGCAACTGTGACCCTCTCCGCCGTTTGGCACTGGCATTTCTCCTGCCCCCAGCACGCTCCGCTGTGGTTCGGCTGCACACTAGCTCTGATGGTAGCCACACACCTTGCAGTCCTGCATGAGGTGTGCTGTCAGCGGTAAGGGGACGGGAATGACAGTTTAAGACAAGAAATCACAAGATGTTGGGCAAGGACCAGACAATTTTTGTCAGCGGAGCCCTCTCCTCTCCCTTCCCAAAGCGGTGCTGCTTCTTCACGGAGCCCAGGGCATGCTGACAACACCAGCAGTGGTACCAAGCCACGGGCTACAGCCCTCAGTTCCCCGTCACCAGCAAACCAGTATCTGGGCAAGCAGAAAAGAGGCCAATATTTAGCTGGGCAGCTGTTCTGGTTTTATTCAGTGAGGGGTGGCTACAGTGGCACTTTCTGTAGGAAGCCGCTGGAAGTTGTTTCCCCTTTGTCCAGTGGACTCAGTCAGGCCTAGGGCAGACCCGCTGCTGGCCAGGGCCAAGCCAGTTGGTAGCAGAATGTTCCCTGATAACACCCCTGTGATAATGTATTTAAGAAGGGGAAAAATAA
>WHYT01015809.1:6982-30671 GCA_009806455.1 Tetrax tetrax
CCTGGAAACGTTCAAGGCCAGGCTGGATGGGGCTCTGAGCAACCTGATCTAGTCAGGGAGGTCCCTGCTTCTTGCAGGGGGGTTGGACTAGATGACCTTTGATGGTCCCTTCCAACTCTAACCATTCTATGATTCTATGATTCTATTCTATAAATTCCCAAGATGAAATACCAAAAAGTTTTATAAGAACTCAACCATTTGTAAGAACAAAGACCAAGACTTCCAGTTAACAGAAGAACAATATTTATTCATATTTACTTATTGAAGTACTTTACAAATGTTAACATACCTTTTAAGAAACTATGTCCAATTATCAGTGTGAAGGTTTTCAAAAACAACTCTGCATTTCACATACCAGTGCATGTAGAGAGATGTTGTACCCGATGTATATTTAAGCAAGGAGTCAAGGTCTCCCTGAACTGTAACCTATTAAGGTAACGCTGTGATAGGTACAAAGTCAGGGTACTTTATGCAGCATACTTGTAACATACTTTTCTAATCTTTAAATAATTAACTTACTTTCCATCTTTAATTTTATTTAAATGTACTTCTTGGACGCGTTCCACTCTGGAACGTCAACAGATTCATATATTCACCTGAGGGCATATGGAAAGTTCCGGAGTGAGAGTTTTCACTCTGGGCTTCTGCACTTTGCCAGAAAGCACGGCCCTCTCACAGCACGGACAAATAATAATTTACTGGTGCATCCTTCCCATTAGCACAGAGCAGTCTGAACCAAGCTGAAAATTGCATCAAAATAGCACTGGCATTTTAAGCACGAAATCATCACACATACAAAAATCCCATCACATGTATATTTTGCTTCCAATTATTTTTAAATTAGGTTAAAAAGTAAAATATTACCATTTCTCTAATTTTACATGTCAGACTGAAGAAAAAGCAAATTAAAAACTAGTGAAACCTGAGAGATCAGTATTCAGCACAGACACTGCCTAGAGGCAGGGTAAAGGGAGAGAAATCTGAAACTCTAGTCAGTGTACTGCAGAACAGCACAACTTTATTCTTAAATAACATTTTTCTATATACACTGTAGCCCAAAGAGACATTACAAAACTAAGGAGTGGACAGCATATGGTAAGAATTAAGATAAAACAGCGATAAGTCTCCAAATTCTTGGAAGAGAGTAAAATTTAAAATCATTTCCTCTCCCATGTGTTAACATTTTAATGTTGAAGCCTTCACAACAGCCAGCCATCCTAAGGATGGATCAGCATTACAGAAAACTATCTAAATCATACAAAAAACATGACCACATAGCCTCTCCTGCCAGAAGGAAAAGCTTGAAAGACTGGATATCAAAAACTTGAATGATGTAGATGCTTTTGAGCTGAACTGTTAGTCTTTTTGATATTAAGAAAGCATGCTTTACTGCACGTCTGCTTTACTTGTTTCCTTGGCTTTTGCTCAGAGGCGCCTGTATTTCACCAATACAGCAATGTCTGTTTATCAAGGGGTGTAATTTGAACTGCATGTACCCTCTTCAAGAAAAATTATATCCATTTGGCCACGAAAGTACATACTAGATTTGGAAAAAAAAAAATAAAGTAACACAAAGAGGTGGTATTAACAAATAAGTGATAACAGGGTTTTCCCTCCTCTCAGACTGAAGTCACGCTTTCAGATTCTATGACAGAAAATTAGGATCAAATGTGCTCACAGGTCACAGAAATATCTGCAGTCTGTCGAAGCAGCTACCAGGGAAAAGCCCTGTGATCAGAAGGTGTCCTGGTTTTGTGTAGTGGAGGGGGCTATGGTGGCAGCTTCTGCAAGAAGCTGCTAGAAGTTGTTTCCCCTTTGTCCAATGGACTCAGCTGGGCCTAGGGTGGACCCGCTGCTGGCCAAGGCTGAGCCAGCTGGTAACAGTAATAACGCCTCTGTGATAATGTCATTAAGAAGGGGAATATAAAAAAAAAAAAAAAATTAAAAGAAGCAAAGGAAAAGTAGAGAAGGGGAGGCATGAGTCCTGTGGGCCTTGCGGCCCTCACCCTCTGTCCTCCCGCCGGGCAGCAGACTGGGCCCAACTCGGCCCAGCCTGGCTGCAAGAAGTGGAGAGGAGATGAGATGTAAAAAGATCCTGAAAGGCATCTGCCTGAGCCGACTGTGAAGAATTTCTTGTGAGAGGAACGTCTGCAGACGCCAAGGTCAGTGAAGAAGGACCTCCTGCAGCCCAGTGGTGATGACCATGGTGGAGCAGGTTGTCCCCCTGCAGCCCATGGAGGCCCACGGAGGAGCAGAGATCCACTTGGAGCCCAAGGGAGGAGCCCGCACTGGGGGAGGTGGATGCCTGAAGGAGGCTTGTGGCCCATGGGAGGGACCCCACCACGGAGCAGGGGAAGAACGCGAGGAGTTCTTCCCCTAAGGAAGAAAGAGCAGTGGAAAATGACATGTGATGAACTGGCCATAACCCCCATTCCCTATTCCCTTTCTGTACTGCTCAGGGCAGGGAAGGGGGTAGAGATAATTTGAAATTAAGTTAAACCTGGGAAAAGAGAGGGGTTGGGGGAAGTTGGGGTGGTTTTGTGCTCTTTCTTATTATCCTGCTTTGGTTTTATTAATAATAATAAATAAATAGTTTTCACCAAGTCAAGTCAGTTTTGCCCGTAATGGTAACTTGAATGATCTCTCCCTGTCCTTATCTCAAACCTCGACCTTTTTGTTATATTTTCCCTCCTCCATTCTCTCGGTGGATGAGGAAGAGTGAGTGAAAAACTACATCACTTGGTCCCAAGCAGGGCTAAACTATGATGGAACGACATCAGCTCTGGAACTGCCTGAAAAGCCAGCCTTGGAGCTGAAATGTTAGGTGAATATGCAAAAACTTTTCTTAGGCACTTAATACCTTATTCAAAAAGGAGCTTATTTAGTCATGCCTGGAGAAATCAGGCCTGGAAAATACAGAAACCCAGCCCCATTAAAGAGGGAGGGCAACAGATAGAAAGAAAAGGCCACTAAGAAAGAAAACTGGTGAGAAAGCAATATATCTTTTTTGAAGGCTAGCTCAAAAATGGCTATCTGTTTAAGTAAAATAAGTTGCTATCCTTTACTGCATTCCGTACATGCAATAGAAGGAAAGAATGCCAAAGTGGAAAACGGGGAGCAGAAGTAGGAAGGGGCAAAATATGACATGAAAACAAATGAAAACCAATAACACACCCTGCCCCAAAATAGCTGGAATAGAGCTTCAATTGATTAGTTGTCAGTCACTTGTTCAACGATGTGTGGAAGGGAGAGGAAGGAAAAATTCCTGACTAACCCTTCCATATTTCAGAATGCCAAAAAGAATCAAGACATTTAAATCTTACTGTAAGATGGGCTTCATTTTTGTAAACTACCCATGCCCCCAAATTCTTCAGCACATAGGATTATATTTACGTTTTTAAAACTGTTCTGCGTGGAGTTTTTAATTGTCCCAATCCCTTCCAAATTAAAGCAGAGAAAGCTGCCTAACAATACAAAAGTCCTAATAAATAAGTTATGTGGGAAATATTGCCTTTGTTATTTTCACACTGAAAAATATATTCCATACCGCAGAGATAATAAGAGCATAAAACACTAACACTACATTTTTCTATACCATTCTGCATAATTAACTATGCAGCTGTTCATTCATTCAGCCCCAACAACCAAATTAATTTGCAACCAGTTTGCAGGGGATAAATGAGAGCAGATCACATGCACTACAGAAGCAAGTGAAGCTGCTCACATGCCACATAGCACAGCAGGGACACAAGGTGTCCAACAGTAAGAGAAGCAACAGGGGGTTGCAAACCAGCATTTTCAAAACAGCAGCTGAGAAAAGGCACTTCATCATTAGTTGCCTTGTAGTAAGACTCCGCGTGTTTTTGGATGGGTCTCATGGTATGTCAGTGCTCTCTGATGTTCTCCTGTCCTTCTCAGAGTCAGGTCAAAACCTTTAAGGACACAAAATACAAAACATTTTACAGCTAACCTAACCTAACCTTTACAGCTCCTTCGTATTACTTGTATGAATCAGCATTACAGCCCCAACACCGACCGGGGTTCCACTGTGCCCGTACAATCAGTGCTCCAAATTACTTATCTTTTAAAGAAATAAATCAGGGAAAGACCAAGCAGAGGAAAGCCCAGGAATGGCAGGTTCTTCAAACAAGGTCACACAGTAGGTTGAAGGTGGAACCAGCAGCGTCAGTATCTGCTGACTGCAATGTCACATGTACTTTACCAGACGCTCCAGTAAGCTATGACTTCGCCCTTTTCAGTTTTTAAAAATATATCCTATTCAGGTTTTTATATCTCATCCATCATCACAAAAATGTGATGAGCAGTGAAACCTGCTGCTTTGATTGTGGTTTCTTATTTATTCCATTTTGCAGAGTGGCAAAGGAAGCATTGCTAATATATATATGGTGTCATTCCATCTGCCCCTAGGTTACCGGCCCCGCACCTCCCTGCTGTGCTGGCCTGCTGACAGGGGGAGTTAATGGATGACAATGCAGCAAAGTACTTCTGATTAGCTAAAAACTAATGGCTCAACTGTTTTCATAGGAATTTAGTACAGAGGAATCATGCCACAATAAAAGCTCCGAGGTTTCAATTCTCAGTTTGATCCTATAAAAGTGGATCAGGGGCAGTGCCAATGTAAGTGTCCCTCTATGCTGGGAGGGAAGGCAAAACCAACACATGCACAAAATTACAAACCCCACAGAAGACTAATGCACAGAAGGACATTGTTTCTCTATTCCTCATCTTAAACCTGTCTGCTGAGGCTAGCAAGAAAGATGATAATTTCTTGTAGGGAGGCTTATGCAATAAGACACCATAACAGATCTGAGGAAATGCCAGTGAAGTAGCTCTCCTAAACCTCCTATTGCTACCAACCTGGATGGGTTTTGGGTAGGAAACATGGCTTGTTCCCTTACCCTCAAGTCCCTGCCAAAAGGAATCCACTTGAAACAAGAACCCATATGCAGCATTATGGTACAATTCCCATGCAGCCTGTGCCTATAAAAAATGTTTATAATGCCAGTTCCAGTTAAAGCAATCAGAAATTCTACGATTTGGGTTCAAGTTACTCAAACGATGGGACAAGATTCTTAGACCATTTAAAATAAAAGATTATTCTCTTTCTTAATCAATTGATTGACTAATTATAAGCTGTATCTCACAATGTTTCACTCTTTTTCCAGAAAGAGGATGTTAAAATTAAAAAAAAAAATTAAAAGAAATCAACCTCTAAAGTAGCAACATCCCCATGCTCCAAGATATATTTAACATGCTCAGCAGCCATACTGCAACCAGCTCCAATAACCATAAGTGTGATGCAAACAAGAGCCTTTTCCTAACTATAAATCAACAGCTTTCCAACAGGATCTTAATCCATATGTCATACATTCTTTGTGTATTCACAAACCAGTTTAGAAACATGTAAACATTCAAAATCATCATCACCACTCCGAGTTGCTGAAGACTTGAAATCGTAGCTATGACACGGTGCTCTCATCTGTGAGCAACAGACATTCAATAAAGAATTTTAGATAGACTTCTTTGGTAGCTTTTACTTGCTTGCGAGATTTATTTTTTTCCAGTTCAGACCTTTATACATACTAGACATCAAAATATTTTTAAAATGCCTTTATGGTAACAGCGCCATAAAAGCACCTCCTTAAGCTACATCTCATGTCCTGGAGAGGCATTTAAAAGACACGTTATTGAGAGGGGTCCACAGGTCACAACTCAGAGAATGGTTCCCAACATCCATGAACAAAGTTCATTTCTTTATTCAGTGGCCAAAAGCTACAGTCAAAACATGTGACAGGATGAGTGCAGCACCAAGGTAACAGCAAGGTTATTGCCAAAGTGATGGTCTTGGTCTTAGGAAAGAACATGGTGGGTCACGTGCCCACTAGAGCACACACTACAGAAGCACAACGCAACATCAGCGGCCTTTTAACACTGCCTGTTAAAAACATCAATAACCATCTCTTCAATAATTTGTGTATTCAAAGGCTGTCAAGATATGTTCCTTTCATTTCCTTTGTCTTTTAAATATTTTTCTTACCTGACACCCATAATAAAACATTGCTGATAGGCTGAAATCCACTACGTTCACTTTCTAACTACGGTTTTATAGTCCATTTTAAATTTCCAAAATTAATTTAAAATAGAGACTCTCCTGCACAATTCAACTCGTAATGATGGACTGTAGAATATCAGCAAGACAGAAATTGCAGAAAAGATAATGAAAGTCTTTGCAATGCTATTAGATGAATATGGAAATATGATCAAAGAGAGCTTAAAAATCTGTTGTTCAATAAGAGAAATAAAATTCTAATTGTAGGACTGCTTTTTCAACAGTACTGCTCAAAATCTTTTCACAGTGGAACAGGTATAAACAAGGATATAATAGGAGGACAAAAGAGCTGCACAGGTATAATTGAGGGCAGTCTATTTTGATTGCAGAACCTGCATTACTCAGGCTGATGCATTAGTCAGAGAAAACACAGCTAGACATTAAATCCCAGGCTGAGTTTCCTGGGCTAATAATTAGAAAGCCATTTCTTTTTTTTTGTTTTTACTTGGAAAAAGAGCAAATTTGATATGGAAATCACAGACTCAATAACTCGATCCCTTGAGGCCATTTCTACAAAGTCACTTTTCAAAGCAGAACCACAATATAAGACCATCTGGAGGTGCAAGTTCCTACAGAATACTATTTCTTGCTTATTAAATGGCACTTCACATCCAGAAAGAATTTCACTGGGGCACCAGACTCTATATTGGGTTTTGGTTTTGTTTGCTTTTTAAATTAATTTCAGGAAACAGGTGAAATGAGTTTCACCTACAAGTTCAAAGAGTTTGGAAACAAATGTCCATAATAATTCTCTCACGCTCTATGAGCCACACAGAGTCTGGAAATTTTACTTTCCTGACTGGTATGTTGTTCACTGCCTACAGTTTAAAAGAATCTCCTGCTGTTTGTAGGCTGGATTTTAACCTTAGTGTAGGCATGCCCAAAGCACCGTGTGGTCACTGGGCATTGATCCCTACTCATGGCCAGTGGGCTTGTACAACCAGGTCTACGTGGCATTGTGTGGTGCAGACAGAAACAGCCGTGCCACCAAAGAGAGCATCTTCCTGACTCCCTGAGGTGTGCCAAGTCTCATGCTGTCCGTGAGGCTCACCCAATTGCTCTCATCTCCAGCTGCCCAGCCACTGACCTGGACTCACAGCTTCCTTGCAAAGCGCTGTGACTTTACTCCCTCTTCAGGCTGCTTTTGGAGTAAGGAATCCCAGGATGTTCAGCTAAGATATCCAACCACATGTAAGCAGCCAGAGAAGTCTGTTTCTTCATTCAGCATTCATTATTGGCAACATGGGGCAAAATATTCCAACATCCCCGAAAACAGGCCTACCTAGAGTTCAGCATGCAATGCTAAGAGGAGTTAACAATGCAGTTAACATCAAATAATGCCGTTTGTTTTGCTGTGGTGAAGCAATAACAACATGGTGATGCCATTGGGAACAATGGCAATTACACAGCAAGTTGCTTTAGCATGACCATATTATTACAGCTTGATAATAGGCAATCAAAACTTTATTAGCAATCATCATCAGCATCTATTATTCATTGCTTAGATCAAGCTAAGAAGGGGAAAGCTGCACGCATACCAGAAACAGGACTATGAGCCAGTCTAAGCACAGGGTTGGAAGCCAATTCCATAGCCATGGAGTGCTGAGTCACTGCATAAACTTTAGCGCTCAGTTACCACCTCAGTTGTTCTGTGTATAAAATTGATTTATTTTTTTTTTTACCAAGAGACATTATTAGCATTAAATAACTCAGGTGTACACATATTATTGGCATTAATTTCTTAGTGGCTACCAATTCAAAGTTAAACTATTTGACTGGAAGTTTCACGTACGTACATCTAAAGCTGCAAGCATGCAATGCATGCAAGCAGACACCTCAGGTTGTAGAATATGTGCACCTATGTATTTATGCACAAACTAGTCCCTAAAGCATGTGTAAATACATACCTAAGTGTGTCTTACCCTAAACGGTTTGTTTGATTCATGTCCTTCATACTGTAAGCATGCTGGATAAAGATGCGTGTGGACGCTGAAAGGAACAGTGCTAGCATGCAAAGTGTCTTCAGTACAGGCACAATTTGTGCAGGTAATTTCAGTACCTGAGTTTTAAGTTTTTGTCACAGTATCAGTTTTTTAATTATGCTAATGAGGCCTAGCATGACAACCAACCTATATTCCCAATACGTCCTACAGTTCAGAAACTCTAAAAATAAACCTGAAAACAATCCTCTGCTCCTTCTCAGTAAGTTACTTTAATTTATATTCAAGAGGCAACCAATGTACTCTCTGTTTATTTCCCTACCTTATTTTAAGTCAAGTAACTATACAATTTACCCCAACCTTAACAATTACTTAATAAGCAAATTAGCAAAGTACCAGAAATAGCTGACTAGAGAAGCACACCCCAGTGTTTTCTAACTACTTGCTTCCACTGAGATTTATGCCTCCACCTCTTTGGCGTAACCAGACATGACTGCTACTAGTAAGAAGTTAAGATTTTCATTATCCAGCTCCATTTTTCCCTCTTTATTCAACAATGAAAAGATTATAAGGTAATTAAAATTTAGGCCTCCCAATCCTGTAACCTGACCTGTGTGGGCAGGTATAAATTACCTGCACAAACTAACAACCCTTTGCAGACGCACAGAAATTCATCACCTAGATCGACTTCCAAAAAAAATTTATTCTCTTCACATAAAGCCCTCCCCCCAGGCATGTACCTCCAACTGGTGTTTTTTCCCACCATTTGCATTACTCTTGAAAGTCTTACTGCAACTCCAAGGTTACCAAAAACAAATAAGCATCACTGGACTACTGAGTCACCCTTCCCTTCTCATTCCCTGTTCCACTAAGCAAGGAAAAAAAGCAATTATTTTGAGTGATGGGAGAAAAAGAAAGAGAGATGAAGAGGAAATATGTTTTAGAGGAATAAAAAAAAAAAAAAAAAAAAAAAAAAAAAAAAAAAAAAAGATGCAGTTTCAGGAAACAGAAGAACCAATAAATACCAAGCTAGGATAATATATACTGATAGGAGAAAAGTGGGAGATTAACAACATCAAAAAATTAACCTGGTGGAGATTGATCAGGTTATGAAACAAGTTTATTTTCACTTAGAGAATATCAAGTGTCTGGTATAATCTAGCCAGGCAAGACAGGAAGAAGAACAACATTGGACTGATTCAGGAAACAACTGGACAGGATCCATTCCCATTAGGGCATAGAAACCTCACAAAGATTAATGACTTTTGTCTGCTACAATAAACCCTACAACATTTTTCACTCCTGTTTTATGGTATATTTGTTTTAATGCAAATGAGAGGAGTATAAAAAAGAAACAAAAAACTTTAAAAATATATACATTGTGCATTCTGGGCAGGCTGCCAATGTGAGTATAAAACCCCTGCTCCATGAGCAAACACGGAGCTTCACCAATTTACATCCAATCATTTTACACCGAGAAAGACAGAAAAGTTCCCCACCTTCCTGGACAGTATTTACTTTTATTTTATTTAGTACAAATAGTGAGGTACATCTCAACTGAGAGAGGCACTATTTGATATTTTTGCACCAGTTGGTGTCATTTGTGCTTTTCCAAATCCAGGCACTTTGTAACTCCCCCAGCCTGACAACCGCATCTGCCGCTTTTACGCCACAATGAGCAGAGGAAGGAGGTGAGCCCAGCGCAGAACATATCTAGGGATTGATCAGCTACCACCCCTGACTCAAGTGCTAATCTTAAGCACTTGCTTCCTTTCAGGTTTTCCATCCTAGTTTTATAAACAACCAAAGCATCTGATACATCTATTACTGGTAAGTAAAAGGGCCTGATTTCCCCAGCATCGATTGTATTTGAATGCAGTTCACACCAGTTCCTCTTCACAGCAGCTGTCAGCAAGGTCTGAATGACCTTGTTTAAAGTGTTTACGTTCTCAAAAGAAAGCAACATTATCTGAAGTCTGCTTTATGTTTATTTTGAAAGAGCAGAGACTTTATTTTGAAGAGTCCAACTGAATAAGTTTTCAAGACTTGTATGAGAGATTACACTGAAGCGTGAATAGCGATACTTGAAGCATGCTGCACACGTTGTGTAGGCCAGGGGCATGTAACAGGAAAGCAATGTGTGCTTACGCAGTTATGGGAGTATACAAATTGCCATTTGGTTGTCTTTGCACAATATGTTGGACAAAAATTAAAACAGAAACAAATGTGCAATTAATTTTGCATCTTGTAAGTTTAAAGGATAATGACAAATGAACCATCATAGCCCTAAAAAGGCCAGTCCTGAGCCAATACTAAGCAGTCTCCATTTGATCTTTCTTTCTTTCCTGAGAAGTTCCTTTTTATGGCTAGAAGTTTCTTTTTTACTTTAAAATACATTTGTGTTGCAGGGACCACTGCCCCAGGCCAAACTGTACTACCCAGCTTCTAGTATAACAACAAGGTATTGCAAGGACTCACTGTCACTATGAGAAACAACACAAGGTTGAAACAATGCAGCCTCCTTCCAAACACATAAAAAGGCTGGTGTGCAGCATGTCCTGGTCACAGACTTTTCCCACTCCCTATTCCCTTGCCCACCCCTTTTCTTTGTCTCTATAAAGCTCCTTACACAAAGAGATGAAGGCTGAGTCCCCAGACAAGCTCTTGGGACGGTATGACGTTTACAAGTACCTAAGCCACAAGGTATTAGGTAAACCATTTGTTTCGAGACCTGAAACTTATGTGCTACATAAAAATTTCACATAAGACTCCTCAAATAAGTCTCCTGTAATTTGTAACAACTATTTGTATATCCTGGCACAATATTTCAAGAATATTTCTACACCTTCAAAACGTAGCATAGCAAACATCGCAACAATATGATATTATTGATAGCAGTGAAATATTTTCACTTTTGAAGTGTACATAATGGGTCTAGCAAAAATTTGTGGTGGGAGATTTAAACAGATACACAGAAAAGCCCACTTAGCAAAACAAAATCAACACATGAGAAGATAACCAGTATGAACTGGCTTAACATAGGCTTACCCTAGCCCTGGTTTTGTGCTGATATACACCTGAGCGTGCAGGTTTGTGCACACACAGGCATATTGCTATCTTAATTCATGAATGTTAAGGAAATAAGAATTAATTTAGGAATTTGTTTCAATCACTACATATTCCCAGTTGTCCTAAGACACAATATAACCTGCACTGGTATTGTATTTCATCCAATCATGACTGCTTCCAAATCAGGATTATTTACTAACTTCAGTACAGTACTCAAAAGCAGTAAGAACTCCCAAAAGACACATCCCAACACAATAAGTATTTCAAAGGTTTTAAGTAACTTTGATGCAAAATTTCTAAGAAAAGGAAAAAAATAGCATCTTGAAAAGTGGCATCAGGAAGGTACCTTCTGCTCTCTATCGCTGCTTGTCTCTACTATTAAAACTCATTTCAAACTCTTTCTTACTGAATCGCAGGACCTGCATTTAAGGAAGAGAAAGAGTAAGAGCTGTTGAGAGTCTGGATAATCTTGCTACATTAGCATCAGTCGGCTACCAACTGGACTCAGCAGCAGTTTGGAAAGAGAAAAGAAACTGATCTATTGTGAGAATGGGGCATAGGGGGGAGAGGTTACAGGAAAAGCTGAGAATTTACCTCCACAAAGAGCTCTCCAGCACTTTCCCCATGTCAGTGTGATAATACTTGGTAAGGATCAGGATCACCTAAAAAGAAAATGAGAATAAATATAATTATATATGTAAACTTATATAACAAACAGAAATAAATCATGGGCAGCATTATTCTGGTGAATGCAAAAGTGAGGCTTCTGAAAACCTGAACCGTATTTCACTTTCTTTTTACCTCTTACCAGTTTTGCTTTTAGACTGAGTTTTTTCCTTTCTCTTTCTGAGAAGAGTGATTTCAGCATTCAAAGTTTTCTGCAAACCTGGTGACTTTGTGAAAGATTGCCCATTTCACAGGGATGGTGGAGTTGGAATAGTCACATAAATCCCCTCACCACACGAAAGCCCCCAAGCAATTTGTATGACTTTCTCGGCCAGAACCACCAATCTGCTTCCTAGTTTAAATTTAGGAGGCAACGGTCTTGGACATCTACAGACACAATTTCTTTTTTTAATCCAAAGTTTTAAACAATGGTGATTAACTTTGATTATCTAGATAACAAATTCAGGCAGAAAATGAGCTCTGGTCTTCCCTACAAGATCAGAAATGCAATTTTCATGTCTACAACTTTTTGTTCCTAGAAGTGTCACCTTTTTTTTCCCTTCAAAAACCAGCTCTGTGCTCTGTAAATTACTCATCTACATCATCATCATCAGCCAATAAAATAGACAAACAAATTTCATGCACAAAACATCTTCAGCCTATGAGAAGAGTCAGCAAGAAACACTTTTCATTCACTCAACATCTGACAAAATCACTGGTCAAACAACATAAAGCACTAGTCCATGACTGGTGTATAAAGTTGAATGCTATGGTTTATATTTAGACGGTTTAAAACAGATTTCCTTCCTCTGCTGCCAGTCCATATTAGTGGTTCTTATACCCATGTTCCCATAGCAACTCCACAGAGGTAGAACGGCAAGAACCCCATGTTCCTTGCACAGCTGTTGGCTTTCTTTAATGCAGGGTCAACGTCAGTCTCCAGCAGTTTGGAGCATGCTGTTACTTAGCTGGCATTTCCTCTGCTCCTGACCACCAGATGAAATCTCCAGCAAACAGCAACTGTAGGCATTCACTTTGATTATTCAGACAATTAAGATATTGATGATACATTCACGCTGCAGCCTCTGTATGGTGGAGCTTGTGAGACAACAGAATTCCAGACCATGGGTGTTAGGTACATGGCACTTTGGAAATAACGCAGTGTTTTGCAGAACTGAGCTGTAATACCAGTCCCAATCAGGGTTATCTAAACCTAATGAACTCACAAAACATATTTTTTGATGAATATTGATATAAGTAAAAGCAGAAAAAAAATCCATAATTCATAAAGAGGATTATTCTCTCCTATTCTCAGGAGAGTCGCAATCTATCAGACCACTTTGTTGGAATTTGATGATTTATGAAAATAAAGGCTTGGTTTAAAATAAAGCAAGCAAGAAAAAAAAAAATCTGTTACTTTTAAATAGGTTACTACAAGACTTACAAAGCCAAGAGAAAAAAAACATTTCCCCAAGGAGAGAGTATCTACTGATGAGGTTCCTGGCTACAGCCCAAGCACGCTCCATCAGGTCAGCTATTTATTCTATTGTCAGTGTATTAACTACAGCTTTCTGCTGGTGCTTGCAATTAAGAAGAAAAAGAAAGAAACTTCACTACTGGGAGCATCTATTGGCTCCAATTATTAAGGGAAAGTTTCAGACTGCTTTTCTGAACAATTTAAATGCCTCTTAGGCCACAAAAAAAATGACCTGGGAAGTTTTTTTTAAGAGATACAAGAATGCATATTTGGTGCATGAAAATAAAGAAAATATCAAAAGATGTGAGAGATTATACTTTGTTTCATTACATTCATGCAGAACTGGAAACTGAATCCTGAACTTAATAAGCTAACTTTTTTCATCCCTGTATATCCTACAACCATAACTTTTAAAATGCAGATGGTTTTTAGTAATGTACGCTGGGGCCACCCCGCCACAGAGTAAGCCCGATGTTTCATTTTGAATTAAACTGGTTACTGTCAGACACAGAAGATACTGTTGGGTTACCCTCAGTTCACCTGCTTTGAACTTCACCTCTACGGGAGCATCAACGAAGCTCCTTCCAGATGAGCCATGTCTGTAACAGTTCCTGTCCTGAGTGTTAAAGACTGTCAGGAAGAAGGGCTCACCGCACTGCTTGCTGGCTGTAGTTCATCCAGGGGATGCACACACTGAATCTCAAAGCTACTGTTGTTCCACACACTCCAAACAAATGGCTTTCAGGTAATTGCAGACTGCACTGGGGAGCAGTAAGACGTCTTATTTATGCTGCAGGATTGGTGCCTTAATCAGAGTCATAGCTCTGAGAAACGGATCTCAGTATTTTCCAGACTGACTGGTAAATTCATTTAAAAATTAAAGTTTCTTATTTTGCATTTCAGAAATACAGACAATGACTTAGTAGGAAAAACAAAGCCATAATGAGCCATCTTTGAATTCTTAAACACTGTTAGCAGATTCCTGTTGCAACCTAAGAAGTATGAGGCTGTCACAGGGCTGACCACTATTTCAGCTACGCCGATGGAGTTCATCTCAATGTCCAAAGAATGTAGGTCAGCTATTTAACAGATTTTACAGCATTGTCCTCTGGATTGTGGCCATCTTTTCAGGCTAAATAGAGATCCTGCTAACCAGAACAGTGTTTTTTTCTCAATTAATAAACATATCCAAAGGACAGGAGGAATCATTTCACAGTATAAATGTAAAGGTCTTCAGGATCTCTGGATTCTGTGCATCATTTGTAAGAGCAGAGCCCTATTTCACTGATTTCATTTCAATGGGACTCCATAATTACAAGCAATTTACAGGTTGGATGGAAGCCAATGGTTCATACACACGGCTGTCCCAGTGAAAGCGCTTGGGTGGCCTGTAGATGAGGAGAGGCCTGAAACACAACAGCAACTGAGTAACAATCAAGGGTATGATTCTCAGCCAGTTCATACTACCATCAGTCATGGACAGCTAAAATACATTTAGCTTTTTTTTGTTATTTTTTTATAGCTAAAACAAATATAGGCAATGGAAGAGAACTAGATTTACCAGATTCTTTATTTAAAGATGGATTTACATGGTCACCTAGAAATCTCCCAGTCCACCCAGCCTCCTGTTTTACAAGGAGACTTGCAAAATCATTTTAAACCATTTCATCTTAAATTCACCCACAGTTCTTTGAGTTAGTTCTGAGAGTATGTCAGTGGAGGTGGCAACAGTAATTCACTGTTGTGTGCAATGGATCTACAAATGCCTGATGGTGCTTCTGGTCAAATATACTTAAGAAATGTATCCCTCCTGCTTTCATTGCCCTGAAACAAAAGTCCCTAGACATTCCTTCTTCCCAGATTCCTCAGAACATGTTACACCATTAAGGCTATTCTACCTGCAACCTCTAAAGCCTGAAAGCTTTAATGAAGCTCGAAGACTGGAATTTTGGTTGTTTGAGGGGTTTATGTAAAAATAAGTAGATATTTTGGCCCAAAATAAAGACATGGATGTCTGGTATGTATCCCTTGCTCAGTATTTGAGTATCACAGACTTCTCTTAGGAGCAGTCCTCACTGCTCCTTACAGCTTTCTCTTTACCTTTCTGCTGCTTGCTCTGACCCCAGCATGTTCTGCCCCTTTACAGCAAGACAGCAGATCACTGCAGTTTCACCGCCCTTCAGGAACATTAGAATAAACAGAGCATCATATCTACAGTTCTCTGCCAGATTACCCGTATAGAATTTAAGAGACAATATTCTCACCCTTTTCCTTCCAAGAAATGGTTTTATTTTCATACTACATGACAGGTATATGTCATGTCACCATGTCACACAGTGCAGATTTAAAATTAAAAAGGAAAAAAGGAAAATGAAAATTCTCAGCTTTTGTCACAAAAGTAGTGCTCTATTACTTGCTTCTTTACTGAAGACCTTGACTTCTCCATAAAGCCAGAGCTGGCAAGTATTTCTACATATATGCTAAGGAAGAGAAATCCCTTAGGATTCCAAAAGTCATATGCAATGTGCATTGAAATAAGTTTTAAGTAGGAGTAATAACTGCAATTCTGGTGAATTTTTTCAGGCTTTTTCATCCTCTCCTCTTTTTGGGGTGTGTGGGGGGGTGCCCAGAGAGAATTTTGATCCTCCCATGCCATTCCTCTGCTTCCGTAACTTAGTTCCTGCCGGGGTGGATTCTCGCTGTTATGGCAGTTACAGCTCAAAACTATTCTCCAAACAAAAGAGTTGCAGCAGTTTCTGATCCAAAAATCCTTTCTGGATGTAGACTTGTCTTCAGGAGTACACTGGGTTTTCAGTGAATGACAGACAAGGAAAACAAATGGAAAATTCCACAGATACTATTATCCATGAATAAGTAAAGTTAGAATGATCTGTGTTTTTACCCCCGCCTTTCCTCTCGCTCTCTTCTGAAAGTGCTTTGCAGCAAGGCAAGACCAAAAAGAGCAAAGTTTCACTTTAAGAGATACAATGTGCTTTTAATCATTTCCTAATAAAATTTTGGCTTTAGAGAAGCCCATTTTAATCCTCTCTTTTCATCACCATGTCAGCTAAGAGGGGCAAGAAAGGAAAAAGGAACAAATTCTAGATCAATCACTTTCCTTGGTGTTTATATTTTATCTTTGGGGTTTTTGCCTTTTCTGTGAAGGATTTGTTAAGATCCTTCACTTTTTGATAAACATTGACTTATGTAAAAATTCTTTCCACCCCCCCACCCATGCTCCCTCCATGATGTTTTCTTTCACAGACCATTTTTAACAGAGTTTTCTCCTTTTCTATCTACATGGAGACTCTTTCCAATTAAGTTTTATTTGACCCCTGCCATTTGTGATTTGAAGTAATTTTTTTTTTGGCATCTATTCAGAAGTTTAATAGCAAAAGGCTCATACTTTCAAATGCATAACTGCAAGTATAATTGCAAGTTTTTGTGTTTTCCTGAGTTTATTACAAGGTGAGAGCATGCTGTGAATACTTCTGGGCAGCCAGAGCTACTAGGAAAATACACTGCTCAGACGGACTCAAGTTCTTGCAAACTTTTCAGCATCTGCTTAATTTAATTCATGTGAATGAACCCACTGAAATCAAGAGAGGTGTTTACGAGAGTCACTTGAACAGGGACATAATACTCTGTACGACTGGAACATAAGCTGCTGTTTTGCTCAGGAACACAGCCTAACTCACCTTCCCAGTTATTAAATGGCAACTATTTCACTGTAAACTATAACTATTTCAGGGAGATCAAGATGTTCTAGGCACAGCCTACTAATTCGTCACCACCACCCCCCATACTTCCAAGACTTTCTTGACAACTAATAACCAAAAAACTCCCTAACAAATTATAGGCAACCACTACTGCTCCAATCCCTCAAGCCATCTCCATTTTTGCAGCAGCAGGCTCTTCAACCATCATGCTAAGGTCGACATTAGTTTTTACATTCATTATTTAAAACAAAGACTCTTACGAGAAAAGTAAAAACCAAGAGATTATTAGTAGGAAAGTATATTACCACAAGTCTGCTACAGCACTATGAACAATTTCAGAATAATTTGATTATGCTGGGAGAAATGTAAATGCAGAAAGAGCATTTAGGTCTACTCTGTTGCAGCATTATAATGAAAGGTGAAAAAGGAGCTATTTAGACCATTATTAAAGCTATTAAGAATTCACTGTATAAGCTTCTATTCCTCTCTGGTAATAAAGTTCATAAAAGCAACCCATGACTTAACATGAAAGACTTGAAGAATTAGATTTATAGTTCTTCAAACTAAATTGTATTGGGAGAAGAGAACTTACTGTGTATGAAGTCACTGACCGGACCAGTGCACTGTCTTAAGCATTAGTAATAATTCTGTACAATTAATTTATTCATAATTCAAGACAAGACACAATAATGACTCAATTCCTATTCACTAAGAGGTACTTCCATCCACAAGAGCTGAATAAGTGCACAGTCTTGAAAGCGGTGGCTGTGATTGCTTCCACATTCAAAACCACGTTAAATATAGTACTTTACACACTGACCCTGCAAACATTTCTACAGAAGAGTAACTTTAAGATATCCAGTATATTGAATCCACTATCTGTCACAGAACAGGATGGTGTTCTGTTAGCACTGTACAAACACAGCACAAAAAGACAACCTACTGCCTTCAGGAGCCTACAGTAGAAGTTCAGAAAAAGAGAAGTCTTCACATCATCAACACCTGATGTCAGATTTACAGTGCAAGCTATGAAAATTATGTTTATGTGATGGCACTGCATGTACACTCTTTGGCTGCTCATCCCTACCTTATAATTCTAAATCCACTGACTAATTTCAGTTGTATTTAAGAGAGAGATAGACAGCTATACGGCTGAAGTAACCATACCAGTTCATACCACAGGCCCATCTACGTCAGTAACCTGTCTCCAACAGTGGTAAACAAAAAATACAGAAGTATAAGAATGGGAGAAGCATATAAATAGAGATGCTTCTCAAATATATTTTCCAGACTTCGGTAATTCGCTACTCAGGCCGTTGGGTTGTTACTTCAGCTTTTAGCAGCCCACTGCTTGGATAAGCACAGGCTTCTAGGTGGTACTGCCTGACCCATCAGCACAACAGCGAATATTGTGTTTGTAAGTTTTAATGCTCAGTCTGCAATAAACAAAGCATATGTAAAATTGGTCAACCAATCTGGATTGCTCCTACTCTAACATATTAATCTTGCTACTCATGTCTTTAATCATTAGATACAGCTCCAAGATTTCTGGTCACACTGCAGATGCAGAGCTTGCTCAAGCAAACAGGAACTCAATTTAAAGGCCACAGAATTAGAGGGCCCAAAATTCTAGATTAAATCTGCAGTTTGGGAAACATCATCTAACATTTTAACTACTTGTTCAATTAAAATTTCTGTTCTTTGTCAAAGAGCTCAAAACAAAGTCACCTCTGACATAAAAATCTCCAGTTTTCTGCCATTGCCTTTTTCTACACAGAGTATTTTTTTACATTTAAATATTTAACATAGCATTTGATAAGCTCTTAAAACCACATCTGCAAACATGCCAAGAGAATAAATTTCTAAAGCATGAAGCAAGAATATTTTTTCCTAGTCTGGCTTGACTCCCAATTGTAAATTTTTTTGAAATGTAGACTAGCTTTACTTATCTCCTCTAATAATGCATTCTGAAATGAATTAACAATCCTTCCTGCAGAAACAAACCTAATGTCTGAATATTCTTTTCCGTTCCCATGAAAATTCAAAAGGAAGCAGAACTGATATCCAAAGAAGACATATGTAAAACATCTTTACACTCTTCTGGATATTTCAGGAATCCAGTATTATGGATAAGCAATTCACCTTGGTCATCAGTGTTATACAGCTATTCACTTCCAGAAAAGAAACATCAAATTTTAAGTGTTGTTTGTGAAATATTCCCAATCTGCCAGGCAGTGTTACTGCCCAAAAGGAAAACATGAAAATCGAAAGTAAGCTTCCAATCACTAAGTCCTTTTTCAAAGCCTGTGTGTTGTGTTGGGTTTTTGCAAACAACACCATATAAAAATAATTATACTCTTTTAAAATACATTATTATGTAAAACATATGGAAACATCTGTAGAGTATACCACAAGCTAAGAAAACTGTTCATTTGATGCAGAGCTGTTGGCAGATACCTTCATACTGGTTACTCTGCCTCACAACTGCTCTGTCTTCACCAGAACCACAGGATTAAATATCATTGTACCAGATAACATCATATTTATCAGAGGATGCACCAACCTACAATGACCTCAAAATTACATCGAATTATCTCTGAGAACAGCTTATGGTGTTCAAATAAGACCTAACTTCCTATCATAAAGAGGCTTTATAACACCGTATATTGGAGCAAGGACTTTGACATCGCATCAAGATCAGCCAAAGAGTCACAATGTTTAATATCCTTCTTATCACGACTTTATATTTCCTGAATATTGTAGGTACCCAGATTTGTTCTTTATAAATGAGAAAGATAAACATGGCCACATGATCTACAGAAGTGGACAACAGCACACTCCTACCTGAAAGGTGTACTGCCAAGACAAACATGCTAACGATCAAGGCAGTTATGTTACAGTGACAGAGGGATGCTGATTCATATTTTAGTTAGAAAACTAGAAACATAGCAGAGGCAGATGTAAAACTTGTTTTGCACCTTTTGTGATATGGAGTGTGTGTGTCACATTGAATGGCATTAACACGCTCAGGTATACTTTGGCATCCCTTATTCCAAAGATAAAATCAGGCCTGGACAAAGATACAAAAACAGAATGAGAGAGAAAGAAAAACTAGAAGTCAGGGGGTTGCCTAGTAGAACAGGAATAACACAAAACAGATCTGGGCCTGTTATTCAAGGGCTGTCTAAAAAAAGTCCTCTAGACCCCCAGCATGATCACCTTCCCAGTGAGGTGGGCCCAGGTGCCTCTCTGAGCAAGGACTGTTTGCTCTGCAGCTTCGCACAGGGCCAGATGAGGCCCAAGGCCACCCCCTTGCTGTCCTTCCCCTGGGTGGAAGTTGGCCTCTCTACATCTGCTTTCATTTTAACTGTTTCATCCCTGCTTGTCTTGCTAAAATAATTAATTTCAGCAGAAGTACCAACACGCTGTCCCCAGTACAGCATGAAAGGGAACCATTCCTACTCAAATGCCAAGCCCATCTGCTCCTCATGGCCACATTCAGAATAAATTTGGAACACCTCAAACGAAATCAACAGAATTCAACTACTGTAAAATACTGGGAATGACCCCCTTTGAGAGGAAGAAGGATGAAAGCACATTTATCTTCAGCATTATCCCTGAAGCAGCAGAACTTCATATTCGTGCCAATGGAAAGGGCGTAAAGAAGCTGAGTGAACATCCAGCTGGGTTAGGAGACTATTAGAAAGGGCTTGGGAGCAGTTGGGAAAATTGGTCAGGGGCCAACTATGTCAGAGAAAACATTGGAAGGGGCCGGGGGAGTGATGGAGTTCTCCACATTCAGTCCAAAGCCAAACCAGGAGGTTTCCAATCTGTGAGCACTGAGTTTTCGCCAGCTTTCCTCACTCAGCCTCTGCCCTAGGTGTTCATTACTTTAAGAGCCATGGGGCCATTAAAGCTAAGTGGAATTACACAGCATTATCTGTGAAAAGAAACAGCTATTTCACCAGGCAACGCCACGTCATTTTGGATCTCTAGTTAATACCGTCCTGTCACCCGGACACTACGCTTTAGTTTAACCAGTATGAAGACTATTAACACAATCGGTCATCTTAGGGCCAGGTTTCAAATTAGCCTCACATTCCAACCTTAAACCCCTAATACATTTTAAATGACCTTCAGATCAAGTAGATACAAGCAGGAAAAGATCGTAGGCCCTGATAAATGAGGTCTATATTTCTTTATTTTACTCCAGCAAGGACTTAGGCATTCAACAGATTCTTTGGAGGCAGTTTTTGTATGTCAGCATTTAGCAGGCTGTAGCTAGGGCTGGCAAAGCAGTTTCAGTAGGTCTACTAAGATGAAATTCTCCCCCTTAGAGACTGATGTTTTTCATGCTTTGTCTCTTCCCTGGGATCCCAGATTGTTTTAGGAATATGTTAAGAAACTCTTTCTTCATGTTAGGAGAACTACTCTTTTCTGTCTTCATAGATATAAGGATAGGCACAACATTAAGCAGCACAAGACTTGGAAGGAAAATATTTTTGATTCATGCCTAGAACACTTCCCAATGGTTATCTCCAACACTCAACACTTTCTCATGGCTCTGCTCAGTAAAAATGCAGTAGTTTCAGGCTTCTCACATCCCCTTAACATCAGGCAGTAGTACTGTCTATTTCACAGTCGGGAAATGGAAGCAGAAATGCATCACTCTGATTTATCCCATCTAACTTTAGGATGCACTAGCCCTTAAGGACAGAGACAGATACCTTTGGAGATCAGTTCTGCCTATCTAGATCTGAAGAGTCCTTTGGAAGTACTTTTTTCCCTACTGATTTATCATGCTGAGGACCTATACTTCCAGCTTGACCTTCTCAGAAAGACTGGATAAATCCGTGCTTAAACAACAAGAGGAAGAAGTCTGAACAGGGCAGAAAGCAACATATAAAAGAGGACAAACTGAGAAGCAGGATCAACAGACACAACAAATTCTGTGTGCCACTAACTGCAAGGATCTTCTTTTCCAATACCTGATGCTGCCAGATGCAAGTCTTTCATCCGTTCAAGACCACTTACCCTAACACGGGCACCTATGGCTCACAGCAATGCACCAGCACTTGGCAGAGCTAGGAGGTCAGAAGTAGAGTTATGTGCTTCTAACGACAGATGTCCTGTCTAACATAAACTGCAACAAAAAGTCAACATTTTCAATATGGGAAAAACTCATTTTTCCCTTTACCTGCCTTTCCGACAAGGAATAAATGGAAATCTGGGGAAAGAATTGGAAGAAACTTATGCAACTAGATACCACCTCAGAAGGTGCAGCAGACTAGTTTTTCTAACTACTTAAAAAACAAACAAAAAAAAAGCCAACCAAAAAACAACAAAAAACCCCAACTCCTCCATACTTCTTTTCTTCAAAATGGGATGTATCACTATGATGTGCTTCATATCAAGGTACTTTATTACAGAACTTAACAGTATTAAAAAATTAAAAATTCTGTAGAGTGTGCATGACATTTACTGTTGTCCTTCATTATATTGAGCATCTCTCTGGAACTGCTATTTATTTTCCAATCTTTTTTTTCTAATGAGTTTGCTCTATATTTGTATTGCAAATGCCTGTCTCTATTTATATTCTGTTTCTGAAATATACAGCATAGCCTTCTCTTCTTACAAGTCAACAGTCTTTTTCTTATGGAAATTACCTTATCCCAAAGCAAAGAAAAAAATCTGAGCCTTTTAATTCTTGTAAATTGTTTTCCTTGAGTTTGGAGTTTAACTGATGCTATGACAGCAGGCACTAATAACCAGAGCACAGAGGATACAGCCCAAACCCAATGGCAAATTTTCAGTGCAATACTGTTAGCAAATGGATGTTTTTCTTCCTCCATCCTCATCCTTCCATATCCATGCATTTATTTTGAGTCTGATCCAAACTCTATTTAAGTCAATGGGAACCTGGATTAAGCCCATTCTAAACATATTAAAAGTAAATCAGATCTTTAAATTTCTTTCATGAAGGGAAGGATCCAATTTTGATAAAAAACAGTTTTTGCAGAAGTCTCATACATTCTTCATGCAGGAAAAACAACCATGCCATATTTTCCACAAAATGCATGTAGCTGTACAAATGTGTGACCTTAAATCCCAAGTTATAAGGGATAGAAGACTACGCAAAGAGAACAGCTAGGGTTACAGTTAATGATGCAAGCTTTTTTATCCTGTAGTAAGAACTTACACATCTGAAAATATCTCTAAATAGACATTTCTTAAAGTAAAAATTCACTCGCAAGGTAGTGAGTGAGAGGTAGACTACCGGAAATGACCTCAGACCTATTACATCAATCCATGATCACCCATGTATATTTGATTTAAATATCGTATTTTGCAATAATTTTACAAGATCAGAGGCCACTGGAAAAATACATCACCCATACATCCAAAAAGGCATTCAACTCCTTTAATTTCCCTACTTTGGAACAAAAAATATGTTTTTGTCAGCACAGAAAGAATATTCCAACCTCTCCCAACCCCATTATCTTCTTCAATAGGGCAGCAGGGCTGTATTTTTCAACAGTAAGTAAAAGGGAAAAGATGCTTGAAATCCAGCCCAAGAAATTGCTTGCAAAAGTTTATTTTGGAGACACAATAAAATGAATAAAACATCCATTCAAAATTACTCAGCCACCTCCTGAAGACAGAAGCATGACAAAAGCTGATCAAAGTT
>WHYT01015809.1:30691-56335 GCA_009806455.1 Tetrax tetrax
AAAAAAAAAAAAAAAAAAAAAAAAAAAAAAAAAATCTATTTTCCCTGCCAATTCTTCAGTGAACTATCTTTCTCTCATTGGCAGAACAGTGACATTTCTTCAGGAAGAGTAGTGTCAAAAATAAGGAAACAAAAGTTTATTTCAGCTAAAATTTGACTTTCAACAGTCAAATGTGTGGATGGTATGTCAACAAAAACTCTTGTGCACGGTATGGGAAAAATACAGATCCAAATGGCTCAAGCTCACAGAGACTTAAAATGAGCACACATAACACATTATAGTATCAGTTAATTAACACAGCATCATTATTTCTGCTATATGAAGAAAAAATTATAAATGTTAAAAGTTCAGTGCTGGGAGATGTTAGCTCAGTCCAGAAATTTGCTACCTATCTTCACAAGCCGCTCAGCTCAGAGAGCCACCCACAGAAACCTATGCAATTTCAAGGGCATTGATTCCCTATCAGCAGGGAAAGAAATCAAGTCCCCTCCATATTCCCTGGTCCAGAGAAGGTGAAAGCTTCCTTTAATCTTCGTGACAACAAATAGACAGCAATTTACTTGAAGTTATATTTTTTGTGGCTTCCCTCTCCTTTCCCCAAGTCATGACACAAGCAGCCTGAAGTGCGTTTCTTGGGGAGGAAACAGAACACACATCACTCTAATCAGTTGCACTAATTAACTATGGCACAACAGAACAATGATGAAAAAAAAAATTTTTAACAAAACAAAGAAGAGGTCCAGAGTACGAATGTAAAGAAAGGTCTGTCGTAGTTCAGTCCCGATCGGGAACAGACTACACAGTCTCTCTCTCTCACTCCCCCCACTCTCCAAGACACTAGGTGAAGATGATATAAGAAAAACGGCTTGAGATAGGGTTTGAGATAAGGACAGGGAGAAATCCTTGAAGTTACTGTTACGTGCAAAACAGACTCGACTTGGGGAAAAATACTCATTTATTTCTAAAACTAGCAGGAGATTGAGAAAGAGAACAAGATAACCTCCCCCCCCACCCCCGAACAGCACAGGGGGGGAAAAGGGAATGGGGGTCGCGGTCAGTTCATCACGCGTTGTTTTATGCCGCTGTGTCGTTGGGGGAAGAACTCCTCGCATCCCTCCCCTGCTCCAGTGTGGGGTCCCACCCATACGCCACAGTCCCTCGTGAAACTGCTCCGGTGTAGGTCATCTCTTCCATGGGGTGCAGTCCCTCCAGAACAGCTGTCCCAGCGGGCCACAGCCACATTCAGGCATCCACCTCCCCCGGTGCGGGGTCCTCCACGGGCTGCAGGTGGATCTCTGCTCCTCCATGGGCCTCCATGGGCTGCAGGGGGACAACCTGCTCCACCATCGTCGTCACCACAGGCTGCAGGGGAATCTTGGCCAGGAGCCGCATTACTCCTCCCCCTCCTTCTTCACTGACCTCGGCGCCTGCAGCCGTTCCTCACAACAGGCTGGCAGACACCTCTCAGGATCTTTTTACATCTTATTCACTGCTCATCTCCTCTCCACTTCTTGCAGCCAGGCCAGGCCCGAGTTGGGCCCAGTTGGCTGCCCGGCGGGAGGCCAGAGGGGGAGGCCTGCAAGGCCCACAAGGCTCGCGCCTCCCCCTCTCTGCCCCGACTCAGCTGCTTCACATCTTCTCTCTCTTTTTTTTTTTTGTTGTTGTTGTTGTTTTCCCCTTCTTAAATACGTTATCGCAGAGGCGTTATCACAGAACATTCTGTTACCAATTGGCTCGGCCTTAGCCAGCAGCGGGTCTGCCCTAGGCCCGGCCGAGTCCGCTGAACAAAGGGGAGCGACTTCTAGCAGTTTCCTGCAGAAGCCACCACGTAGGCCGCCCTCACTAAACAAAACCAGAACAAGGACATAGAGGATTACAGTGAAAAAACAGGAATCATCAGATACCTTGAAATAATGTGAACTCCCCATGAACAAAATAAAAAGGCAGCAACTGTGCTACCAGAGAAATGCATCAACCAGGAAGGGGAAAACAGATGCTCAAACACATCAGTTCAGTTCTTTGGTTCCTAGCCAAGTCAAGCAGCGTCCATTTTCTCAGCGGGTTAAGCTATTTGGAGAACTGTCAGTCCCTAAGAAATATCTACTCCTCCGTGCCTCAAGAGAAATAGCTTAGGGAAACGTGCAGGGTCTCTGATCACAGCTCAGGCAAGTCTTTGTTTTGGTTTTAGTATCCTGGTACCTACGGTTGTCCTCTTTTTTTTATTTTCTCCGAGCTTAGAATACCAATGGTCTGTGGCCATGCATGGCCAGCTAATACGAACAAGGATGGAGAGAGACCTGCAAACTGAGTACCTAACTCACCACACCCAGGAACGGTGCTATGACTAATAAGAATCTGAGTCTGAAGTTTGTAAAATGAATTCGTGTCTAAGATCAAGACTAGCTGCTTAGTCTTGCTTTTCCTTAAAAAGAAGAAAAAGAAAAAAAAAAAAAAGAAAAAGAAAAAGCAACTTACATACTCCTCTCCCCACAAATAAATCCATTATAGATACATTCCTCTGGATCTGCCTTTAATTATTAATTACCACTCCGCTTTGCAGTGACTCTCATGGTTATTTCACACCGACAGACCAGAGAAAAGGGTCCATCCCACTTCAGCTAGAGGAGGGGTATGGGGATGAATACAGAAGTAAAAAGAGGGAGGGAGGAAAAAAAAAAAAAAAAAATCAATAAGCCTCCAAGATTATCTGTTTATTTTATAGTTTCAGAAGATGATGCTGTTTAAAATTTTATTTTTGACACCAAAGGAAAATAACAGAAATAAAAAATTAAATAACTGCCTGTAGCTAAATGTTTCCTATCCAGAATGCTCAGAATTGAGCTGCAAATCCATGGAAATAGATATTTCTTAAAGGAATTGCAACTACAACCTTAATTCCAGTAATGTTCAATACAGTAAAGTGTAACAGTCCTCATAGCAGGTCATGGAGATAATGATCACAAAACCTAAATGTTTTCTGCCTAAATTCATAACAAATCCAAGCAGATAAAGGCTACGAGGTAAATGTTTGCTAGGGTGGTAGAGAAGGTAATTCTTCCCTGAACTAACAGGAAATTGAAGAAAACAAACAAACAAACAAAAAAAAAAAAAAATCCCCCAAAAAACCCAAACAACCAAGAATACATGTTTTTACAGAAATAAAACATTTTTCTTCCCAGCAGTGGTTCATTTTTACTGTAAAGTGAATGATTTCTGTACTTAGGCATCTCGGACAGCTTGTAAGACATTCTGTAGTCAAACTTTTAGATTCACTAAAGTGTAGGGTCTAGCTCCTAAGATGTACCGGCAGTCTAATTTACCCTAACATTATTTGTATTTTGTGTAAGATCCTGCGATTGCTCCTGAAGGCTTACACATCAGAAACAGGCATGATATTCTGATTTATTCTAAATTATTATTTTTATATTTTACTATTCTACTGAGAAAGGAGGACAGGTATAAAATTTCCACAGTCAAGACTCCTTGCCCCTGTTCACAGGCAAACAGAAGGTGGTCTCTTGATGGAGCAATGAGGTAGCAACAATTCTGGGCCGTGGAAATAGCCCTCATACAGCATAAAATCCAATCATATTTCCTAAAAAGGCTCTCTTTATAAAGAGGGGGTAAGACAAATATCTAGGTTCTTTGCATGCATTATCTCAGGCACTATCTCATCCCAGGCTGTGGCTTTCCTCAACACTCTCAAGGAACATAGGCTTATTGGGCATGCACTCAGGCAGACAGGTCGGCAACTACAGCCAAGCACTTGTCCAGGAGGAAAAGGGACCTCTCCTGACCTCCTGCAGATTGATGCTCTGAAGTGTCAGATAATTATCACCGTGCTTGAGATTTATGGCCATTACGAACACTCAAATGACAACACTCAAGTGGCCCTCGAATGAAAGGAATAAACTGGAGGCATCTCAGATGGGATCACTTATTCCTTCCTGTCCAGCTTCCTCTCCTCCTTCCCTTCCAGACCCAAATACATGTAACTCAGAAACATGCTTAAAGCACATCGCTCAAAATACAGCTACCTACATTTCAAAAAATATACAGCTCCTACATCTTCCTCTAGTAAAGAGTCCCAGTATTTATTTATGTGGACAGTCAGGTAATGATGACTTACTTCTAGACTAAATTTGTCTACCTTCTATCTTTAGCTACGGGATCTTGTCATGTCCTTGTATAGGAGATTAAAAGGCCCCTCCTGACAAATATATTCTCCATAGGTAAGTACTCATACCCAGCAATCACATTACCTCTTGACCTTTTCTCTTTGATAAGATTAATGACTGGCCTCCCTACAACTCACCTCATAAAGCTTATTTTCCAGCATCTGGATGATTTTTTGTGAATCCTCTCCCCACTGCTCACCCCTTATCTTCAGAGTCCTCTGGAACTGAGGACACTTCTGAAGTGAGGTCACCATGTCTGAACAACAGCAGCTATCAGAGGCAAAGGGAAGTTAATTTTCCAACCTGTAATTGATATACCCTTTATGGACATCCCACAAACAGCTTCCAGAAGCCTCATCACATGTTTCCATGAACAGTGATTCTGGGATAAGCCAGCATACTGTTGCTGTTGGAGAGCTATGATAAACATTTTGTTCTTCTTTCCCTAAAAGGGAAAGATCACTTGGCAAGCACACCTAATAAAATCAGGGCACGCAGATACATACAAAAATAATCAGTACTTTTTCATCCATGCCACCAGGTTCTCTCCAAGAATCCAAGAACTTTCCAAGCCCAGACATTATTCATCTCTCTCACTCCAAAGAGCTGTTTCTAATCTGTCTCCTCTTGTTTCGCCTTAGGTTTTGTAGACCTACATCTATACGTCCAGCAATAATTATTCTAACTCGTCTCTGTTTCCCTGGGCTAATTGCCAGTAGAATTCAACTGATTTTCTGCAGAAGAAAGAACAAATTTGTCAAGAAAGAGTCTGCAGCCAGAGACAAGGAGAGAATTAAAAAAAAAAGGAAAGGGAGAACAATCTTCCAAGTTCAGTTCACAAATACAGATAGGAATTTCAGCATCAAGAACAAACCTCATGAGCCCCCTTTGCCATACCAATTCAGTTTTAGTACATGTTGAGCAAGCTACTCCCAAATAGCCTTACATTGACTTCTGGGCTGCTACTTCCCAAAGCAGCCTTCTACCCTGAAAGTCTTATATCCATTATTTTTACTTCTTGATGTGCAGCTCTTCATCTGGCTGTATTAAAATGAATTTTGCTGGAACTCTGTCATCTAATCAGCCATTTCAGATTTTCCTTGCAACAGCCTTCATTATTTTAGCAGTTTTCATGCCATCTACAAGCTTAACAGCAAAATTCATGTCAGTGTCCATATCAGTGATTGAAAATACAGAAATGTTGACAGGCATTGGATGCAGAAATAAGTCTAGAAAATAAGGTAATGAGTTTTCACAAAATGGTGAATTAAGTCCCCACTGCTTGCCTGAGGGAGATTTTTTTTTTTTCCTGCCACTTGCCCCAAATGCTATTCTAGCCAGTGAAAAACACGCTCCGACTTCTGTAGCTGACAGATCTGCCTTAGATTGTAAACACCAAAGATCCTTTTTCAATACTAAGCCATCATTTGAATTCCCAGCTTTAAGGAAACACCATGTGTTCTGACTGTCGTATTTACACAGCACTAAAAAGTCTACCAAGAAAAATAAATTTTATTCTCATAATACAACGGATTACATTCTTAATAGCAGAACTAGAAACAACTAAAAAAGAAAACTGTTCAGTGCATTACATCATGTTAGCGCTGAAGTGGCTCCAGTGTTTCAGTTAGCTTGAGGGCTTGCTATGTGCTTGCTCCAATCCAAAGACATACTCTCACTCACCTCTCCATAATTCACTTCTTCGTCATCTCTCCAGGAAAATGAAGCTTTAGAATTTGTACTTAATATTATCATTATAACCAATCCCTCTCTACCCTCCTCTCTTCTTTCAAACTGGCTTTCTCTCCTGAACTGGAGATACAAGTTACAAAGGCAAAGTTTTACATGACTCATCCATCCAGCTTCTCATGGTAAGTTTGGCATATAACTGAGTCCGCTTACATCCAGGTAGTTGTGGGGACCCTACTATTGATATTTATCACTCAACAACTCCCTATTAACAACTACTACAAAATCTAGAATATTGTGTCTAGTTTTGGGACCCTGCTGCAACAAAGATGATCGACTGGAGTGAGTCCAGTAGAAGATCACAGTTAGGGAGCTGAAGCACAAGAAAGATGAGGAAAAGTAAGGGAGCCCCATTTGTGTAGTGCAGAAGAGAAGACTAAGGTAGCATCTTCCACTACCTAAAGGGAAGAAAGAGACAGAATATTCCCAGAGTCTAAGAACATGAGAAGAAAAACCACAAGCTGGAGGGTAAATTCCAGTGGGATATAAAAGGAAAAATATTTTCACCATGACAGTAGGTAAGTACTAGGACAGGTCGCCCAGCAAGGCTGAGGAATCTCTATCCTTGGAGATCTCAAAACATGCCTGGACCAGGCCCTTAACAACTTCATCTCACTTTTGATATAAGCCCTACTTTGAGTAGGAAGCTGGACCAGATGACCTCCAGATGTTCCTTCCTCAATTATTCTTCAATTCTATGTCACATGAACTGCTTTTAAACTGATCTCATGTGCCTTAATATCTCATGTGAATATTACCTTTTAAGTCAGGATTTCTTGATCAAATTTTAAAGTCCAAGACTTTAGAGGAAACCAAGTACACTTTATTATCATAACCACTTTCACCACTTTGTAAAGAAAATAATGTTTTTCTTCTCCTTTTAATAACAGCTTCACAAAAACGTACTTGAATAATTTATAATGTATCAACTCCAGCACTGCTATTGCAGTTAGCTCTTCTCACTACAATAAGCAGATAGTAAAAAGTATTGTTTTTTTCCTGAGATAAAGCAAGTTCAGAGATAGCATTTCTACTCAGAATTTACGATCTCTATCTCAGCTTCATTGCTTAATTTGTGAGCAGAGTACTGAGTACCTTGCCAGGTTTCAGCTCTTTACCTTTGCTGTTTTCATGTCCTTTCCCATTATCATGGCACGGCAACAGAAACCCTATAGCTACAGTAACTATAGCTTAACCCAGAACCCTTGGAAAACATTTAGTAGGAATATACTCACTTACTAATGAAAATGACTACTAACACTCTCTTCCTCCCCAAAATTACTTTATTTAGTACACCAATACTTGTACCCAGTAATTTGGTCCCAGTCATTAAGCAGGTTAGTGGCAAAGCTGGGACCAGAGCTGAGATCTAAGTACACCACCTTTACCCACTACACCATCTTGCCTTCAACCACCTCTTCCTCTGAGATATTTAAATTCATTAGTATACATTGTTAAATAAATCAATAAATATCAACAATAGGCTTTAATAATTTGTGATATTAAACATTATTAATTTAGGGGTATTTGTTATAGACTAGCAAGCATATTTTTAATTGTGATGCTTATAGTCAAGCCAATAATTTTCCTCAGAGGAAGAACAAGAAATATTCTCACTTCTTTTCCCCAGCACTGTTATATACACTCTTTGCAAAGGGGGGGCACTATATACAAATTCTAAACTAACGCTCTTCCAATACACAGTTTATCAAATGTTCTGAAATATTCTGGATGAAACATTGCATTGAAACATTCTGCCACATCATACACTGTCATTTTAGAGGAAAACTATATGCTGTTGTAGCACGCTTTTCACTCAAATTCACGTAACTGAAAAGCAAGAGGAGAAAGGTAGTGGCAGGACAGCTCATTTTGACAAAGTACCCTGTAGCAACCATATCAATTAGGTTTGCATAGATCTCCGAGCGTGAGGCGGTTAATGAAACACTGATCATTTTCCCCAACTCTAACTTAGACATGTTAATTAAAAATTAGAAGAAATCATCATCATATAAAATGAGTTCACTGAGAGAGAGTATAAAAATACCTACCAGGCAGCGCTCTGTACACGAGACTTCTTTTCAACACTAATTAAAATGGATATTTCTGCACATGCAAGTCTACCCAATGAAACGCAAATAATAGTGTGAGTTTAACATTTAATGATTTCTCTGTTAAAGAGAAGACTTTCATTCAGGAATGCTATAATTTACTCTGAGTAAGATCCACTTAATCATCATGTTTACTGCCTCCTTTTTCTTCCCACATTTCCTTTTTCTAGCCAGCCATGCAATTGGCAATTTCAGATTTAAATTCTGACCACTTAAGCCTTTATCAATTGCACTTCCCAACCCCCATCTTTATTTTCCTCCTCGTATCAGAGATGATCTAGCTGAAAACCTTCCATAGCTGACAAAATGAGCCAGTTCCACCAGAGAGTAAAACACCGATGAGCACAGCTTCACCCCACAGCAGAGGCATTTCCCCGAGCAGCAGGATGAGTTCAGTTTAGCTGCACAAGTTAAAAGAAGCAGGGTTACAGAAAGCTTTGCAGAGGGAGGGGGAAGAAGCCAGGTCTAAGGGAAAAAGGAGAAGAGGGGAATTGGTCTGGAGGCTCATATCCCAGACACAGAAAACTCAGATCAAGTTCCTCTGATGGTAAATTTTCAGCCTCTTTAGGAAGTCTCCTTCACCTTAACTCCCCATGAGCAAAGTAAGATCAGCAATTCTTTGTTTTCCTCACATAGTCCTTGGCTTTCTAAAACTTTATGGTCTTTGAGAAAAATGCTTTCTCTCATACACGTGTAAAGCATTCAGTGGGATGAAATTCTGACCTTGACTGAGATCTTAGGGAAATAGGCAATTGTTAGCAAAATTAAGGATGCAACATCAAGCACTCCATGGACTGGCAATGCTAGGATTAAAACCACTATGTCTTTGTCATCTCTGTCCTTCTGCTGTCTCTTCCCAGCTAGCCCCAGTTCCCAGTCTGCCATGGGAATCTTCCAAATCAGCTTCTCATGCCCATGTATTCACAAGCAAAGCTGCTAACTTAGAACAGACTATTTTTAGTGAGGGTGCCTGGTTTCCCAGAGCAACCAGGACTACAGGTGCCAAGCATGTCTTCATCTCCTACAGCAGTGGGGTGGAGCTGCCAGAGCTACAGCAGAATGAGGGAGCAGGACCTGCCCTGAGCGCTCACTTGGCTCTGAGGTAACGGTAACTCTTTTGAACGCATTAGCTTAATGAAAACTTTAACAGACTGCAAAGACAAGACTGAATCCATACCCTACATTCAGTTAATGCAACATGGATTTGTCTGTAAGAAAACGATTAAATAAACTTCTTTTTACTAACATGTACATGAGGGGATGAGCAAGGGGGGATGAGTCACTTTTCTTCCTGAGCGCAGAGAGAGATTTCTGTTAAATCTATCCTGCTACTGCAGCAGAAATGGAGGGACTCTGGGCTAGTAGCCTGCTACGAAGAAGAAAGAAAATAATGGTGTATTGTGAAATCTACAATGGAGGCTAATGGCCAAAAATGTCATGAATCGCTGTCTTAATCAACACTGCTAACCAAAAAACAACAACAACAAAAGCCACTGACAAAGTATTTTTATTGTTAAACTGCACACAAACACACAGAGAAGACCTCAGAACCTTTCAGAGCAAAAAGACGCATAGCTTAAGGAAAAAAAAAAAAAAACAAAACCAAAAAACAAACAAAAAACCAAACCCTAAAGAAAAGCAATGCAGCTGCAGCAAGTGGCCACAGCTCACTGCAACAAGCATGGACTTGTTCAACTGCGTGAGCAACATTTTCCGAGCCTGAATGGTGACTTTCTCAGACACTCACAAACTTAAAATGACCCTTCCCTACCACCCTGTGCAGGGTGCTCAAATGGGACAGAAATCATGACCTTTAGGAAGCACGGAAACACAGGCTTCTGTTTAACAAGAGGAGTTTAATGTATCAGTTGTGCCACAGAAGGGACAGGCGAGTTCACATAGTTCCCTACTGCTCAAGACATTTCCTCAACAAAACAAGCTCAGTCTACGCGTGCCGGATTCCCAGAATCAGAATCCCCATCCAGCCAACTCTCTATGACAGCCCAAAGGGGAGTCAATTAGGGGGTGGAGAAGCCAACCCTGCACTTCCAGCACAGAAATCATGATTCAGCAAAGCACCCAGGCACATACCAAGTGTTCATCCAATTAGGTCTCAAGTCCTAAAGCTCGTTTCCTAAAGGACAACTTTGTTGCTGACCTAGACAGCAGTGGTTTGTTCCAAACCAACTTTTATTCCATCCATACCATGGGCTAGTGAATGTCATTGATCAGCTGCAATTTAGAATAAAAAATAATAAAAAAAAAATGCATTGCAACATGGGGTTTTTTATTAGTCTGTTTTTTTAATTGATGCTCAACTAAGATTTCTTTTGTAACGCACATAAGACTTTTGCACACTATCTCCTACACACCTGTAGCACCTTGGAAGCACCCAATATTTCAAACCTATTTATAGTATGAAAATGTAATTGGATAAGCTTTGAGGTTGTTTCTATCATGCTATGTAAATATCTGAGGTGTCATGGGCTTTTTTTTTTTTTTTAAGAAAAAAAAAAAAAGCCACAAACAAAAAACCCAACCCAGAAACCCAGGCATTTCATTTCAGCATCTAATCCTTGCCCCCATAAGGATGACTGTATGTTCATCACATCAATGTATTTCTGCTTTTAAGAATATCTCAGTGTGAAAGAATAAGACTGGCTGTTGCAGTTAGGATAAAATTCTTCTCACAAAACCAAAATTGGCTGGTCCAATTATTTTTTCTTTCCTTCTCTACAGACTCAGTCAGTGTTACATGAGTATCTCTTGTTCCATGAAGGTGATCACTTATACAGTCCATTGTGATACATCAGAATAAGTTCTAATAGATTCCACATTAATATATCCAAAACCCTATACCTTATTAAACCTGCATCTCCTTTTCTGAACCCGATCATTTCATTTTAAACAGAAAGCACTGGTGGCTTGAAAAAAAGGACTTTAAAGAGTCACCTGTCCACAAACCCTTCTGCATACCCATAGATCATATTTTAAAAAAATATCAAATAATATGATATATTCTACTGCTGTAATATCTGGTAATTGCAAAGTACTGTAAGTTATACTAGAAAAAAAAGAACAAAAAACTAACAATAGGCTGTCTGCAAGAGGACAATGCCAGATATGTTAAAGCAAAAAAAGTCTCCCGTTAATGGCTATAACCTTGCAACAGTACACTGCACCGTGAAAAGGAGTCCTTCCGCAACTCATCCTTTAAGATCAATTTATATCCCTAAGACAAGATCTTGATAGTCACTGTGGTTTCAGTCTAGAAAATGAAGTAATTTTGTAAAGAATGATCCTTAAAGTTTACAAAAATTATCTGCACAAGTGAGATCCTGCTATGGATGTCTGTCTCACAGAGGTAACTTTCTAGCAACTTTTTCTGCAGTCTTTAAAATTATCATCTGTTGAAATGATGCTTCACTACAGCTGATTTGAAAGCGACAGTGTTAACTAGCTGTAAACTATTAAAAAGCTCTTAAAATTGTGCATATAATTTGCACCAATTTATCACCAGATTTTCCTCACAAAAGTCAGTATAATATGTACTTCTGCTATTTTTTCTTTTAGTGGAAAGCCATATTTCCAAGCATTCTTTTCTTTTATGAACATATCTAGCACATTGCTAGACTACAAATATCACCCTTACAATGGCAAATCATGTTGCTGATAATGTGAAGGAAAAAAATCATTTTACTGTAATCCCCTTCTCCCACTGTGGAAAAGAAACAAAGACAGAAATAGGAACAAGCTCAAAATAATAGTAAAATTTCCTAAACTAAAGCTAAGAAAGAAAAGTAGAGTATTCAGCAATGTGCCTGTTTGTGCTGCATCTGCAGCTGGTTTCGTTTAATGGCATTGCATGCAGGCAGCACATCTGTAGCCAGGCTCAGACTGCCTACTTTAAATGCAAAATTAAGATATACTGGGTCCAATTCTTGCTTAGGAAGAGCTACAGCGCTCAATGTGTGCAAACCTCTCTCATGGTAAGGTTTCAAAAACAGTCGAGGATATTTAACCACTCATTTTCTTTCAAAGTTTCACCACTGCTTTACATAAACAGCTGCTGAATCAGAGTTAAGGCTGTAGTTTGATGCTAGAGCAGAGCTACCCTGAGGGCTCCTAAAAAACCACCAAAGCGCTGCTTCAGTATTAACTCACCCTGACAGTTCAAATCTGATGAGGAAACGCTGAAAAGTTAATTTTCTATTGTCAAGCTTTATGTTGGCTCAGGTATTATCTGCCTGCACCGTTCCAATCACCCCTATGGATCAGGTAACATCTGTCTTCCAGCATCAGGCATGGAGCCAGCGTGGATTTCACACTGTGCTGCCCAGCTAATTTGACAGCCCTGCTCCAGATCACACTTGGGCTGTTGGATGATGAAGGAGCACCTGGTCTGGGATTAACAAACACTTGGAGTTTGGACTCTTATTTCTGATTCACACCGACCTGGAAGAAGTAACTGACTTCTTGAGAGGACAGAGCAGCACTGTGCTGGCCAACACAGGGAGGGCACAGCCCAGGGACTAAGTGGAAAAAATCATGCAGAGCCGTGCCCAGAGCCTGTAGGAAAACCTTCCCGCAGGTGTGTGTGTGTGGCAGCAAGCCCAGTCACGGGCATCCACAGGCAGTCAGAGCCTGGGTCACTGCTATACAGCTCCAGTGGTCCAACTGCTGTAACCTAACACAGGTGCAGGGACAGAGCAACAGCCTCACAGCAATCTGCTCACGCTGTGGAGCCACGAATTCGGGTAAATTCACTCCCCAGTTGTCCTCGATTAAGCAGAGTTCTACAGGTGTAATTCTGACCAGAACAGTCTGGATCGTGCCGCATTACAAAATCCAGCCATGTATTTCAGGTGCCATCCACGTTATTCGTCACGCAGTGGAAAACATAGAGAGAAACTATCAGTCTAGGACCCCATTACTCGATCTAATTTAACAGTGTTATAAGGTGATAACAAAGATCCCTGGCACTTAAATTTCTTCTCTCTTAAAACGTCCAAAGACAGAAATGGTAACACTCTGAGTCAATAACAAACTCTATCAACCATAAGTGTGTGTAAGGGGAGAGAGCATAACCTCCACAGAGTATGGGAAACAATAGTTCGGTGTAACAATGTTTGTTGAAACTCCTGTTTTCCCCAAGGCCCCCTTCCACTGCCAAATTTATTTAGACTACAAATAAGCAGAAAGTCTATAACAACTAAAATTTAAATTATTCCTTTTTACAGAATATTTTGAGAAAAATCATTTCCACAACAATTCTTGTATGCCTGCCTGCTAAGGTGACTGACCCTGACTTGTCCTCCAAAAACACAAGTTTCTGTAACCAGCTGGTTTCCATGGCACAGCCAAAACAAAGGTGACTGAGTCACATCACTTGATCCAGTTATGGGCTAAGTGGCTCGTTAATATGAAGACAATCTCACTCCTACTACGGAGTTTATCATGTTAGGATCGCATAGTTTTTTTGCTAATAAGTAAACAAGCATCACCAAAACCTTCCTTAGGGTTACTTCTTGCCACACTGTGGGAAGTCCTGCTCCCTGTCAAACGCCTCAAGTACCGTGCTAACGGAAAACCTGACGTTTGTGTAGTTTTATGGTACTATCTCTTCAGGCAACCACGGTACTTCACGGAACAGTTCTGCCTCCTTTGAAAGCAGAGGGGCAGTGATATTACAGCAGGCTGTGTTTAGAGAGACCACTGCTGTGATGTAGGCTCAGTTATGGTGCTGTCACAAATGCATAAATGTCAAGTCACCTACACTACCTGGTGTTAACATCCCTGGACACTTAATGCATCTGTTCCTTCCTTTAAAAGCACTATGATTCATTAGCAGTGCATGAAGAAACACTCCAAGTAATATGTCATTTTGCTGGTTTTGCATCAAGTTGAGTACTGCTCTGACAATTGACATATGGGCACCTCTTTTTATCTAACACTAGTATAGAGATTTCCAATACAGACATCTTTCTTAGCAAATATTAAGAAAAGCTTTCAAGTTTTCTTAATAGTTTGTTATTTTCTGGATTCTAAATTATTCTAGAGCTTATCTTTCTAAACCAGGAAGGTTTAGGGTCTAGAGCACAACTCTTACGAGGAGCAGCTGAGTCTGAAGGAGACTCAGGGAGACATTATCACTCTCTACAACTACCTGAAAGGAGGTTGTAGTGAGGTGGGTGTTGGTCTCTTCTCCCAAGTAACAAGTGATAGGATGAGAAGAAACAGGCTGTCCAGGGAAGTGGTGGAGTCATCATCCCTGGAGGTGTAGATGTGGTGCTTAAGGACAGGGTTTAGTGGTGGACTCGGCAGTCCTAGGTTAACGTTTGGGCTGGATGATCTTAAAGGTCTTTTTCAACCTAAATAATTCTAAAAGCCCCTGCAGTAGGGTCAGAACAATTCATAGAGATGGTGACAACCAACTACTACTGCCTACTGTAAGGCTGGGACAACGTGACAAAATGCAAAATGCTGTCAACTCTAACAATTACGCACAGATGAGGTCAAATTATTCAAGCTGACACTTAACTGTACAGGGTTATGGACGTAGTTCTCTGCAGAGCACACTGTGCTGGTTTTCTGTAGCAGAGGGGGCTACAGTGGCAGCTTCTGCAAGAAGCTGCTAGAAGTTTCCCCTTTGTTGGATTCGGCTGGGTGTAGGGTGAACCCACTGCTGGCCAGGGCCAAGCTAATCGGCAACTGTGATAACACCTCTGTGATAATGTATTTAAGATGGGGAAAATAAAAAATTAAAAAAAAAAAATAAAAATGTGAAGAAGGTCAGGCAGAGAGGGGGAGGCGCGAGCCTTGTAGGCCTTGCAGGCCTCACCCTCTGGCCTCCCACCAGGCGGCCGACTGGGCCTGACTCAGCCCAGCCTGGCTGCAAGAAGTGGAGAGGAGAGGAGAAGTGAAGAGAACCTGAGAGGCATCTGCCAGCCTGTTGTGAAGAATTTTTTGTGAGAGGAATGGCTGCAGGTACCAAGGTCAGTGAAGAAGGAGGGGGAGGAGTAATGCGGCTCCTGGCCAAGATTCCCCTGCAGCCTGTGGTGACGACCATGGTGGAGCAGGTTGTCCCCCTGCAGCCCATGGAGGCCCACGGAGGAGCAGAGATCCACTTGGAGCCCGTGAAGGACCCCACACCAGGGCAGGTGGAGGCCTGAAGGGGGCTATGGCCTATCAACAGCCCGCACTTGGCAGCCAGTTCCTGAGGGACTGCACCCCATGGAAAACAACCCACGCTGGAGCAGTTCATGAAGGACTGCAGCCCATGGGAGGGACCCCACGATGGAGCAGGGGAGGAATGTGAGGAGTTCTTCCCCTGAGGAGGAAGGAGCAGCATAAAGTGACAAGTGATGAACTGACCATAACCACCATTCCCTCTTCCCACCTTGTGCCACTCGGGAAGGGGAATGGAGGCAGAGATAATTTGGAATGAAGTTAAGTCTGGGAAGAGGGAGGGGTGGGAGGAAGTTTTTGTTCTCTTTCTCATTATCCTGCTTTGGTTTATGAATAATAAATAAATACTTTTCCTCAAGTTGAGTTGGTTTTGCCCATAACAGTAACTTCATTAATCTCTCCCTGTCCTTATCTTAAACCTTGAGCTTTTTGTTATATTATTTCTCCCCTGTTCCCTCGGAGGGCGGGGAGAGTGAGAGAGAGACTGCAAAACTTGGTCCTAAATGGGGCTAAACTACAACACATGCTAAGGTGTAGTAACAACTCATTTTTGCCGCTTCTTACCCAGGTTTTGTCTAGAAACAGAACAGAGACATTTTATGTTCACGATCTGAGTTAATTAGCCTTTCCAAAAACCTGGGGAGCTCAGTAGAGTGATTCAAGGGCCTTTAACTTGCACTCCAAGCATATTCTGCATGAGGTACATTATCCAAAGCCTATACCAACCTCGAATACCATGGATAAATCAAGAAATGACTACAACCATGATCTCTTGACTAATAATGCAAGGATCTAATCACTGCACCAAGCGATGAGAAAAGCTTCCTAAGGCCTTTAGACTGCTAAAGATCCTCAAAAGAGTAAACCAAATCAAAACCAGGCACAAAACAAACATATGTAGCAATCTTGAGCTTTGCACAAAGAATTCATTTGCACTGTCCATTTAAACATAGGTGAGAATACTAATCATAATTTTTCCAAAAATAAAACAAATGTGTTTTTTGTCCATGCCACTTCTATTTCCAAGACACTTTGAATGAACTATTCTATCATTCTTGCACCTGAGAAATGGCACCCAATCTACTGAAGCCCACTCAGCAGATAAACAAAATTACCTTGGTGTTACCTTTCCCCTTTACAACTACTCTGTTTTGCTTGGAAGCCTGGTAACCCTAGCAATGAAAGACATCATAACAATGTGGTTAAAGAAGAAAAACCATAACTAAGTTTTTGTGCATGAATTAGCAATTGAGAATCCAAGTTAAGTATTTTTTTCCTTCCCCTTCGCCCCCCAAATACAACAAATAGTCTCTGGCCTTGGGACTTTTTCCTGGGGGGATATATCCTTAAATTCAGTTCAGAATATAGTAGAGTCTCCACTGGAAAACAGCATCACTCAACTATGACAACATGACAATTCAGGATGTTTCCATCAAGTTGACAAAGATGCATAACTTAAATAAAAATTCATGTTCAAATTATCAACAAATGAAAGTTAATGATGGATCAAATTTGGCAGAACTATTCTCACATGTAACACAATTTGGTCCTCAGCTATAAGATGTGAAATTTAAGTGATAAATGGTTTTCAAGATAAGTGGCATGCTACGGTGCATTAATATTTTCTTTCATTAGTATCAATCTGGAGCGCTCATCTGTTAGCAGAAGGCCAAGTGTATTGTGTAAAAAAATATCCCTACCACAAGAGTCTTCCACTTGAAAGACAAATGACTCAGGAAACCAAATATTTTTACTATTAGTCAGACAATATTAAGAACCTGATTTTTGACCTTGGTTCTTCACTGTCATCTCCTTTTGCATCCGTATTTTTTTATGGAAACAATAATATCAGCAACTTCAATTATTTTAGTACTTTCTTTCCCTCTGAAATCAGGTATTTTGATATTAATATGATCTGACTATCACCTGCAGTTCCTTTCACAGATCAAAAGCACAAGAAGACTTTGGAAAGTCTGGGTTTTATAGAAAGTGTCATGTAAGTCCATTGACTATTTTCAGAAGAATTCAGTTACAATCATCATCTTTTTTAGCTATTCTAAAAAATATATATACTCTTCTTCCCTTACCAGGCTCCTCGAGCATAAAAGAGGTCTTGGTAAGAGAGGGCATGAACTTGAATCACACGTCACTGTGGGCTTCATCCAGTCTGCTGCTGCAATGACATTACCTCCTTTTATTTTTTCTCATAATTGCTCCATTTGAAAGCCATCATTCACTCATCACGAGCTCCTCAGGCTCATCCTCAACATAATCAGCATCACCCACCTTTCAGCCCTACTTGGCACTTCTAACTTGTCACAATCACTTTGGCCATAAGATTCTCCCAGGAAAAGCTTTAAGAATGAGAAATTTCTTAGGGTCCTGAGAAAACCAATAGGCCTTATTTGCCCTGGGCAGCCTCACCTTGGACTCCAGCCCATGCACCCTCTTGTCCACAGATCTCCATTTCAGCTTCGGCCTGAGCTGTTACAGGTGTGCCTGTTCCCACTCCCATTCCCTGCTGTCCCTGAATCGCTCAGTTGTGATCTCCTGGATTGACCTTGGACCTGACTTGTTATCTTGCCTACAAGTAGGCAAATACTCATTTTACATCATTCTTAATCTAGGTTTGCTATTCCACATCAAATTTAACAAGCAAAGCAAAATTATAAGTTTTAAAATATTCAGATATTGAGTGACTTGGTCTTCCTAGTTTGTTCTGCAACATTCTTCTTGTTTCTGAGAGGTTGTTACAGCATACACTGGCAACCGAGGTGGGGAGATAGCACCACAATTTAATTAATGCTAAAAAGCTAATAAAAATACTTTTAAACCAATCATTGGTATGAAGTCAAATAAGTACAAAAGAAAGAGAGAAAAGATAAATCCTGTGAATTCCCCTGAGCCAGACCAGCCTTGAATTCCCAGCATCAATAAAAGGAACAGAGAAAGAAGAAAGAAATGCAGTTGTCCCTTGTGTCATCATATAGAAGTTAAAAAGCACAAGACCCTTTTCACCCTGCACAATCACAGTTCACTTCTCTTTGAGAAGATCTAAAGATCTTTTGAGAGATGAAAATACATCTATTTTCTACTATTACAGCCACAGTAGAGTGATCTTCACATGGGTTTTATGCCCACACACAGGCAGCTAAAAACAGATAGTGAAGCAAGCAGAAAACCTGAGTTTCTAGCTGCCACAGCAAATAGCTGGTAACAGCGTGGCACAGGAACTGCTTTGGGACCCACCTGCTGCCAACCAGTTCAGCCACAGAAACTTTCGTTGTCTGGAAAAGGAGCATGAGAAGCCAATTTGGTTTTGGTCACCAATTCATAGCATTACATATGGATTTCAAGAGAATGATAGTAGAATAAATCTGGAGTATCCTGGAGAAGTTTATTTTAGTCTAGAAGACTTAATTACTTCTACCACAGAAAGAATTTTTTTTTTTCCCCTCAAAAGAAAACAGAACTGAAGTAATGGCCTGGGAGAAAAAGCTAAAACAAGCAGGCAGCAAGTGGAAGTGCAACCAAAGATTATGCTAAACACACATGGGACAGAATTCAGAAAAGTAGGAACGTTGCTGAACAAACAGCATAAATCCACCATGCTAGACAGCCACTCAAGGGACAGAAACCAGAAGAGAGCCTAAACTGGAAAGAAAATGGGGTAGAGCAGCAGATATAGATAGAAAGACATTAATAAAGAAGAGAATATTATGCATTCCTTCTCAGCTACACAAACATCGATGCCACCCCACTTGATTAGCGTATAATTCCATGGGACACAAATTCATCCTGGGATCCACACACATCCATATTCTTCATTTCCCATTTTTTCTTTAATTTTAGCATGTATTACCCACTAAAATAAATACACATCACTTGCTTCAAGCCACACAGATCCCTTCCTTTTCCTTACTCTCCTGAACATTTTCTATATTCATCTTCCTCCCCACAGTTTTTCCCCATTTGGAAATCCAGTAATCTCACCTGGAATCTTTTCCTTTTTACCTTATTCAGTAATTATTTTTTTCCTGCTGCTTAGAAACTCTAGCAGTCTGTCTGATTCCACAGAGTTTTGAGAATGTGATTTGTATCAGAAATGGCATCGTTCATCTGTATGAGTGATGCCTGAGCAGAAAGGCATTTAGCAATGCAGACTTTTGAACTCAGGCTGATTAAGGCCACACATCTCACAAAACACACTAGCTTGGCCCAACTGCACTTCTCATACTGGATTTCAGCAGCATCTCGCTCAAGGTAACACCTATTGTGGCTGACAAGCTGCTTTTCATAAGTATGTAAATTCCACTTGGTTAGGTGCCGCTGCTCTTGATTTGGCCAAGGTGAACAGGCTGTGCTTCTTTAGCTTGGGGACTCATAACAAAACTAAATCTAAGTTTGGAAAGGCTTTGATATAGAGCAATGTTCAGCGAGGGTACCAATAAAGCAGCAGGCATCGTCACTAGTCCAGTGGGGGAAAGGTATGTATTCATTCTGGTTTCCATCAGACAGTGGAAAAAATAGACCAACAATATAGGAATTCAAGTCCTTGAGTAAGAGCATCTGTAAAATCAAAGACTAAAATGGGAAGAAAGAAAAAAAATATTAAAAAGCCACATGTACCTCTGTACAATAATTTGAGACAGGAAATTGGTATCACTATAGCAACCAGTGTAGTTTCATGAGTCAAAAAGAATTTTTTAAATCTGTAGGGGTAGGAAACTACGGATGGCCAGGATGTGAGAGGAACATTTTATTTACAGTTAAGCAATAAAAACAATCAGCCATATATTACATTTTATTTCTAATATTTTTTTCCTCAAACTTGGCATTGTGCAGCTTTGTTATTTCTAGTTAGTGAGAAGTCTAATTACAGATCACAGATGGTGAATTCTTCAACTGGAATACAAAAACATTACTTTTAATCAGTCAGCATCTTACTTTGGTAAGTTTACAGGTGCCATATCCCAATGAAGATAAAGTTTAAGGTGCCAAAATATCTTCCATGAAGGAATGACTTGCAGGAGCTATCAGGAAAAGAAAGCTTGCAGTAATAAAACCAAATTTACATGGAACCCCAGTATGAGGTACAAGTATTAGCCTTGTGCAATGGGTTGGAAATTTCTCTTCCAAACCACTAGCAAGAGAGGCAAGAAAATGGTTACAATTTCTCTTCTCAGTCAAATTCCCAGTTAGTGATGAGAGTCCAATCAAAGGTAAGGAAAATTGTTCTAAGCCCAAGAAAACAGTGATAGCCTATAACAACAAGTTGGGAGTTCAGAAACGTGACCAAAAAAAAAGGAAATACTGATTTTTTAATTGATGGAGAAGGATGAAGGTGATGTGAAAGCATGGGAAAATAAATAGGAATGACAGGGAAGACAGTCAGGTTAGTTAGTCTGGCAAGTAGTATGGACCTCTGTCTCCTCTAAATATTCTGTATATTCTGCTTTTGATTTATCTGGAGATATTTAAATGCAAAGATCTTCTGAGGAGATAATGAACCTAAGGTTTGGTACAAGAAAAATTTTTATTTTTTTTTTTACTTAAACTGTCCTCTGAACTTTATCAGACCGTTAGTTTTCACAGTTGCACTGCACATTAGGTCTGTAATTAAATCTGCTGTGCTAGATCATAGAATGGTTAGAGTTGGAAGGGACCTTCAAAAGTCATCTAGTCCAACCCCCCTGCAAGGAGCAGGGACATCTCCAACCAGATCAGGTTGCTCTGAGCCCCGTCCAACCTGGCCTTGAACGTTTCCAGGGATGAGGCATCAACCGCCTCTCTGGGCAACCTGTGCCAGTGCTCTACAACTCACATTTTTTCCTAATATCCAATCTAAATCTACCTCCCTCTATTTTTAAACCATTACCCCTCGTCCTATCACAACAGGCCCTACTGAACGGCCTCCCCCCATCTTTCTTGTAGGCCCCCTTGAGGTACTGGAAGACCGCTATCAGGTCTCCCCGGAGCCCCCTCTTCTCCCCGGGAGCCTCCTTGGGGCTGAACAGCCCCAACTCTCTCAGCCTGTCCTCATAGGAAAGGTTCCCCAACCCTCTGATCATCTTTGTGGCCCTCCTCTGGACCCTCTCCAACAGGTCCATGTCCTTATGTTGGGGGCTCCAGAGCTGGATGCAGTACTCCAGGTGGGGTCTCACCAGGGCAGAGTAGAGGGGGAGAATCACCTCCCTCGACCTGCTGGCTATGCTCCTCTTGATACAGCCCAGGATGCGGTTGGCCTTCTGGGACACAAGAGCGCATTGCCGGCTCATGTTGAGCTGCTCGTCCACCAGCACTCCCAAGTCCTTCTCCTCAGTGCTGCTCTCAATCCATTCTCTGCCCAGCCTGTATTTGTGCCTGGGATTGCCACGACCCAGGTGCAGGACCTTGCACTTGGCCTGGTTGAACTTCATGAGGTTGGCACGGGCCCACCTCTCCAGCCTGTCCAGGTCCCTCTGGATGGCATCCCTCCCTTCCAGCATATCGATGGCACCACACAGCTTGGTGTCATCGGCAAACTTGCTGAGGGTGCACTCTATCCCACTGTCCATGTCATTGACAAAGATGTTGAACGGGGTTGGGCCCAACACGGACCCCTGAGGGACGCCACTCGTGACCGGTCTCCACTTGGACATCGAGCTGTTGACCACCACTCTCTGAGTGCAGCCATCCAGCCAACTCCTTATCCACCGAGTGGTCCATCCATCAAACCCATGCCTCTCTAGTATTGATGCACAAGCATCAAACTCAAAAGGTCCCTGCCCCAAAGAACTTACAAGTCCAGATAATCCCATATAAAGTGTATATACAGCACACTTAGCAATATTGCAGGATGCTAAAGCCAGTGTGCCTAACCCATGAACCGAAGCACCATGAAGAGGAAATTCATTCTACATGTAGGGAAATAACTTTGGATCACTCAGTCTTTACTTAGTCAAAAAAAAAGAAAAATGCGCTTTTTCAGACACAGCAACCTCTCCAGCTGAAAAACTAAGCCACTCTTTCCATACTGGCCATGAAATAGGCACTCAGGGAAACGCAGCTCTCACCTGCCTTCATGGGCCCAAGGAAGCTACCAAACTGTGCATCCACATGGAGGAGAAAGTGACATCAGTAACATTCTAGGAGAAAGCTCTACCTGTAGAGATCCCATTGGAAAAATGAGTCAGAAACTCCCAAAGACCAAGTACAACTTTCTTTCTCGTTCTATAAGCAATTATTTCAGCATGCTAACAACATCTATCTAGAAGGGTAACCTCAAGATCAAACATTGTGCCCAGTGGTGAGATGGAAAAGCAGTGTTCACCAGACCTTCTTAGAAGTTTAACCAGACAAAGAGAGTGCATAATTATGGGGGGAAGAAGGGGGGAAATCCTCAAGACTGTAAGCACCAAAATGGGGAGCTGGACGGGAGCTCTCCAAAACCAAGGAGTAATGAGCTTCTAGATAGTAAAGAACCAAAGGCAGTGGCTCAAAACTCCCAGTTTACCTACAATTTTGCAAGCTGTACTTCTCCACACTTACCAAATGTAGACAGCTGACAAGATCAGGCAACTACGAGATTCACCACAACAGAAAATGTGGTTTTGGTAACAGAAAACACAGGTTTACAACTGACAGACAGAAGCTGATTAATTTCTTCATATGCAATGCCTATAATACAAACAGAAGGGAGCCTTTAATTACTATAGTAAGGGTTTAAAATGAAAACTACAAAACAAAACAAAACAAAAAAAAAGGACAGGCATTTTTGTTACAGCCAGGAAGATTCTGCATGATGCATTCAGAGGAGACTTTTGTGCACTAAGTCTTGTAGCAACTAAGAAAGTCTGAAATTGAGAGAAAAAAAAAAAAAAAAAAAAAAAAAAAAAAAAAAAAAAAACCCAGGAAAAAAGCAAGTTTTCTGATCTCTGCCTTCCATTTCACCCAAGTTCTTGTAAATATTACAGTTTCCTATCAATAAAATGCAAATTAGAGAGAAGGTTTAAGTGACCTTTCCAAATGGAAAGGAATTCTGCATCAATAATTTATAACTACTATTTTTAATTTTTAGCATTTTATTGCAATTAAGCACTTATTACAGAAAACAATTTATTTTTAAAATTCCAACTATGGTTGTATCATAGTAGTTAAGCTGAAAGTAAAGTTCAAGAGACTTTAGCAAGTAAACCCCAGCTATTCAGAGGTCAGAAAGTAAACAGATAGAAATATTGTAAATGCTGATTATATAGTTATAGTTACACTGACTGTACATATGCTGATCATACAGAGAGAATATATACACATATGTATGCACTCAGTAAGCTGCTTTCTGATTCCTGATTTTTGATCCCCTGCAGTTTGCAGAATACTGCCACCTCTCTGCTTTCACATTACTTCTCTACCTATAGGGTGACCCTGTTGTGCTCCTTATGAACTTTTGTTGCCGTTGAGAGACCACATTCATGCTTGCATCTTAGCATGCCAGGCTGGAGATATCGTTACCTGGAAGAACGGCTTGCTTTAAGACCCTCTCCTCTCTATAGAAACAGTACACTGTGTTGTCATGAGATAAACTGGTTTACAACTGATTTACAAGATTATTGAGGTTTTTTTTCCTCCTTCAGCAGTGTGTGTACACGCATACATACATACATACATATATAAAGCCTTACAAGTGAAAAATGCCTTTCAAATTCTATACATGCTTCAAAAGTAATTCTACACATGCTTTAAGAGTGTCTTAATTACCTAATTATTTGGTAAGAGTATCTGACAGCTCCAGGCAATGCAACACTAAGAAATGTTTAAGTGTGTTGTTTTAATGAATAAAAATATAACTAGTTCTTACAGCATGTGAGGAGTGAAGAAAAAAAAAAAAAAAAAAAAAAAAAAAAAAAAAAAAAGATGTGCTTCTATTTTATAATGCTGTTTTGATTAGAAAAGTAAAAGTACCTGAAAACTCAGTATTTTGATCACTACATATTTATCACACTTGAGCTATGAATACTACATCTGATCGTATCATCACATATTTTCTGGTTACCATAAATATTTCTAATCCTTATGACTCCAGGTTATGCAAAATATTTAAATTGCAAGACACAACATCAGAGATAAATGATAACCAAACCTGCTCTAGCACAAGTCTACTACAAGACTAGATCTTCCAGCTATTCCTTCTCCTGATCTCCATTTATTTTAATGGAGCTCTGCATTTCCACTACAGGTCACTGTAAACCTTAGTGACAAAAAAAAACTATAAGAAGGTTTTTTTAAGAAAAAGACTTATTTTTTTTTTTTTAATCAGCTTGCATGTATTTTCACATCAAATGTCTGAGTCATATTACATTATGGAAATGAGAATTTTAATAAGGTTACTATTTTGCTTCTGTCTTATTACTGTTATTACTAATTGCAGTGATTGATATACATTGTAAATATTAATATAAGACACTTACTTCAGGGTTACATTCAGGCCAAACTTTGATTCAAGTCTACACTTGATTACATTTAATTGTATTTCTCTGATACACAGTTCAGCTATCGGATCTACAAGGGATGTGCTATGTCTTCAGTTACTCAGAGCTGCCAAGGAATTGAAGTATACTCAAGATTCTCCCTTCCCCTGGAAACACAGATATTTCCTCTTAAGGTAAAATCAGTCCTGACTGCTTACTGTGTATTGTGAGGTGCAGAGGGAGACGTAGAATTCGAATAATTCATTAGAGATACTTTAAGAAAAGCATTTCATCCTTTTTTTTCAGGGGGAGGGGAAATTAGCTCAGGCTTTTGTGTTCCTGCAACACCCTTCACTCAGAATTTCACAGCTGAAAGTTCACCACCCATGTAACAAGTTTGGCAGAAAAACTGCAAGGTTGAAATTTAAGAATTCACCACAACTGCATTTAGAAGAGGACTTAGGAAGAGGCCAGCCTTAGCAGGATACTTATCGACCACGTGGACTCTGAGAAGTTCAAGTCAGCCCTTCCAACCCACAGACCCAGACTAACCGAAACCACAATATAGTATTTTCCTCTGCAAATAGAAAGCTCCATGCTGCAAGATGACAAAGCTACTTTGGTTTGTCCTTGGCATGACTATCTTACATTTTCCAGCAGCTGAACTTCCTTGCCCACAAAAATCCTCAGAGGCATGTGTCTTCTATACAGAAAAGTATCAGAACACATCTGTGGTGGCAGGACAGCCTGCCTGCACCAACTCACAGCAGCCACGCATGTCTACAGGGGCTATAAGGCATGCGATGCTGGAGTGGGATTGAGGACCAAGGAAAGAACGCCACCCAAGACAACTTGGAGAACTGCAGGCATCTGTTTATAGCATCACGCAGGGATGTTAGCTTCAATAGAAACAGTGATGTTTCTGTCATTTCTCTCCCAATGAAATGTATTGATATTGTTGTCAAAAAAAAA
>WHYT01015809.1:56986-91871 GCA_009806455.1 Tetrax tetrax
AAAAAAAAAAAAAAAAAAAAAAAAAAAAAAAAAAACCCTGAACAGCTCCATCAGGTCTGTAAGCAAGCATGCTCTTCAGACCACCGTCCACCTGTACCCCATGACAGATTCAAGTCACCAGCTTCTGCATGCAGTAAAATCTACCAGTTTAAAGAACACACTGCAAATGAATTGTCCATAAGTGGGTATGGACAACAAGAGTGGTTTCTTCATGTATGAAGCAAGCCCCCTGTGAAGACGTTGGCAAACTATGTTAAGAGTGAGCTTTTTCTATCTAAGTCACAGGAATTTGGTTTCTGCTAATTTCTACTGCCTGTCCTTCCCCTAGTGATAACCCCATAAACAGGAGCTAACTTCTGAGCTTAGGAGGAGAGGAATTTCCCTGAGATGCACAGTGTTGAAACCATGCTCACATTTGGTTATTTTTCTCTGTATATTATGAGTCACACACAGCATCTCTGTTGCAAACAGGAAAACTAAGCTTAGCAAGGCCATAGATGCTACCAAAGCCTCCTGAAACAACAAGACCTGCTCTCTGAAGCTGAAGGACTACGGGCAGGATGCACAGCTTCTCAAAGCTAGGTTGCTTCAGAAGAGCTGGGTCGTATTTCAGCTTCTGGGAAGCGTAGGCTAAACTGCATTTAGCCATGCCAGCAGCTGGTGCCCACCTTCACTCCCAGTCTCCACCAGCACTGGGAGCACGTGCCCACCCTGCCTCCACAGCCCAGGGTAAGCCACTCGCCAAGGCACTGGCAGACAGCACTGACTCCAGCCCTGTGCTCCGTTCCAGCGTGGTGGGAAGCCTCCGTCCTCCAGTCTCTGCCCGCTGCGGCAGTAAGGAGACCTGGCAGGCTGTGCGGGGTCCTTAAGCAGCAGGAGCCACAGTTATGTGTGGGGATATGGGGCCAGGAAGCTTGTTCAGGCTTGGCTCTGAGCTGCGCTAGGATGGCACCTGGCAGGACATCGCAGTGATTTCCTTACCATCAGCCTGCTCTCCAAACACCTACGCTGTTCCCGAGGCACAGACACTCGGCTGGCTTTCCACCGTGGGGTTCAGTACAACCCACGAGCATATGGTGCAGTTTTCCCAGACTACGCTCCGTCCTTGGCTAGCTTGTTTTCGGGAGTGTAAAAGGTGCTGTCTGTCTTGTTATGAAACTGCTTTATGCATCTCATCTGCCAGACACAAAAAGCCTGACCCAGTGGCTAGGCAACTGGGATTACTGCTAACGAGGCAACTACCACCGACACCTGGATTTCTGTCCTCTCCTTTCCTGGCTTATTTATTTCACTGATCTGCTAAACCTAGCTTTCTAAAGTGCAGGTTTGCCAATGCTATGTGGTTATATGTGTCTAGTATAATAAGGAGGCAATTTGGTTGTGAGCTGTTCATATAATGGGAAAATATTGTTACTTTGCCACAGGATTATACTAACGTGAGCCCCAAGCTGACTTGGCGCTTGGCCTTTTCACCTTTGCAATGCAAAGCACAGAGGGATCGCATTTTTGAGTAAACAGTAACCTTTCATAAAAATTACTCTTCTTCTTTCTTACTCCTTTTACATTCGGGAATTCTTCCCTTTTTCCATATCATATTGGCTATGATTACCAGTATAATCTGCTGTATCACTTCTGTGTGAACTAAAAGAACAAACCAGCTGCATTTGCCAAGTGAAACCAAACCTACCCAGCCAAAAAACCCAGCAGACTTGTACCTTAGCATTAAAGCTGGATAACAAAATGGTAGTTATTTATGACAGTAGATAACAAGTAGTTGCATACTACATATGTCTCCTGAAATTGTAAATTTTTGTGTTCAGAAATTGTGTTCTTTCAAAATAATAATGACGAATGCTGCCAGTGGATTCAGAAGGCAAAAGCGTTTCCACAGGAGATTAAATTTACTGATCAGGATTGTCAAACTAAGGTTCCCCGCACTTGAATCTTGGAGTTATCGCTTTCCGTATATGAAAATGATAAAGAAAAAGCTGCATTGTATCTATCAGAATTTTCAATAGCAATACCAAAACCTCTTGCTTGTGGTTTCCCAGTGGGTCTCGGAAACAGCTGTGCAAGCTTACAGCACTTCCAAGGAGGGGAGGAGGCAGGAAAGACCCGCTTCCTGAAACATCAAAAGAGACAGCAAGCCAGAAGGCAGACAGGAGGAGTAATTCTGTATGCCTATTTGTATGCACTGCAAATACTTTCATGCAGTTTTCCTCGTGCCAGTTGTCTTAAGAGACAGCTCAAGGGAAGCAAAACCAGCTGTGCCAGAGCTGGCAAGGGCATCCCAGCCAGAGTTCCGTGCCCAGATGTAAGACATCAGAGATCGTCTGTGAAAAGTCAGTTTGCAAACAATTAGCAAGGGAGCTTCCTAACGCACTGTTGAGCAATGCAAACACGCTGCACAAACCTACAGACCAAGTTGTATGCAGACTTACAAAGTAGATGCCAAAGCTGGGGTTTTCCTAAAAATATCAGCTCTAATTCTCAGCCTCAGGGCAACTGCTTCACACCAGATGTAACAGTTCAGGAAACGACTGCTAGGGAAGTGGATAAAAAAAACTGGAAAAGGTCCACGTGCAACTACTCACGGGTATCCTGAGCATCAGATGAGAAAGATCGTTTACAACAAAAGTCCCCAACCAGCTGACATTCAGAGATAACGTGACGTCAAAGAACACTGGAGACTGAACCGCAGAGTCAAGTCACACCAGGGAACCAAGAAGTGGCTGACCCAGAAGCGTAAGGAGTGGCAATGAATGGAGCAGCCTACGTGGGGAGCTGCCCAGATACACGTTGCTAGATGCAGAGAGATGCTGAGAGCTGCAAAACCACATTGTGGTCTGACACAAGGCCCTGAAGCAAGTCTATGCATGGGGTAAAACTCCTGAACTAGCAATGAATTGAGATTTTTTTTTTCCTTTACTTTTCTAAAAGTTAAAAATTAATCATAACTCATCACCAGCCTCTTTAATAAAGAAGAAAAAATTCTTTTCAGTGGAATAAGAAGCCTCTGCTCACTATAGAGAGATACACATACACATTTAAAAACCAATATTTCTGATACTACTGTACTAAAAACAAAGTTCACCCCTTCCTCACAGGAATTCCTAACATATAAACAGAATAAACTTACTTCTGGGTAATAGTTAAGGTGATTCCAGCAGATGCCCCTCCAAAGCACTCCTCTTTCATTCTCAGATGTTTTAGCATACTTACTAAGTGATCAATTGCTCTCTTTGGTGGTTCAGACAAATTCCATGTAGTATAATCAAGTCACATCCCTAAGGATACTGTTCTAATGAACCTGGAAGAGTGTTTTTAAGCTAAAAAGCTCCAGCTGAGACTGCTGTTTCCACAGATTTTTGATGCCAAGTGAACAAAGATAAAGGCTGGGTAAGGGAAACTCGTGCAAGTGATCAGTGGGTACAGCTGGGGGGGACTGGAGCACTAGGACAGCAGCTGAAACTCGCTGAACACATGTTTTTCAATGTAATACTAACTTGGAAAGAAAAATGCAGTTTAGTATTCTCTCAGCCATCTGAAGGGAGTGAAAAAGCATTAGATTGGCCCTCTGACAACATGAAGCATAAACAGCTTGAGGAATTAGCGTTGGCTCATCAATAATCTACCAAAGGAAGCTAAGGCTGCTGAGCCTGCAGTAGTTCAGTAGTGGTTCAGAGTACTGATGTAGTTAATAATTTGCTTCTCTCTGCAGGTTTCACAGGGCTGCGTTCTCAGTAATGTCACCCCAAACAGCACAGGGAAGTTTCCATAAAACAGCAGAGATGTTTTGCTGGAGAGAGTACCACGCAGATATTCAGTGCAGATCTCAGTATCTGCAGCAATTCAGATATGGCCACCAGGTGGGTTACTTTGTTATTGTTTTGGGCTTTTGGAGACCTTTTGTTTCCTTTTGCTTTTTTTTTTTTTTTTTAAAGAAACATCTTTTCTGAGGCCCTGTCAGTTCACATAAGCTGGTCTGAAAGGCCTGCTACCTTCTCCAAGTATGCAGTGGAACAGCTGCAGAAGAAAAAACGGGCTAAAACAATTATGGATACAGCAGTGAAATACATAATACTTCAGACTCGTCCACTAATCTTCATATAATAAATAAAGAAGAATTTGAACTACTATATGAAGTGTGCCTGTCCAATAACCAGAGTGAGGACTAGAACTGTCCTCAGTGGAAGTAGCTGGGGATGGGAGCTGATAAACTGTTTATTTCAGGCTTTGAGTCTGAATGACACCAATAAGATGTTAACAGAGGCACTTTTGCAGTCTCTTCCAGATACCAGCCAACACAGGACAGGTTGTTCCCCTACCTCAAAGATTACTTTTTGCCTCTCTAAAAATATGTTCTACTGTGATTTAACTATTCATGCAACAAGGGCAGGAAAGGTCCTTTCTGCTCACAGCCAAATAACGTAACAGTGCCTTGTGGCTTGAGGACAGTACTCTTGAATATAAAAAGTTTTAGAGAAAAGAAAGAAATGCAGGCCTTACCAGGAAGAAGAGGTGGCCCTGCAACTGAAAACGTAACTAGCCACGGGGGAGAAATGGAATATACTCTTTTTTTTTTTTTTTTTTTTGCAAGAAAGCTTTCACATAGTCATTAAGAGGCTAGTTAGATTGTTCTTGGTGATTAAAAACATGCATGGAGGAGTTCATACATCAAAAACCATTCCTGGATTTTCTGAAAGGAAGAGAAAGATGAACCATCCCACAGGGCACAGGGAGAAAAGTATGGTAACGCTCCAGCATGCTTCACTACACAGCAGTGGAATATCAGTTCTGAAGAACTGACAGAATAAACCCGGAGCCTCAACTCATAGAAGTCTTCAAGAAGCCTTTTTGCTGCCTAACCATGATATCTCTTTGCTCTTCCTCATATTAGTGGGCAGGTATACACACCTTCTGCATGCATTATAGACTGAAGTAGTTTGATTCCTGTAAGTAATAAAAATAATAGAACTTCTAGTTTTGCTTTCAAACTCTTACTGAACAGATGTAGATATATGACCTGGTGAAAACAGGGTCTGCGCCATTAGATGCCACTGCTCCTTTATCTTCAGGGTCTTTGATGTGATATTGTTATGGATTAGGATCAAAGATTTAAAGAACATTAATTACTGCTGATACATAGCAGCAATTGCTGCATCTTGAATTCCAATAAACCCTTTGATATCAATGTATGAATATTACAGGAAACATTGTCCCATTGAAATTACTAAAAAGACTGGCAAAAGAGGAAGGCATATGGAGATCTGCAGGCAAGTAGGATGACTAGGCTGAAGAGGAAGCGACCATAACTCTTGTCAACTCTGTCCCTTTTGATCTAGGTCACTTAGGAGATGTGGAGGCACATCCTTACATCTGCAGCAAGTGGGAGGAATGAGTGGAAATTCTTTGGGGAAAAACAACTGAGGAAGTAATCTGGCACACAGGGAGGTAGCCACATCATGGCTGGCTGTTCAGAAGCAAATGGAACTTCAGATGCAGGGGAAAAATTTGGGAACTATTTATAAAATAAATTGCAGCAGCAGCTGGGAATGCGGAAACTCCTATCTATATTGACCTGGGAGGATGGCAGGGCAGAAGAACCTGACTGAGGCACATAATCTCTTTATTCTCACTAGAAAGAGAACTCAAGAGGGCAACTCAGATGTTAAAATTAAGAGGTTGAAGTCCCTGTTACAATCAGTTTCCACTTTGATAACTGTTTCAACCACTACATCCACAATGTCTGCAGTTTTTGTCTTTCTTGCCAGCTCTGCAAATGCATTTTTTCATTTTAACCATGTATCCAGGTGCTTAGTGGAACTTAAGCAGGACGCCTCTCTTTGTGGCCCACCTACCTGGAGAAACTGGGTAGGCTGCTCACTTGCCAGAAGAGAGGTCCTTCACCACTCCTCACCTCAGACCAGTTATGACCTATAGTTCAAGTCTTGCTGAGCAGGGCAAGACTTGAACAGAACTTCAAGCCACAGTCGCTGCTGTAGAAAGGGCAGTCAGGGACCTCCCCTTCAGCTGCCTAATGCTTACTAGCAAAGTCCACAGGGACGTGGAAGCACCACCATCAGGTTGAGGGCCTACTGTGCTGACATAGCACTCTCATGTTCTTCCAAAGCCAGCTGTACCACACACCCCTCAGGCACCCGCTACCCTTTTTTTCTGAGCGCTTACTTGCTTTTCTATGCAAGGGAGCCCAAATCCCCATTATTTATGTGTTCTTCCAATAGGAGCCCCATAGTTTCCACTAACACCCAGTTGTCAAATACTCAAACAACTTGTATGATCTCAATACACACAACTACTCTCACAAACTCATTTTCAGTACCACCCACTTCCTGGTGACTAAGTAGTCCATGCACATACAGCTTTCCTGTCAGATGCCTTAGGCACCCACCTCGCTGCAGATGGCAGTCACAGGTTGTATTTCTTGTACGCTTTGACAGGGTCTGATGTCACCAGTCCTGCCCCTATAGGTACAATACTTTGAGCAGGATTCACTGATGAAAATCTGTCTTTTTATTGTAAATTCACTTACAAATATATAGATTTTACTTCATAAACCCTGACAGAACAACCTGCATGACATTTGACAGTAATTTTTTGGCTTTACCTGGATAAAAAGAATAATCTTTTTCACTGTGGGTGGATGCGGATGTGGGTTGAAGTGCTATTTTCCTAAAGAAACTTTAACAACTATAGCATTGCAGCTATTTATAAAATTAAATTCTGTTGCTGACAGTTTTTCTGCAAGCTCAATGTTTTCTATGATTGAAATCACTATGCTGAAGTCAGAAGTTCTATACTAAGAAAGTCACAGATGTAAACCAAAGCATAGCACTAAAAAGTATTGGTATTCACCACTATTAGCTCAAATTAAAACAGCCAACCTGTTTTCCCAAAGGTGGACGGCTTATCAACAGTGAGAGTGAATAAAAAACAAAACTGCATGTACTTCAAGATACAGTTACAGGAGTCTCCAACTCCAGCTAGAAAAACAAACAAACAAACAAACAAACATGCTCAGGTTGAAGTTTGCTACATAAACCACCATGACCACTTTTAATACAACCAGCAGAACCTGTTGAAATTAAAATTCTAGAAATTCAAATATCATAACTGATGAGTGTTTGCATCAGAAACTGAGAATGTCAAATTCCCAAGCTACCACTTCTTTATGGGTCAGCAAGACATGGGAATTATTTCAGCTAGGCTAAAGGAGATTTATATCTGTTCAGAGGTTTTTTTTGTTTGCTTGTTTGCTAGCTTTATTTATTGATTGATTTACAACTGGGGAGGGAGGGGAACACTTTCCCCTATTATTTGTCAGTGTCTGGTTTTGGTCCAGATATGAGTCTGCTGTTGTCCGGGTTCATCGGTAGTGCAGCCCTGAGAGCCCTGCCCTTTACGTTGCATATAGTCCTGTATAAATTTTGCTGACTCTGGGTTTTTAAAGGCTGTCATTCATTAGTAAGGGCACAAGGACAAAGCTGATTATGATAATGACAGCAAAGAAATTAGAAAGATTCTACGGCTTTCAATGAAATGGAAAAAGAAGATTTACATTAAGGGAAGGTCCATAAAAACAAAGTTATGTCCTTGTATACAAGGAGAAAAGAAGAATCATTCACCTCTAAATACCTTCAGTATCTACAATATTTAGAGCATTTGCTATAGTGCTTAGCTGCATGCATAAAGGAATAACAGAGATTCTTAAGACAGCTTTATTGTTTTACTTTATGTAAAACTGCTAAGATAGAGAACAACAAATCTTAATGTTTAGTCATTTATGACCAGATGTTGTTCCTAGTAATTTATGGGTGACTGTTTTCATTAGTACATGCCCAATGTCCCTTCTAAATATGCAAGTCAGACACTTTATAGACACCTCCCACTCTATCCAAATCATATTCAACATATTTGAAACTGGAAGACCAGTAAAAGCCTATCCTGTCAATTAACTGGCAATCAGCCTGATTTCAAAATGCAATAAATAATGTCTTCTCCCACTGAATTCTGTAGGAAGTGCAAGTTATCAGCATTCAAGAGATCTAAGTGGTTTCTGTTTAGCAACCCAAATTAATTTGAAAATGTTTACCTGCTGGGCCCAAACCTTGAGTAAATGACTTGTGACTTGAAGAACATCTTCCAGAATATAATTAAGAATATTCACTGGTAACAGAGCACTTAACAAGGCACCAGGGGGCCTATATGTAGCCAACAAATGGGGGAATTTCAATTATTAAGTTGTAACTTCACACAACCTACAAGCAAATAGCTGCTGGACAGGAAGATTAGCCAAAAAAAAAGGGAAGAGAGCGGGAAAAGAGTTGCTGCAAAGTAAAGTATTTGGATAGATACCGTTACTTATAAATGGATTATTATTTTAAGCTCAGGACACCTCTACTCCATACTTTGAGCTCTTCTCTGTTAGGCTTCACTATAACCAAGCCTTTGTGCCACATTCTGCGCTATACAAAGAAGCAGCAGCCAAAACAGTACCAACAAAGAGGAAAACTGTCAAAAAAATGCACCTGGTGATGAAAACTTCTGCTACTGATTAATGGATAGATCAGCATGGCCTCCCCTCCAGAGATCAGTGGAGACTTCCAAAAAGGCTTTTAGAAAGTTGAAAAACTCACCTCAAGGCATTACAGCAAAAATCAGACCTGTGCCTGGCTCCTCAAATGCTTCGTCCTCTGCTGGAGTCCTCTCCACTCCCACCGATGCAATGCATCAGTGATTCTTAATATTGTCATAAATAGTGTATGTTGAAATTCTGCTGGAACTGGAGGAGGGGATGAAACCATTGTTTTAGATTTCCAACAGAAAGTAGAAAAACCTTATCTCATAGAAAAATGTTTGAAGTAGCAGGAAAAAAAAAGGCATTTCTAAGTATATACAGTAAAATCTGTAATATTATGAAACTTATGTCTGCTTTACAGACAGAGATTGTTATGTTTATTCTCACACACAATCTGAAAATAAGTCAGTAATTATTCTACACAGTACACTATAAATGCCAGTGATGGAAAATATAATTGAGCAACCAAAAAAGACAACTGTACATCCAGGACAAATCCCGGCAGGGTCCAGCATCCAGCACAGACATGCTGAATGCCCTTGGTTCTCACTGACACAATTCCTCAGGGGTCCTTTGCAAAGCACAGAAGCAAGTTTTTGATCTTTATTTCTTCTTCTAAACTAACAAGAAGATTTCCTACAGAAAAATACAACAGAGAAAAAGTATGTACAACCTAACATCTTTACTTCAGTTTTCCATCTTGGACCTCTTTTTAATGGTTAAATAGTGCTCCAAGAGTTCATTAACTAATGCTTGTCAAAGTTTTGAAGATGAACATTACTAGGTAAGGAGGGCTGTTATTATCCAAGGACAGAGCAGGGGAGATCAAGTGTTTAGCAGATTCGTGCTCCATGGTAAGTGCTTTACTAATTCTTTTCCCTCTCTTTACAATTTCTGTCATTTAATGAAAAGATGTAGTAGCAAGGACATACTTCTTATGAAGCTCTTTCAACGCTATTTACTGGCACAAAAACATAAGACCTAAGAAGATTGTGCGGAAAAATATATTTTAAAAATAAAGTTATTATTCCATTTAAATTTAGTACCAAACTTGTACGAAAAATGTACATTTTGAAAATGTTGATGGATAGATTATATTACCAGTCTGGTAATTCTATTCACTGGTGACATGCATACCTCCCATACCTAGACTGGTGCAAAGCATTTGACACTGTCTCGCATGACATCTTTGTCTCTAATTTGGAGAGACATGGATTTGATGGATGGACCACTTGATGGATAAGAAATTGTCTGGACAGTCGCACTCAAAGGGTTGTTGTCAATGGCTTGATGTTGACGGAGATCAGTGACGAGAGGCGTTCCTCAGTAGTCGGTATTGGGCCCGGCCCTGTTCAACATCTTTGTTGGCCACAGGGAAAGTGGGATAGAGTGCACCCTCAGCAAGTTTGCTGACAACACCAAGCTGTGTGGTGCCGTCGACACACTGGAGGGGAGGGATGCCATCCAGAGGGACCTTGACAGGCTAGAGAGGTGGGCCCACGTAAACCTCATGAAGTTCAACCAGGCCAAGTGCAAGGTCCTGCACATGAGTTGGGGCAATCCCAAGCACAAATACAGGCTGGGTGGAGAATGGATCAAGAGCAGCCCTGAGGAGAAGGACTTGGGGATGCTGGTTAATGAGAAGCTCAACATAAGCTGGCAGTGTGTGCTTCCAGCTCAAAAAGCCAACCTCATCCTGGGCTGCATCAAGTGAAGCATTGGATACTCGATGCCTTCCCAAGTTGAAGGAGGTGACTCTCCCCTTCTACTCTGCTCTTGTGAGACCCCACTTTGGAGTACTGTGTCCAGTTCTGGAGCCCCCAACATAAGAAGGATGTGGACCTGTTAGAGCAAGTCCAGAGGAGGGCCACAGAAATGATCAGAGGGCTGGAGCACCTCTCCTGTGAGGACAGGCTAAAAGATGTGTGGATCTTCAGTCTGAAGAAGAGGAGGCTTTGGGGAAACCTTATTGTGGCCTTTCAGTACCTAAACAGGGCCTATAGGAAAGCTGGAGAGGGACTTTTGACAAGGGCATGTAGTGATAGGACAAGGGGTAATGGCTTTAAATTGGAAGAGGGTAGATTTAGATTAGATACAAGGAAGAAATTCTTCACTGTGACGGTGGTGAGGCACTGGAACAGGTTGCCCAGAGAAGCTGTGGATGCCCCATCCCTGGAAGTGTTCAAGGTCAGTTTGGATGGGGCTTTGAGCAACCTGGTCTAGTAGAATGTGTCCCTGCCCATGGCAGGGGGCTTGGAACTAGATGACCTTCGAAGGTCCCTTCCAACTCAAACCATTTTGTCATATCTCTCTATCTGTATAACAAAACTGAATTGAAACAGATCTGCAGTAGTTGCCACTTTAATTTATTACAACATAAAACTCAACAATAAAGCAATACAGCTGTTGAGAAAACAGACAGGAAAATGTTACTGTTGCCGCAAAGACCCAAACCAGGATGATTTCTCACTGCAGCAAGGCCACACGGACGTGCAAAGAACATCCTAATTTGAGCTGATCAGTAGGCAGCTAGTTCCTCTCCAACAGGAAGGACTCGGAATTTATCACAATTCCCTCAGTCTGTTCTACGAACAGAGAGAAAAATGGCACAGGAACCTGAAAATGCATCTCCTAACAATTGCAGCTAATTACCATTCAGGATCCTGCTCCTACCCCAGCTGCTCAAGGATAATTACCCTTAATGAAAGTGGTGGTTGCAGGCTTCTTGGCGCTGCTAAGTTGTCTTATAATAACAGCCTGCCGAACACATTTGGCATTCTGTATGTCTTGCCACAGAGGAACAGTATTGATCCATGCACCATGGCATCACATTCAGACTAAGAAATTCATTTGTGAAAAACATATGACACACGCAAAAGCAGAGGAAAACAGCACTCCCCAAGACCAGGCAGCTTCTCTGTGCCAAGACGCTGTCTGAAATGCAGCTTGCCCACAGGACAGCACAATTCCTTAACACTAAGCCACTTCACGTGACAGAAAAGTAACGCTCTTGTTTACAGAGCAGCTATCACAGGTGAGGGTGCTAAGACAGTAAGCTCAGGTAGGGCTGGGGCAGACCTTGGCTTCTTTGGCCACATCTGTATATGGAAAGTTTTGCCACTACAGCTATTCTGCTGTATTACAGCAAACAAAAAATTCCTCATGGTGAAGACATGGTTGAAAGGAACAAACCTGAAGGTTTTTTTCAACAGGGGTTATTCCAGCTCAAATTTCCTGCAGACAAACTGTCCATGGCCACGGATAGCTGTCCAAAGGAGATGTAAACCTACCATGCACCTGATGATACTCACAGCCCACACACATCATTATTTTCTACTGTAGAAACAGGGAATAGCCACAAGAAACACTTAAATTCATTCTGCTTACATTCAACTCTGAAAGTATTTCCAAGGACTAAAACTAAAGCAAAACAGGATTCCACAGCACTGTTTTGGTGCAAGAGATATCAGTAACGCACTGTATTAAAGTTTCAGCTCTAGAAAAATACTATCAATATTTCCTGATCAAGATATTTTCCTGTGATGGCTTTTTCTTACATATGCTACACAGAAAACAGCTGCATAATACTTGCTTATGGTTTTGAGAAGGAATGATTCTCATTTGGTCTTACAGAAATAGTAGAAAAATAAGGCGCCCTCCCTTTCTACATAACCGTAATCAACACAGATAAGCCAACCTCAAGGTGCAATTTTGCACAACAGAGCTGGGAACTGACAGGGAACTGAGCCTCATTTTTGCAGGGAGAGAAGCAGCTTGGAGAATTAACAGAATAAAGCAAATATACAACTTCATTATACATCGAGTTTTTCAAACAAATTGTGCCCTTACTGGTTTTTACCTTGAAATGATACAACTAATGACTGTAATACCATGACACAGGAGAATGACAAAGAAATGAAAACACAGACAAGGACAAGGGAAAAAAATATGTTCTTAGACAAAATGCAAAGCACAAGTGACAGTCAATAAGGTGAGCTGATGAGGTGAAGAGATGTGAAGAAATTGTTCCAAATAATAGAAGCCAGAAATAAGGAGTTTCTCTGACAGCAGAAAGACTTTTTGATTTGCCAAGGAAGCGGTCATCAAGATGCAGCCACAGGAGACTGGGGAAAGTGAGACAGAAAAATACGAATTGAGAGTCTGGAGAATTTGGGGAACTTCTCGGGCTTTTTTATTTTTTATGAATGTGAAAATCATCAAGTCTTATTTTTATTGAGATGAAATGGGATTTTTGCCTCAAAGTATGAAAGAGAAAAGGAATGAAGAAAGGAATAAGTACTATGATGAACAGCTAAGAACATAAAGTCAACAAAAACACTGGTTGAGAGGATATCCAATCAATACAACAGCTAAAGTCATAAATAATGTTTTGAAGAGAATACTATCCTACTTTTTTCAGTTTGCACATGATAAGCCTTAGTAATGTTGAAATTTATGTTTATTTGGCTGTTACCTATTACTGGCTTTTTTCTATATTTGCCTTTGGAAAAATCTAGTATTACCTGGAAATAGAGATTATAGGAATCACAAAGTGGTTTCGATGCAGCATGGCAAGTTTTGCATTCTTTTTGTCTGTGTTTGGTTTACAGACATATTCAGAGTTTTGCCTGGAGAGATGCCTATGTGGATGGTCTCTAATTCCACAGAATTTGAATACCACATTGCTAACTTTTGTTTACACTCCACAAACACGGAGAATTATAATCTGAGGCCCCAGAGACTGTAGGATCCTACAACAGCTGAACTGTAGTATCCTACATTATAACTACACATTGTCAACTATAGGACTAAAGCACACATAAGTGATTTGTAATTGAAGTCAAATACAAGTCTTTTGAGATGTGCTGGGTTTGTGTGGCGGGGGCGGGGGCTACAGTGGCAGCTTCTGCAAGAAGCTGCTAGAAGTTTCCCCTTTGTCCAGTGAACCCAGCCGGGTCCAGGGCAGACCTGCTGCTGGCCAGGGCCAAGCTAATTGGCAACTGTGATAACACCTCTGTGATAATGCATTTAAGATGGGGAAAATTTAAAAAAAAAAAAAGTGAAGAAGCAGAAGCTCAGGCAGAGAGGGGGAGGCGCGAGCCTTGTGGGCCTTGCAGGCCTCACCCTCTGGCCTCCAGCAGCCAACTGGGCTGAACTCGGCCCAGCCCGGCTGCAAAAAGTGGAGAGGAGATGAGATGTGAAGAGAATATGAGAGGCGTCTGCTGCCTGTTGTGAAGAATTTCTTGCGAGAGGAACGGCTGCAGATGCCAAGGTCAGTGAAGGAGGGGGAGGAGTAATGTGGCTCCTGGCCAAGATTCCCCTGCAGCCTGTGGTGATGACCATGGTGGAGCAGGTTGTCCCCCTGCAGCCCATGGAGGTCCACGGAGGAGCAGAGATCCACCTGCAGCCCAGGGAGGGCCCCACACCGGGGCAGGTGGAGGCCTGAAGGAGGCTGTGGCCTGTGGAGGGCCCACTGGGGCAGCTGTTCTCTGCACTCCGTGGAAGAGATGACCCACGCTGGAGCAGTTTCACGAAGGACTGTGGCCCGTGGCTCCACGATGGAGCAGGGGAGGAATGTGAGGAGTTCTTCCCCTGAGGAGGAAGGAGCAGTGGAAACTGACATGTGATGAACTGACCATAACCTCCATTCCCTATTCCCTCCTGTGCTGCTCAGGGAGGAAAGAGGAGGGGATAATTTGGAATGAAGTTAAACCTAGGAAAAGGTGAGAGTGGGGAGAGTGAGTGAAAAACTGCATAGCTTGGTTCCAAGCAGGGCTAAACTACAACATGAGGTAAGATTATACCTATAAGGCCAATAACAAAAACCGAAAGAGATTCAAAATCAATGCTGGAAATCCATTCTTGCTGCTCCTTCCAGTGTCTGGATAGTAATTGGTCTCAAAGAACTGGATGACCTCAGTAAGAAGTGGCATTGTTAAATTGCATAGCATTTCAATTTTTGCAACATTTTACATAGGGCATCTGGAAACAGTGTAGTAAAACAGAAACTAATTTACATCTTAATTCTGTAGTTCCCTGATATGGTAGGTTTATATTTGTCTTTGCTGTAACTTAGGAAATTATTTTAATGCCATTCCAAATCCCAGGCCTGTGCTTCAGACAAACACCTTGTCCTTAGAGCATTTAAGCACATGCACAAACACACCCACTCCTATTTAGACAAAACTTGCTCTGCTCTGATAGTAGCCACACTTACATTTTTTCCTTCTCTGAACCAAGCTGTTGACTGACTGACTGATAAAACTTTCTTTTCCATCCCTTGGAGATCAGCAGGTTATCTCAGATTCCCCTCAATTACAGGCATAAAAGGACTCCCCAGTTCCTCTCACATTCGCTCCATCCATCTGGCCTGACAACCGTCCTCTGCACCAGTTATGAAGGAACCAGGATCTTTACACTTGCCAGGTTCCGTGCGGAGGGTGATATGTGACATTGCCACCTATTCCTCAATAAAGATCACTCCCTCCACTGCACTCAATTTGCTTCCCATCAGCTGTAACAAACGTCACTTCACCTTTCTTGTGATTTATCTTATCTAGGGGAGAAAATAACAACTTTAACTAAATTGGGGCTGCTGGTAAGAAGCCATGAAGTCCAAACAACAAGGAGACCCAATGATCTTTCTTTCAACCTTATTCCCTCCTACAGCCCTACCACAAAGCCCAGCGATCTGAAAAGTGAGATGTAACCTGCAGATCTCTGCACTATTCAGCTGGCAGTGAATCCTCCCTCGAAGCCCTTACATAGGTACTTACTGCTTCAGTCACAGCCTTGTCTGATCTGAATGGCAATGGGCAAAAATTAAAGGATCGACAGCATTCAAAATTACAGTCTTCTGTGTCAGCTAAGTGTAAGGCAAGACAATAGCTCGAGTCCACTCATCTGTTCTTCAATTAGTTTAATTCTCATTTGGAGAGCACCCACCCTCACAGTCAGTGAACAGCTCCGACACTTCGTCTCTCTGCCAGACTACTTGGCCTTCTCGAGTGATGATACATGTGGAGAAGGGTGATTTCTGGGATACACGCCACAGGACACCCACTTACTACCAAAAATTACAGCTTTTTCAAGGACTCTGAACTCCCCCACAAAGGTAGGTAGGTCCTGTTTTATGACATTACCTGAGCCTAATTTTACACAAAATTTTAATTATTGCTAAAATTCAAATAAGCAGCACACTATTTCAGTCTCCTGGGAGAGACAGCAATTTACATCTCCAAAAATAATATAATTCGCAGCAAAATTAAAGTCCCAATGCATATAATAATTTTCTAAAATATACCCACTGCTGTCAATCAACCAAAGCCTATCTAAACCATTCTCTAATGCACCAGATAATTTAAACACTAAAATATCCTTTAAAATCCCATAGAATAAATACAGTACTTCATCCAAGACAAAGTGATTATCATTTTCATTTCACTGCTTAGACAGTTCCTAATAGGGTCTATTTGCCTAATATATGTGTGCAACATCCATTAAGGATAATGAGAACAACACACATGAATCAAACGGGAGACTGCTGTTCATGTTCACTGGAATGGGCCAGACTATGATCTCCTTTACCACACAAATCTGGAATAATTCAGCTGAGCACAGTTACTCCAGACTTTGTCAAACGAAAATAGATTAGAATCTTGTCCTAGATTGCCAGTATTTACAGAAGACTAACTAGATTAAATATTTAATGAAATAGCTTGAAAGGAACCTCAGAAATCTGTGTGTAATACAGAGAAGTAAAGGAAAATATTGTGATAAACTGAAGACAAGAGAATACAAATCCACTGCAAGTTTACAATGTAATAGACAGGTTATATTTACAGATAACCTATGGAGCAGGTATGTATTATTTCTGTTATTTTCATATGAACAGATACTACCATTTAGAAAATTTTTATAAATATTTAGACATATTTTAGAAATATTTAGAAATATTTTAGAAATATGACAAATAGAAATATTTTTAGTATTTTTTCATATATTTTTCACTGGACAGCACAGGGCCAAGAATGGCCTTGATCAAAGCACTGAATAGCTATTCAGCATTTCATACAGGGAGGATTACACCAGTAATTGGACTCATCCTTTCACAGTTGCAGTGGAAAGTTACTCGATGTACCTGAAAAGGTCTACAAAATCATATTACATTCTCTGAATTAACACAAAGTTCTCATTCATTAGGATTCAGTGTTGTGCTCCTGTTTTGTTATTTTTAACAATAGCATGAAGGTCAGTTTTTATAGACCTCCACGTCTGCTGGCGGTGTCCCTCTCGTTAGTGTTCTGAGTTGCACTATCAGTTTAAGCCAGCCTTGTTTTTTGTAATCGATGCTGGTGCCTGTGGTGGTGTGAGCCCCCCCTCTCTTGAGCCACTCACTCCGTGCTTGGTGTGATCCCTCCCATCCTGGGCCTCATACCAGCCCAGGGTAAGCCAGGAACAGACCGTGAATATGGTGAACCAGAGTGTTAAGGCATTCCCTTGATGCACCCCGCTCCTGTTTTAAACAATGAAAATAATAATAACAGTCAGTTTTCTCCTGGCAACTAGCACAATTTAGCCCAAGTCAAAACACAGGTGTGTGATACCAGAAACAACTAGTGGAAGGCACCAAAATATTTCGCCAGCTGAGTCAGCCTGAAATGGAAAAGTACCTGACAAAAGTCAGTTATCTCGGACCCTACAAATAGTGACCTTAAGTGAGACCCATTGAGCTCTCCTGGATCACAGTGGGATGTGACCAGCATCTCCCCTGAGCTGGGATGCCTCTCGGGCATAGCCTCCTTAGACAGAATAGATTTAAGGACCATCTGCCGGCAAAGCTGACAAAAGGCCAGGGTGAAGTTCAGCTTCTCGAGGCTCAATTACTGCCCATTGAGGAATGCTGATGCGTTGTGAGTATTTACTCTGAACTTGAGGAGGAAGGGGGAACCTTTACTTATAGTCTCCTCCATTCACCTCTCTACCCATACAGAGAAAAAGAGGAAACTTTTAACTATAGGCTAGTCCCCTCTATACAGATATTTCATTGACTCCAAATGTCTCTGTGTTTGCGTGTTTTGTGTTTATAAATATACATTGATTTAGGATACCCTGTAGTAAGTTAGTGTGAATCTTGTCACTGTTTTAATCATAACATATTTCATTAAACTACTTTCTTAATCTTTAAATCAGTTAATGATTAAGTGCTGCTAAATTTAACCTTTGATTTACCTCACACCATCCATAAATGTTAAATTGTTGCTAAATCATAACTGTGTGAAGTACTTCATCCGCAACAGTGCCCAAGTCACGTCATACAGCCCCCCTGCAACACATGCTCTATAAAATGCTACCCGTACGCAGCAGGTCCTGCAGTATGATTATAACAACAGTCCGTAGTGCTCTGTGATTATTATGGTCCATCCATAGCCCACAGACAGCAAGGAGCAGTACACCAGCCTACGTGACCAGCTACTCTTTCTGTTGTGGAGATGGCTTATACAGAATCCCATTGCACTTGGTGCAGGGAAATTATATAAGAAATCCTGATGTGGTATAGGGGAAATTATTCTTTCTTTCAGGCTAAACTCAGCCTCAAATCTATTCACATCACCATTTATTTACTTAACAAAAAAAAATGATGCCAGAACTAGCAGACTGTGATGCAACATTTCATTTGAGGAGCCATGGTGTTAGCAATGGTTCATTGAGACTATTTCTTATAAAGTATCATTAAAGCCGTCTTTGTAATTATGTTGAACAATTAAGTTACTAAAAATGACATTGGGCAAAAACATTTTCATGGATCAACTCTGCCCCATGACTTTACACAGGGAAGAATTTGGAGCTAACAAAAAGTTCAACTTGATGGGCAAGTTGGTGCTAGGCAGAAAAAATAAATCAATATTTCAATCTCATTTAATTTCAAACACATTTATTAAAGGCATTCATTCTAATCCAGACTGTTAAACTATTTTTTTAATATCAGGCAGCAGCCTGAGAAACGTCAAAAGGGATTTCAGGGCCCTGGGTACAACAGTCAAAGACTCTGGGGCGCAGGTGGCATTCTTGTCAATCCTCCCGGTCGAAGGGCAGGGGCCTGAAAGGGCCAGACGTATCTGGCAGGTCAACTCGTGGCTCAGGGAGTGGTGCTACAGCCAGGGCTTTGGGTATCTCGACCACGGGGCGTGCTTTGAGAAGCCTGGGCTGCGAGGGGCGGATGGCGTGCACCTAACCGAGAAGGGGAAGAGTGCGCTTGGACGAAGGCTTGCCAGACTCGTCCGGAGGGCTTTAAACTGGTGTTGCTGGGGGAGGGGGAGCACAGTTCAGCCCACTGCCATCAGCATGGCGCCAGTGCCAGCACCGAGGGTCCAGAAGCTGAGGAAGGATCTCAGGTGTGTGCAAATGAACTTAAACTGCGGTCCAAAAGAACTCCTGTCACTCCAGCCAGCAAGTCGGCTTTGTCGGGGGCCCTGCTGAAGTGTCTCTGTGCCAATGCACACAGCATGGGAAATAAACAGGAAGAACTGGAGATGTGCGCACACGAGCAGGGCTACGACCTTGTTGGCATCACAGAGACGTGGTGGGACGACTCGTATGACTGGAGCGTCAACATGGAGGGGTACAGGCTTTTTAGAAAGGACAGGAAGGGGAGACGAGGAGACGATGTCGCTCTCTACAGCAGCAACCGGCTGGAGTGCGTGGAGCTCGGCCTGGGGATGGAGGAGGAGCTGACAGAGAGCTTATGGGTCAAGATCAGAGGACAGGGACGGACAGGGGACGTTACGGTGGGGGTCTGTTACAGGCCGCCTGGCCAGGAGGACAGAGCGGACGAGGCACTCTATAGCCAGATAGGAGCAGCCTCGCGGTCACAAGCCCTGGTCCTCATGGGGGACTTCAACCACCCTGACATCTGTTGGAGAGACAACATGGCAAGGCACAGGCAGTCCAGGAGGTTCGTGGAATGTGTGGACGATAACTTCCTCCTGCAGGCAATAGAGGAGCTGACAAGGAGGCATGCCACGCTCGACCTTGTGCTCACCAACAGGGAGGGACTGGTGGGGGATGTGAAACTGAAGGACAGCCTTGGCTGCAGTGACCATGACACGGTGGAGTTCAAGATCCATGGGGCAGCGAGGAAACTACATGGCAAGCTACATGTCCTAGACTTCAGGAAGGTGGACTTCGGCCTCTTTAGGGACCTTATGGGCAAAGTGCCATGGGAGGCGGCCCTGGAGGGAAGAGGGGCCCAGGAAAGTTGGTCCACATTTAAGGAACACCTCCTCCAAGCTCAGAGGTGCATCCTGATGAAGAACAAGGTGGGCAAAAAGGCCAGGAGGCCTGCGTGGATGAGCAAGGAGCTCCTGGACCAACTGAAAGTGAAGAGGAAAGCCTATAGAGGGTGGAAAAAGAGACAGGTAGCCTGGGAGGACTACAAAGAGGCTGTGTGAGTGGCCAGGGATCGGGTGAGGAAGGCTAAAGCCCTGATGGAGTTAAATCTGGCCAGGGATATAAAAAGTAACAAGAAAAGCTTCTATAGGTATGTAGGGGACAAAAGAAAGTCCAAGGAGAATGTAGACCCCCTCCAGAAGGAAACCGGTGTTCTGGTTACCTGGGACATGGAGAAGGCTGAGGTACTCAATGACTTTTTTGCCTCAGTCTTCACCAACAAGGGCTCTTGTCTCACCACCCAAGCTGTGGAAGGCACAAGCAAGGACTGCGAGGATGAAGAACCGCCCACTGTACTCGAAGAGTAGGTTCGGGAACATCGGAGGAACTTGAAGGTGCACAAGTCCATGGGACCTGATGAGATCTATCCAAGAGTCCTCAGGGAACTGGTGGATGAAGTTGCCAAGCCACTGGCCATCATATTTGAGAAGTTGTGGCAGTCTGGTGAGGTCCCTGATGACTGGAAGAGAGGGAACATAACCCCCATTTTTAAAAAGGGGAACAAGGACGACCTGGGCAACTACAGGCCAGTCAGCCTCACCTCTATGCCTGGCAAGGTCATGAAGCAGGTTCTCCTGGAAACCATGCTAAGGCACATGGAGAGCAAGGAGGTGGTTGGTGACAGCCAACATGGCTTCACCAAGGGCAGATCGTGCCTGACCAATTTGGTGGCCTTCTATGACAGGGTGACAGCATCGGTGGACAAGGGATGGGCAACGGATATCATCTACCTGGACTTGTGCAAAGCTTTTGACACTGTCCCACACAACATCCTTCTCTCTAAACTGGAGAGGCATGGGTTTGATGGATGGACCACTCGCTGGATAAGGAGTTGGCTGGATGGCCGCACTCAGAGAGTGGTGGTCAACGGCTTGATGTCCAAGTGGAGACCGGTCACCAGTGGCATCCCTCAGGGGTCCGTGTTGGGCCCGGCCCTGTTCAACATCTTTGTCAGCAACATGGACAGTGGGATAGAGTGCACCCTCAGCAAGTTCGCTAATGACACCAAGCTGTGTGTGCCGTTGACACGCTGGAAGGGAGGGATGCCATCCAGTGGGACCTGGACAGGCTGGAGGGGTGGGCCCATGCCAACCTCATGAAGTTCAACCAGGCCAAGTGCAAGGTCCTGCACCTGGGTCGTGGCAATCCCAGGCAAAAATACAGGCTGGGCGGAGAATGGATTGAGAGCAGCCCTGAGGAGAAGGACTTGGGAGTGCTGGTGGACGAGAAGCTCAACATGAGCCGGCAATGTGCTCTTGTGGCCCAGAAGGCCAACCGCATCTTGGGCTGCATCAAGAGGAACGTGGCCAGCAGGTCGAGGGAGGTGATTCTTCCCCTCTAATCTGCCCCACCTGGAGTACTGCGTCCAGTTCTGGAGCCTCCAACATAAGAAGGACATGGACCAGTTGGAGAAGGCCCAGAGGAGGGCCACGAAGATGACCAGAGGGCTGGAGCACCTTTCCTATGAGGACAGGCTGAGAGAGTTGGGGCTGTTCAGCCTGGAGAAGAGGAGGCTCTGGGGAGACCTGATAGTTGTCTTCCAATACCTCAAGGGGGCCTACAGGAAAGATGGGGAGAGGCTGTTCAGTAGGGCCTGTTGTGATAGGACAAGGGGTAATGTTTTAAAACAGAGGAAGGTAGATTTAGATTGGATATTAGGAAAAAAATTTTTACGATGTGAGTTGTAGAACACTGGACCAGGTTGCCCAGAGAGGTGGTGGAAGCCCCATCCCTGGAAACGTTCAAAGCCAGGTTGGATAAGGCTCTGAGCAACCTGATCTAGTCGGGGATGTTTCTGCTCCTTGCAGAGGGTGGACTAGATGACCTTTGAAGGTCCCTTCCAACTCTAACCATTCTATGATTCTATGACTTGGCACGTAAACCAGCAGGCTGATTGACAGACAGTCAGTGGACATCTCTCAGGGGTACCTGAGACTTTTCATAATAAAGAGTTCATTCTTTAGGTATGGCTTCACATTTTTTTTTTTTTTTTTTGCATTTGATTCAATTTCTACCACAAATTAAAATATCGACACTAAGCCTAGACAACAATTTGATTCCAAGTTCACCAAAACCAATGATTTTATCTGCAGAAGTATAGATCTAAAACTTCCTAAATTCCCATCCATAATAACATCCAGAACGTGGCCTGTTAAGTTCATCCACAGAGCAGGCTCATCCACTGAGCAATTTTTTGCTCAGTTAATATATGCAGTGCTATCCTAAGCCCAGTTAATCAACGCTATCTATTCTGAAAGCAAAAAAAAAATTCTGTATGTCTATCACACTCCATCAGCTTTCCCCACTTACCTTAAGCAATTAGTTTCAAAGACTTCCTGACTAAATTTACATAAAATACGTCCCTCCCTTCTTGCACCTTGTTAATTCATTAGACTATAATTTTATAAGGAGCTCTTGGAGATCACCAGTTGCAGATAGGTATCAGAGACGACGCTATGCCTTGAGCACACAGTTCCAGGAATTTATGAGGGCAGCAATTTCCTGGATCACCTCATTGCCTTCAATGGACTTCCGTGCCTGAGGAGCAAGAGTGCTATTTACTGTCAGAGATCCTCTGAGTCTGTTTGCAGAGACACTATGGATGCAGATTACCTCTGCATTTTTTAGACTCTGCTTTGAATAGGTCTGTGAGAAAAGACCAGTTATCAACAGACATAAAGCTGCAGTTGAAAGATCAGCAAGATTCACTGGAAACCCTCTGAAGAGGGAACTTCAGTCATTTGCAAGGGGAGAAGTGGGTGGAACAATCTGTTTGGATAAAATTTGAGCGGCCGGCTTCTTATGGCCAAAAGGTTTGGTTACTAGGGTTTTTTAGCCAGGACTTCGGCTGGCATAACTTTATGAGCTAGCTCAGCTCTAGACTGATGGCTTAAGCAGGTGGTGATGTATTTGTGGCTTTCAGTTAACGACTTGGTCTTGCAAACCCTCCTCACACAGATCTGCTCGAGAGTGTTGGAATGGGGACAGTGTATTGAGGAGGCTTACAAGATTAAGCCTAAAGTACTAGGACACAACAGTTCTGTTGGCAATAAGCTACTGCAAGCAGTTGCATAAGCTGAAGAAAAGCAAGAGCAATAGTTCCAAGTGTCTGCTTTTAGCATTAAATTTACAGCTTTTCCCTGACTGTGCATGTATTAAGCAGATTGCAAACTTGTATTGAGTGGAGGGAACAATCTGGCTATTTACAAGGCAGTTAACCTTTAGGAATGACCTTTGTTTTAACATTAAACTGGTCTGCTCCTTGTTCAGAGGCCCAGCATTTTCATCACTTGGAAAATGAGAAAATATTTCATAACTTTCTGTGAAGATAACCGTAAAGAAGATTTCAGCCGTGCAGTCTGAAAGATCTTGGCTGATGCAGGCTAGGCTGTATAAAGATGCAATCGATGCAATCCTGGGACTGCGACGAAGCACAGACGGTGGCAGAGCGAAGCAACTCCAGAGCACATGCCAGGATGGGAGAGACACAATGACTTTTCACTGTGGAGTATTCCCATTGACTTTCTTCTAATCAAAACAAACATAGCACACCTATCTTCATCCAGAAGTTACCTGCCATTAGCAGCCAACAGCAGAACTCCTCAGCCATATCATTTATCTAGTGTTAAGCTGGGACCAAAAAACGAGAAACAATGGTTGGCATGACACCATTTCTATGACCTTACTTCAGTGTTTTCTTGTTTCCAGGGCAACTCAGAAAACTCATGCCAGAAAATCCTGTCATAACTGAAAAAAATAGATTTTTATTTTTAGATTTGGTTAATCCGTCCACCAAGAAAAGGAAATGAAATATAATAAAATAGAGAGCTGCAGTAACGCTGCTGTAGGATGAACACAATGCTGTCATTGACTACGTCTATGGAAACAATTAACTGGAAGTACAAGACACTGGCGTTTATGGAGGTTCTGGGCTGATTTACTGAGGTAACTTTTATCTTAGCGAGTGATTTCATAAAAATATTTAAAACATATTTAAATACTATACCCTCATTATGCCTTCTTTAATTTGCTTGGCTGATTCAAAATCAATCTTCTGATAAAAGACTATAGGAGCAGGAATTTGCCTTCTGTTCACCTTCAAAGAGACAAAACCAGTGAAGGAACCTTTGGTTTTCTCCACACAGAACATATGATGGTCCCAAATTGCATACTAATAAGAATAATTATTCAAAATCACAGCAAGTAACAACAAACATTTTGTTAGGCATAATGATACATCTTAAACATGAAGAACAGTAGAAGGAGTATAATTAACAACTAGAAAAGCAGAGTTCAATTAAATAGCAATTCCACTGTTTGCTGAAGCACTTCATGGGTGGATGGTTCATGCCACTAACCCCAGCCTTCAGCTGTGCAGAACTGTTCTAGCCCCAGGAGACACAAAGCTTCAAAGATTCCCTGTTGCTCCATGGGAAGACAAACCCAGAGATTTGTAAGGAGATCAGCTAAAACCAGTCCCACTTCACTTGAGCAAACAGGAGAGATGAGACAAGTCTCCATCTGCTTCCAGTTTGGTTGTTCTCATTGGGAATATTTGGAAATGAATTTGAGGCAGGGCATACTCCTCTCCCTTCAGGACATTTCTCCAGGACAATCTTTCCTCAAGTAACTAGGATTTGCTACATTATACACTATTACCATCAATAATTACAGTCCTATTTTCTAAATGCAAAAAATGAGGTCTGGAGTTCAAGAAACATGCTCTTTGTCATTCAGCAAAGCACGAAAGATACTTCATAAGGCTAATTAGTACCTCTTCTACACTGCTGTCTGACTCAGCATAATGTAAGATATGCTGTAATGATGTATCTGGAAGAGAAAAAATTCAATTCCAACACAGGAACATAGATTATTGGAAGTGAAGCTTAATGTTTTCAAAGTCTGAATTGTTCACACACAGAGACATAGTTCAGAAAAGAAAGGGAAAAATTACACATTTCCAGAAAACTAGTGAAGATCAGTCATTCAGCAAAGTACAGATCTCCTGCTTCCTCTGTCTCATGGAACAAAATAACACAATTTAAGAAGTCTAAGAAAAAGTCATGTGCTGTGGTTTAACCAGAGTCAGCAATCTAGTACCATGCAACTGCTCATTCCCCCTCCCCAGTGGATGTGAGAGAGAATTGGGAAGAAAAGAAAACTTGTGGGTTGAGATAAAGACAGTTTACTAGGATAGTAAAGGACGAGATAATAATAATAACTATATAAATAATGATAATAATAATAGGAATAATTGAATATACAAAACAAACAATGCACAATTTCTCACCAGCCGACGACCTGACTACTGATACAGCCCATCCCAAGCAGCAATCATGGAACGAAAACTGAAAACGATCCCAGAACAATTCTGAAGAGTGAGAGAAAGAGCAAGAGAGCTCACCAGCCAATCCCCACTTAAATACTGAGCACCTTTATGTCATGGAGTACTTTCTTTGCCCAGTTGGGTCAACTGTACTGGCTATACCCCTCCCAGCTTCCTGCATCTGCACATTAGCAAAACTTGAGAAGCTGGGAAAAGTCCCTGGTCTCTTTATCAACAACTAATAACATCACTATATTATCAACGTTCTTCACAGACCAAATCCCATACTAAATCCAAAACACAGCAGCTACTGGGAAGAAAATTAGCTCCATCCCAGCTGAAACCAGGACATCATGGCACATATCTCCTCAGATAAGTGTTGCACTGTTTACGAGGAGAGAATTCAACTCAAAAAGGAAGACAAATAAACGTATAAATACCTGCTGCAGTGCTTTTTAACCATAACAGATGACCTTCTCTTTTGACCGAAGGCCTCAGGTTATACATCTAATGTATTACCAGCTATACCTCATTCACTTCCAATTTATATTTTGTATCTCCCCAGGTAATCATTATTTAGCGATAAGGAAAAGACAATTCAAATCTTCCTTACACCCAGAAGTCATTTTATTTTGAGCAATATGAATTAAGGGATGTTGGCAAGCTCACAGGGAAAAATAGACCTTCACTGAAAGCATGAACTAATTTTTAAATAAAATGGTTCATTCCTCCTTATTTCTTTCCACCTTCCTCACTCCATTATAAATAGATTTTAATGTGATGTCTTTGGAAGATTCAGCAGCAGCATTGGGACAAACCAGTTCAACTGGCATGCTCCTCCAATGCAGAGCAGCTTCACCAACTGCAGCCTCCTCTGCAGCTCACATCTGGGTGCAGGCAGCTATGAGGAAGAGAATGACTGTGCTTTCTCTCCATTCAAACCCCAAGCCAGCATTTCACTTGCAGTACCAGACACTAGCGACAAAGGTCAGTTCTCCAAGTAATTTTTAGCCAAAAACCTGGAAGGAGATTGTCACAGATAATTAACCAGACATTCTATATCCCATACCTTTGGTTGAACATACAGAGCTGCTGAGGATCACGTGGCTGATTATCCTGCGAATTTCATAGCCTTCAGCCTAACAAAGAGCACCAAGCTCACAAAGAATGACACTAGACAACTTCCAGGTACACTCACCTCTTTAACACTTCTTCTGGAGGCATTACATTTTCTTGCTTTGCCTCAAAATATGTAAACTACTGTCTTTTGCAGAAGCAAAAGGAAATACACACGTTCCTCTGAACTTCCTCTGTCATTGCCCAAGGGATTTAAGCACAGAGCTGGGCGTTCAGCTATCCATCTGATTTTGGTACCCAACTACCTTGGCTTTATGGGCCATGCCTATCCTGTTATTACTGTAGACTAAACCTTGAAATGTGCTCAGCAGCACTTCGCCTGTGGCTATCTTTTCATAAGACTAATACACTAATACACTAATAAGCGACTCTCCTATATTCAATTTATCTATCTCACCTCTGACAGAAAGAATAATAATGTGGATACTTCTCCAATCCTATAAATCCTTGGCTACACAAGGAACAAGTAATATGAGTAAGAGCTTTTCCAGAGCAGAATATATTTTATAAGCAGAGATGGCACACCAGTGGGAACTACTGGGAGAATTTTTATTTCAGAGACTCTAATATTATTGAGTCTGCTCAAGTAATGACCATCTTGAGATGCCTAGGTGTGTGTTGGCTGCAAGGTTTAACTGTTCTACCTCTCTCCCACCTTTCTGATAGCACCAAGGATTCTGAATTGAAACAAATACCTATGTGAGCAAATAATAAATACCCAACCATTCCCTGTGTCCCACCAACGAAGAGGAAACACCTTTTCTTTCAAGTTCTCTTCTATCTAGTTAAAACCCAAAATTAGAATAGAATATTCTAATTCACTAAATTAGTTCTGTCAAGGACGCAAAATCAGCAATTGCTGTCTCATTAGCTGCTCTGCAGCTGTGTGAAACAACACAGCCACCAGCTAATGCAAAAGCCATCTCTAGCCCGTGACCTGGAGGAGGGAGCGGGTAGAAGTTTGCGTCTAGCAGCTGCACACCGTGTCTTCTACCCCCTCCCTTTTCTCCAGAGCTCATTTCACAGCCAAAATTTTAGTTGGTTCTTGAGCACAAACAAAACCACCTTTGTGCTGGGGAGGAGGGAAGCAATACAAATGGAATTGCTGATGCAGAATCTTTCTTTCCCTTTTTCCCCCTGCAGAAAGCTGCCAGGACAGCAGCAGCCTCTCGCAGGGAGTGGGCTGACAGTCTCAACAAAGCAAGTCACAAAACTGATCTGGCTTTTCAGGGCCAGACAAAAATGAAAAGAGCTGGGACCCCTCTAAAGCAATGAGAGATTTCCTTTGTAGGGCTGAGGGATGAACGAAGGCTCACGAGAGACTACAACTTCAACTCTTTCTTTTATTTCACTGATTTAGGCTTGAGTGTTATTTCACAGGCTTAGCCAGCAACTTCAATTAGTAGCACAGTTGAGCTCTGGCTACGGGAGTATTTTTAGGCTTGGTTTCCAATGGAAACAGAGCATTCACCCCAACTGTGCCTCTCTGTACCTGCCTCCCTGCTTTACTTTTGAACCCAGTGTCCACACTTAACTAAACCAACTTAGGTAAAAAGCGCCAAACTTCCTACAAGTTTCCAACAACTCAGAGGCCTGGTAAAAGAAGCACTTCCAGCACCCAGTAAAAGAAATCTTCTTCATTATAGAAAAAGCTACACAAGTTAGGATATTTCCCCCTAGAGAGTTCACATAGGTCAACACTGCAAAGCTTCAGCTGGGGCTCAAGCAACCTTCAACTCATGGGCAAATCTGGTTCGGAAATCTGCTGCTTCTTCCCACTTACATCTTCTAATTCCTTTGTCATCAGGACAGGTCCCCGTGACAGACCAGCACTAGCATTTAATGATGTCTGTTGCCTAACCACCACGTAATTTTGTCTTTTCTCCTGTAAGATGAAGCACATAGTCCTCACTAGTACTGGACTGTGTCCTTAGACAACTGTATTCAACAACGTGGACTTACCTCAGCTTCACAGAAACCACCTTTTCTTGGGTTTCAGTAAAACACTATCTTCAATAAACAATATCTGCTTCCTTAAGTGCACACATGGGATCCATACCGGACTGTTGACAGTGTGATTGCAGACTGCCACAAACGAAGATCGTATACGCCATAATTCATGGATTTTCCCAGTGAACAGCACCTCTGTAATTACTAACCTGTGTGAAATTGGCTTTGAGTGCCAGCATTTCTCAAACTCCACAAGTCAAGGTCCTAATCCATGTGGGACTAAGTGCTCCTTCAATGGACCTAGGCATTACGTTAACCAGGGTGCTGGTTGCAAACATCCCTCAGTTATTTTATTTATCTAGATAGCCAGATCCTTCACTAACTTTACATTGGTAATGCAAGGTTACCATAGCAACTTCTATGTGACCTGCATAATCAAGATAGCAGAGAAGAGCTGATAGCTGAATTAATGATCTATGAAATTCACATCTACTGCACTCACAATGTTACATTTATTCCATTTAATCTCCTTTTTGAAATAGATTTCTCTTTAAATGCTAAACTACAGTATGTGATACATTAAGACAACAGTATTTAAACTTTCTTTTCTATTTTCAGTTTAGCACACAATCAAACTACTTCATGCAGTCCAAAGACTAACATACATTTTACAGGATTGTTGACCAATTCATTAGCATCTTGTTAAAGCTAGAGTTCTTAACCAGATTTGCAGATTGTATACAATTCTACAATATTTAACATAAACAAATTCCGAACTAGTTAGCCAGTTTACGGATTACTAAACACAGAGATCACGTTCTCCTGCAATTTGCTTTCTATTTTCCTGTACTCAAGAGGTTCTTTTTAAGAAGTCACTAACTTTCATTCAACTAGAGACTTGCTTGCCAGCAGTCTACTACAAGTTCATAACAGATCAACATAAATTTATAAGTTTGCTTGACTGTTCTGCAGCAGAAAAAAGAAGACATTGCTCCTGAATCCAAGGCTGGATGAACATGAAGGAGATGTACATAGAGGGAGATACTGGGGAACTGAACTTTTTTTTTTTTTTTTTTTTTTTTTTTTTTTTTTTTTTTTTTTTTTTTTTTTTTTTTTTTTTTTTTTTTCTGGAGTGTCATGAAAATACATGTTTAGCTACTGTAAGAATGTCAAGCAGCAGGCACAGTTTTAGTATGTGTTTCCTTCCTGACTGCTATACAAAATGTCTGAGTGTGCACACATGGTCTCGTATCAGAAAGGCATGGGTAGCTCTATCTGGCTTTTAACTGCTTCAGGTCCAGGACAGGCAAGAAATTATTATTCTGAGTAATCATCCAAGCAAAAGAGACACAACAGTGGGCCTTCAAGTGAGACTTAAGTAGCATATAAGTCATATGGTGACCTTCCAAGCAGTCACAGTAAATAAATGTTCATTGTTCTCTCTTAGACATGTTCCTTTTTTTTTTTCTTTTAATATATATCTGTCATGCTAATTTAATTCATCTCTGAGCCAATTCCTTCTCCTAAAGGCAGCAGGATTACTTTTCTATTTTCAGGAAGGAGGGAAATTGAGCTTCAACATGCAGTGCCTCAAAGCCATATACTATAAAATATCCCACCAATATCAGTGGAGGAATTGACAGGGATGAACTAAATCCACTGCAAGAATCTTCTGTCACTGCAGTCTTGACACAAAATGCAAAAGCTTTTTTGCCCTTGCAGTCTATAAAGCAGACAGTGGCTTAAGGGATTCTTGGACTGAACAACTCTATCATAAGATGGACAGCTGGAATTTTTGGGGCTTTGGTTGATTGGTTAGTTGGTTGGGTTTTTAGTTTTGATTTCTTACTGTGGGTGATTTAGCTAACAACGAACTTTTGTATCTTCCGCATTTGGCCTTTTTTTCTCATTGCTTCTATTGCAATCTGTAGAGAGTATAGGAAGGATAGGCTCTCACAAGTTCAGTGAAAAATTTGCTTTTGTTAGTCCACAGCTATTTTCTGGTAAAACCACTAATTTTAAAGATATCCAATTAAGACTGGGGAGGTGACAAACTTATTAAATTGGGTCCATCCACCTGCTTTCCAAGTACTGACAGAGTTCTATTTAATTCCAATCAACTTGCATAATCCACACTGACCCAAAAACCATCACACCATATGTCTAACTTCACACTTGTAACATTTAGAGTTACTTCCTTTTAATGTTTTAAGGTTTTTGACTAAGATTTTTAAAACTCACCTTCCTTAGTCTCCCAGCTATATTTAAATGGCCTGTTTTTAAAAAAGTGCTGAGTATGTCCCACCATCACAGAGGTCTGAATGCTACTTAGCTTTTCCTGTTTGCGGTCCCGTATGTCATGAGTTAATCTTCAGAAAGATCTTCAGACTGTACTTTTTGCAACATTCATATCAACCACCAAGGAAAAATTCTTCCTGTGCTCCTAGCGTAACAGAAAAATGAGAAGGGTTTTTTTTTGGGTCCTTCACCATTGCAATCCCTTGTGCCTTTGAAAATGAACGTTACATCTCTCCAGCTAATATGACTGTACTTCAGTTCTTCTCACCTCTTTGCACCCTCCTGTGTTCTAAGTCTTTTATTTTAATTGACTTCAGAAAAGGTTTCATTAGAGAGGACAGCACCCTGGCTAGCAATTAAAATATATCAACATCATTTCTGCAACCCTCCTTTGAATCCTAGCCCATCTCTCTCATTTTTTTGCAGAAAAGGGTCAAACAATCTCTAAAAACAACGCAAAGACAAGGAAAAATATCCACAGATCTATCAAAATGTTGCCTAAAATTTTATAAATTATTTTTGTGTTAAAAGTTTCGGTCACTTTTGTTGATTAAACTAGCCAAAAATAGCTTATCTAAAATATCTAAATAAAAACACATCTAGTAAAAACACTTAGTGGTGCAAAGACTGTTTCTTTTTCTATCCCATCAAGATTTGTGTTGACAAATAGCAATGCTGGCATCACCTGCATTTTAAGAGTGACTTTCTATGTCACTTTTGACTCTAACGTAGTGTCTAAAGCACAAGAAAATTGGGTTCACCTTCTTTCCCCTCCCCAAACTTCTTGGGAAATTTTGGGGAAGTCACTTGGCCTCTGTGTGTCATAATTGTCTCCTTGTAAAAACAAGGATGTAAGTGCTCCAATGTTTAAACACTCGCATAAGACCTCAGTTTATCTAGGCATTTAGTTAAGTGTCTCTTGCTATGGAAGTTAATGAAATTTCTTTCTACGCTTAAACATACACTTAAATGGTTTTTCTGATATAGCACTGCAGTGTACATAGTGTATTCTCATCTCTACAGTGATATTAAAAATATTTTAAGCTAAACAAGAGTGTGTTTTAAGCTCATGAACCAAGTTAATATTTTCTTTCTTAAATCCCAGGCAATCTTGTCCCTGCTGTCTCTGTTAAAGAATCAATGTGGTGCTTGGCTGCATGTGACCAAATTGAAGCTATTAATCTCTCCTCTTTGTCATCTCCAGATTAAAGTGGTTTTGCAACTGGACGTGGTAGTATAGCATGCTCCTGATCTTGAAACAAAGCTCCCTCTCAGGAGGCTTTTCTTCCACGTAAAGGATTAAAATTGAATGTTTTATGAATAGCACCACAAGGAAATTGTTTGTGCATTCATTTAAGCTTTGATCCTGCCTAACTGGAGTGAACAATATTTTACTACTGACTCTAACAGGAGTTACTTTATTGCAACTAAAAGCATGCAAGTAAGTATTTAATACACCGTAAACAGCAAATAACCTTTTAGTCCCAACTTACCATAGCTTTTTCAAGATTTTATGATTATGAGAACAAAGACTATATGTTTGCAACTGTCTGAAAAGTGCCTGGTTGAAAATTTTTTTTGTTTTTTTTTTTTAGCTAATATCTGGTTTTAAAGGCATTTCCTATTCCTATTTCCTATTTTGTGAAACATATTTAGGAGCAAGGAAATATATTTTTATTTAGACAATTTTCAAATATTTTGATACACAAAACTGAAAATGTGTTTGTTGTCACAGAGCCTGACCTGCTGAGGTGTTTGAATGTGATTTACAAAAACATCTTAGACTCAGTTAAAATGTTAAATTTGCATTAATATTTTTGTCTTTGTCTACCTTAGCAAGTAATTAAGTGCAATAGGAGCAGATAGAGCAGAAAGCTGGTGTTAAGGACCCAATACTCATACCATACAAGTTTTGGAGGCTTGATTTCAGAATAGCTTTAGTCTGGTCCCACAGACTGAAAGATGTCAGAAGCTGGAGAAAGAAAGCTCAAGAAAGCTGACAGACTGTCCCATGCAGCCTAAGAGAAGCGTTACTTCACTGCTGGCAGATTTTCTCTCAGTGCTCACTCTGCGTCTCCCACAAAATGAACTCTCTAAACAACAAAAGAAGTTGGGACAAAGATGATCAAAAGCATGCCTTTAAGTGGCCAGCTGGTGACAGTGTGCAGAACATTAGTTCTTCACCTCTGGAGACCCCTTCTACAACCCAAAGTAATATTAATATGTTGGATCAATTTGTCGCCATTACAACGAGTAAATAATTTCTTATAAAAGCTATGAAATAAAGAAGTATTGCAGATCTGCAGTCACAGAATCCTTACTTTTTGCCATGACAACTAGTTTTCTTCATCATTAGCTTTCTATTCACACCTCACTACATCTGGTACGGTATTTGCCAAGACAGTTGTCAGTTTTATCTGGCGTATGTCAGATGACATCTATGTTAAAAAACCCAGAATCTTAAATTATATTTAAGTATTTTAAAAATATATATTCATTCTGCATCTGTTGAACAAACTATTCAATATAATCAGAGATTTTAAAGATCTTGTGTGAAGAGTTGTGGTTAAAGCTTAGCAAGCACTACTTAAAAACAAACTTAAACCTAATAAACATGCAGAATCTATTGCATGGTAATAAAATCCCAAGAATCACTGCTTTCTCATTTAGGTGAGTAAAACTCTCTTGCCTTGACTAGCATACAGCATAAACAAGGAAGACATCCCTCTCTTATTTGTCTGCATCAAGATTATCTCCTTTTATTTTGTCAGATTTGTCACCAAGACTAATGCTGCCTACAATTGTGTGAAATTAACAGTTTTCCCATTTTTATGTCAAAGGTATAAACAAAAACTAAAAAATCCAAAAGTAAACAAGATTCCGTTTCAAATGAGTAAATTTGTTGTGTTTTCATTTTTGTGGTGATGTACAGCACAGTCTGTGCCCTCCTCCTGGACACATACAATGCAGGGACACTTAACGTGGGAGGCATGTCCAGGAATCATAAATCGGATCTCCTCTCTGGGGACAGAACAACAGGAAGAAGGGAACATCACAAAGCATATTCACGCCTGAACATTAGTCATTCTGATCTGGGTAAAAAGAAAATCACCTTTAGACCTAAATATCTATTCATACATAAAACTTAAAATATCATATATTTTCTTCTAAGATAAAGGAATCTGCCACAGCTCCCTGCTGAGGGGCTGGTTTGGTGGCTTTTCAAAAGCACTACATTTCAAAGATGGAATGAATAAAAATATTTGAACAACTATCATTACTTACAGAGGGGCATGTAACAGTAGACATTTATTGTTTCCATTTGCGTTCTAGGACATGTATAATGCAAAATTACTCAGGTCAGGGTGGAAATCTGTGGGTAGCCAGAGCTGTGTAATGTTTTCCCAGCCAAACTCAAAGTCAAACTCAGATGTCTCATCTTACAGACCAGGCATTCATGGTGAGGAAATACGATATTCTCACTCTTTTCCTTCATGCACTGCAGGAACCTGACTTTTAAAGATATTTGGATTACCACGAAAGGACTCAACTAAAATCTCTTTACCAGTGACACTCTCTTTCTAGCCAATATTTTCTGCCACTCTTCACCAAGACATAATGTTCTGCCTCGTACTTTCTTCAGTCAGAGCAATCTTAACTCTCTTAACAAATCTTCAGAAGATCCTCCAAACTTTGAAGTCCCTGTATTTCTAACACACAAGTCTTTATATATTAATTTTCTTCAATTGTGAAAGCAATGTTTGCCATAGCTGAATACTCTTTTATTGTGCCCTTACTAACAGTTTTTCCATGTTACAATGAATAAAACCAAGTCCTAATCAGGTGATCTGAGGTCGCTCTTTATCTCCCTGCTCTGGTAATCTCCTTATAAATCTGTATCAAATCCAAATATCTCAGTGTCAACCAGTGTAGGAGATTTGATTTTTAAAACTGAAACCAAACCTCAGCTCTCACTTTCCTTACGATTAGTCCTAGATCCAACTCCATCTGCTGTCACTTGGAACTTGCCTTTAACGAGACACTGAAACTCTGTTCACCCAGATACATGATATCTACTCAGGAATCACAAACAGATGCTTCAGTTAAAAAAAAAAAAAAAAAAAAAA
>WHYT01015809.1:94305-113190 GCA_009806455.1 Tetrax tetrax
AAAAAAAAAAAAAAAAAAAAAAGCAGCACTAAATAACTTGTGCATTTCTGCTGGATTACTTTAATGTCCTGCTGACCCTTTACAGGTTCTTTGGCATGTAAATGTCTCCTTATTAGAACACGCATACATTTAAATTAAAGACGCTTTTGCAACAAACACAATATCATGGATTTGCACAGAGATGCTCTGAGGATAAACATTATTTTTCACATGAAGAATACAACTGCTACCTTACAAGAGCTGGCCAAGAGGTTGTTGCTTTTCTGATGAAGTCTGAGCTTCAAACCCCAAGACTTCTCTCCTACAGCTGCACTGGACACTCATCTTCTCAGAAACCAAGCCAGAAACACCAGCAGTTTGAACACTGGTTTGAAATGGTACACAGAGATCATGAGTTTTCTAAGACAATCTGGAAAGAGAAGAAATACTAATTGCAAAATAACTTTTTAGCAATATTGCTTACTGGCAATATTTTCTAATACAATACTAGACCAAGCTTTCTGCTGGAGTAAATGAGTACAACTCCTTTGACTTGAAAGGAGTTTTGTCTGATTGCAGCAGCAGAGATTGCGGTACTTTGTGTATTATGTACTCCGTATGTGTAGTGTGGGGTACATGAAATGAGATACAGAGGAGAAATAGCATTGAGTTTTTTTTTCTAGAATACTTAGGTTACACAGGAGTGGCAGATCGCTTGTAAGTAATACAAGTCTTCTTAAATCCTTACCATTTAAAGTCTTTATTTTCTACTTGCCATTCTTTAGAAATTTGTAAAATATATTTTTGTCAAAATATTTTACTCTAGGTTTTGGCATGTGGACTCCTGCTGTAAAGATCTCAATAAAGGTCATAAAATTGTTAAAAAATTAAATTAGATCTTTAATGTAAAAAATTTCTATGGCTTCAAGTCTATGATCTCAATCTTTTTGGGAACTGGAAGTGTTAAATCACACTGAAGAAAAGTTCTGGACTTCAACAAGTATCTTGGACACAAAAATGTTTGTATTTAACAGCCCTTGAGAGAATCTTACCCCCTTCACAGGACTGGCAAAGGAGTAATTTGTATCTGTGAGAATTTAACAAGAAATAGAAAAAAACTACCTTGCCCGTTGCACTTTTCAATGGCAGCTCCTATCTCAGTGGTGTGGAGTGCTGAAAGAGCCCCCCGGGGCAAGGACCAGGTGAAGTGGGCCAAAGGGACAAGATAAACTAATTTGTCATGTGGCTGTACAGCTTATGGGCTATAGCTGTATGGGTTATGGCATTTCCATGTCCGTTCTCATACTCCTATCACCTGCACAGTCAATGCATAGGTAGGAAGACAGAGAAAGGAACCAGTATCTGCAGTGGGAAAAGGTTTGCTACTGAATTTCTAAGGACAGATGGAGGGCACTGAACTAAGAAATAAAGGATCAAATGAGCTAACACATTTTTAGATCACAGGCTGAATCACAAAATGACAGACGATTAAGACATCTGGAAAAAAGCACATCTAGGCAAAGCAGCATGGATGATGTTTGCACAGATTTTATTTTGAATTATATTCAGGGTTATCTCTAAGTAGCTCAGAGAAATAAACCTAATCTAGGTGTACTTACAGTAATAACTGCAAATGATCCCTTTAAAGAGCTGCCATAACAGACTCAGAAGTTGCCTTGGCATTCAGAGCCAACAACGAGCATGGAGAAGGCTAACCAGGAGCTACCAAGAGCAAACTGACCCTGTCTCACTCCACTGCTTACGAAAACTAATAATGTCTGCTAGGAGGCCAATGGAGGAAGAACCACAAATCCCAGGAGAAGCTAATGTGTGTCTGAGAAAGCACATCACATGTCATGTCCTGAGAACCAACCTCAATGTGCCCGTAACCCCTGAGCAACCAACTGACTAAGAGACACTGCTGAGTCCCCAAGTGAGTTTCAGAAAAGCTGCCAGGAAAATACGTGTGCAGTACCAAGTACTATTATCTTGTTTCACACTTTTTTTCCAGAACGCAGCATTTGGTGTTTATTCTCATACACCACTTCTAAAAAGTGAAAAAAAAAAAAAGCACGAGAGCATTAGAGGTATTCAGGGAGCAGCACACCCATCTCTATCAAATTATGCAGTTCAATGGTTCCTTGACATTAAATATTGATAGAATAAATAATGTCTTTCAACAAAGACTTGGGTTACCTTGGTACTGGCTGACTTAGGAAATTCCTCTTCTGTGTAAAACCATGGCACAGAACAAAAAAAAAGGTAAAAACTTGATGTAAAAAGCACAACTTGTTTAAATGACTTAATATAGAATAGATATTTGCCTTTGGTGGTCCTGAAGTTTTAGGTGGATATTAAAGTGTGATTTCTGTTTTAAAGGATCTACTTTATCATTATTTGATTAGATGGACTCAAATGGCAAGTATATTTTCTGTTAGACTTGGAGATGAGTAACATAAAAGCCTGTCTGACCCTAGCACAGCGGTGATATTCACATAGCTGACTAGAAATTGTCCTATTACAGATTTCTAATGTCTAATTCGAAACCCATCCTCAGATTCACACTCACCAATGACTGCAGGAAGGCAACCAGAGACAGTAATGTGTATATAAAGATTTAAAGCCCAGGCTAACAATATTAGGTTAAATCCTACAGTCACTACTCTTCTCCTCCTCCTCCCCATGTGCGTATTTAGGTAACTGACTTGCTGAAGCATTTTTAAATAATTAAGCATCTTTAGCATTCAGGCAAATCTCATGCTATTTTCAAGCAAAACATACATTTCCAGCCTTTAGGAAGCTATCAAGTAGGCCTGTCTGTGCCCGTGGTACAGAAAGCCGTAGGAATTTCTCCGACTTGACCCAGTGTTTCCTGTGTAAATGAAGTGGCACATGTTCCTGCCAGCTCCCCTTGGCTCGGGGTTGTGCAGATACATCCAGCTTCTCTTTTAACTCAGAATCTACACCTTCAGTCCATTCAGTTCGATTTGGGCCATTTGGATTCTGTTTCAGCTTTGCATGGCAAGGCACAATGTAATCCTCAGGAAGCACTGGATTTCGAGGGTCTGCTCAAAAAATCAGTGCAATGCTGAGCAAGGGCTCAGCTGTGAAACTACAATTTCTGCTTGCAAAAAATTCTCCTGAGTACCACAGTATAAACACTGACCAAAAAAAAAGCAGATAAAAACATATGGTAACGATGAGCAATAATAATTCTTCAACTACTGTCTTAGTACAATGAAACACAAACAATTTAAATAGCCTGAAGAGCTGCTCCTAAATGTGCATGTATATACAAGATCTTTCTTAAACCAGTTATTGTATTATGGAAAGTGTTCTTACTAAAGAAAATAGGCCTCTATTGTCTTTAATACAGGAGGATCAAGCCTTTGATAAGATGATGCAAACAACAGCCTTTTGAATGTTCATAAGTCATTTCAGATAACATATGCATAAATCCAAATGACAGGAGTAGTGACATTATGCTCACTGGGACTATGTTTAGAGAACTGGAAAGGGCAGCAAAGACATATTTAAAATAATTTATGCATAGGAAGATGTGAAAGAGTTGCAAAGAGTACATAGTGAGGGGCATAATGAGACAGATGGAGGAAACATTGAATTTACTGTGAAAGTGAGGAAACACTGATTTGTGATAGAGGGAGATGGAGCAGCAGGTAGGAAAGAAGTACTCAGACTCTCGTAATGAATCCAATAGTGTGTGTCATTAACAGTAGTGCAAGCATTCAGGCAACCAAAGGATCAAAGTATGGACTATGAACTATCATTTTTGTGGAAAAGTATCTCTTTCAAGCCTACACAAGTTTTCAATAGCTATATAAATGTAAATTTTTCTATCTATTGATGAATATAGGATTCCTGCATCTCCCAGGTAATCAGTCTGGCACCTTTCACAAAGAATTAAACCTATTTAATACAAACAAATCAACTTCCCATTGAAATTATGTCAGCTTTTAGTACATTTATTTGTATTGGGTAAAACTTAATTTCTCAACTCTCCCTTCCTGACAAAGGAAGATCTAGTGCTTAATGCACTGCCCTTGGATTTAGACCAGACTTTGATACCCTGGTTTGCATGACCTTGGACTTAATCTCTCTGTACCTCAGTAAAAGATAAAGCTGCTGTATTTTAAAGGCATGGTGAAAAGCGAACTAGGTTTAAGAGTGAGGAGATCTTGAACATGATCAGAGCAAGCATTACATAGTTCATGAAAGGCAGGTAAATAGTTTATACAAATTGGATGACTCAGCAACTGTCTAAGTCCAAATGTTGACCAGAACCAATGAAGAGTGAGAAATCTAGCCTTCTAGTGTGAATAGAAAATATTATTAAACTTAGTACTTCAGGTAAAAATACAATGATTATATTAAGAACAATTTTAAATCTATCCTGATGACATGTATTTCTACTTAGTTTGCTGGCCTTTTTTTTTTTGGGGGGCGGGGGGTAAAGGCAACAGAATAGATTATATGTCATTGACCATTGTGTAAAAAATGTCAGATCTGCATTTGTCGTCAGAAATGGTTATATTGATTTTATTGAGTTTTTCAAGATCGATGTGCTGTATTTGAAAAATAACACTCCTCAAAATCAGCATACAGGGTTTTCTGTGTCTAAATGACACTATACAGAAAAGCAGAATCAAAATTAAATAAAACTTATTTACTATCTGTTGAGATAATACATTAAATGTTCATTTGTGTTGAACTTACCTTTTATTCTGCAATGAAACTCATAGTGCACCATACTAATTCATCATCATCTCTCTGAACTCGCCACCAGGCTGCCTCTCCCCACTCTTTAATAATGTAGATGAAACCAACTGGCAAAGTCATCCCTGGAGAGAAAACAAAAAAAACATACATCAAGAATACTATTTTCATTAGCTTTTCAAACCACTGACATAACGTAAATGCAGGCGCTGGAGCATTCGTCTTTTTTAGTGAGGAAAGTCAATTTAACCATGTCCCCAGTTCAGCACATCATTTCATCTGAGCTCTCACTGTTAAGTCAATTGTTACCCCCTGGCCAATACAGCATTCAAGTTACAATGCAGTTTCAGCACATGCTTAAAAATGTTTTGGTTCAGCAGGGACCCAGCTTTCTAGTATCAACACTTTCTTATCAATACTGTGAAATTCTCTGTTATTTCTGTATTTTGGGGAGTAACAAAACTTTAACAGTTATTCATGTCAGCCACTATCTTCTGCATTAGCTAGGCAGCCTAAGTAAAATTTACATTAAAGCCTGCAATTTTGGAGAAGAAAGGTGTTAGGACTTTAAAAAATCTTTACATATGGCCTGAAATGGCTTTGCAAATTTGACTCCAAAAGCTACCAGCAAACAAAGCAGCTGTTTACCAGATAGATTGTGTGCAAACCTTGCAGTCTACAGTGAAGACTGATGCTTGGGTAAAAGTACATCTAACTGGAGAGGGAGACCAGGAATGACAAGAGCCAGGGTATACTAATGAAAATACTGATAACAGGTTCATAACAAAGTGCTTCTTAACATGTAATTAAGTGCTGGACCTCCTTTCCATGGAATACTGCAAATACTGCAAATACAAAAAATTTATGTGGGTTGGAGAGAGACTTGACAACCTAATAGAGTTAAAATCCATCAGGGTTCACTGAATGAATAGAAGCCAGCTCTGCTTCAGGAAGTCCTTGAGCAGCAAACGATCAAAGCCCTGGAGAGTTATCGTCTGCCCTCTTTTCTTCCCCAAGGCATCTGCTTTCAGCTGCTGGCTCATTTTTTTATGGATCTTCCTTTTCTGTCCACAAATGTATTTCTGTCTTTCTAACCACAAACAAGTTTCCATTCTCTCAGCATGAGAAATAACATAACCATTTGGCTGTTTGCCTTCACTAGCTGTGTTCTAGCATATGACTGCAGAATACATGAGGATGTAAACTTGCAAGTGAGAATAAAGTTGACTTTTTTTAGGAAATTATGCCTAACATAACTACATAAATAATTTCAATAAAGAATGCTGTAACTCCATTGCTCAAAGGATGTCCACTCCCCAGTGTCAGCACGTGTGGGGGTAACACACCGGCACAGCTTCCACAACCCCAGCACTGCCACGGCTCTGCAGCAGCAAATCCCCTTTGGACAGCTGTAGCTGCTGTTGTCTTCTAACAAAAAGGTCTGAGAAAGGCCTTAATGATGATGCTCACTTTATTAATTCTTTCAGAGTGTAGAAATTAGCCAGATCCAACTGTTATACACCACTGGGATTGAAAAAGCCATGATCTGCCTGGATAAAATCCTAAAGAGCACAAGGAGACCTCTAAGGGCTCTGGCAAAGGAAGGAAAACTCAGCTGGCTGTTTAATACTGCTTCTGTCTCATTTAAAGCTACTTTCAGAGGAAGAGAAAAAGAAAACTCCCAACTGCAACTGAAGTGACACAGCAGTAACAAACATCAGCTCTCTCCACAGGAAACAAGGTTTTGTTTGTCACAGCTAATCTTATAAAAAGGCTGTCAGCAAAAAATGTGTTGTCATGGGGTTTTCCTCAACAGCCAGGTGAGTAAACAAAATGAATGGGAATTCCTGCCTAGACAACACCCGTTTCTTCATTTTGACCCATTCCCTCTCCCCTCCCAAAGAAGTCCTCCAGCACCTGGGCTCCACGCAGCCGGGCACACGTGCATCCCCAGCCCTTGGTACGCAACATGTTCTGCTGTCTCATTTTATTTATCACATCTGAGTCAACCCACCTGAAAACTTCTGATTCTGACTGTGTGCTGTGGAGGGACAAAGGTCTCCACAGCATGGCTCAGCCATGAGTTCTTGAAACTCTGGGGAACAGAAGGAGACTCCACTCCGTATTTTTTTTTTTTTTTTTTTAAAGAATAGCCTAATGCATCATATGACATTTGCTTCTTAAAATACACCCACAAGAAATTTAATTAAAAATGTTTTTTTCTTCCTTCAGAATCACTGCAAGATCAACATATACATAAGGCAGCCCAGAATATTTCTGGTGTTATGGTGCCTTGCTCCTTCAACAAACTGAAGATGGTCCATGGAAACAGTAACGTGGAGAAAGACAAGCAATTATAGTACTTACATTATTTGTTTCTGACTAGGTCATTTAGCAGCATTAAAAGTCCTCCATCACTAGAGGAAGCTGTTCATATCATCACCACAAGCAATAGTGTTTCTGGCTTTAATTGTGTTTTAATTAAATCTGTGTTAAAAAATCAAGAATATATACAGTTCTGTAAAACACAATCATCAGAATTGAGAAATGGAGATTCAAGTACAAATCTTTGTCCTGCCTGAGACACATTTGTCTGTTTTCCTTCTAGCCTTTTCCCCCAACATCACTTCATTTCTTTTTCCACCAGCCTCTGCTTCTGCTCCTGGATGGATTCCTGTTTCCACTGTTTCTTCCCTTACATCTTTTTCATCTCCCTTCTTACCTCCTTTAAAGTGGGTATGAAAGAAACACTTTTAGCCAAGACAGCCTGCTAGGCCTAAATCCTTCATAATTTCACAATGGCTTGTGAACTTCATGAATAATCAGACCCCATGTTACCGGAAACCTGACCAAACTCTTTTCCATCACCTCCTGTCACTGCAAGTGTTTAGGAGCACTCCTGAAGGAGACAGGCAGCTGAGCCAGTCTGGAATTAAGGTTAAATCCTTTATTTACAGCCACAAGAAAGCTCAGAACTTCTCAGCAGAGAGAAGATCTGGTTTCACTGTGCCAGAAAAACCTTGTGGTTGGGGAGTTGGTGGGTGAGGTCTAGTGGGACCCCACCTTCCCACGTGGGAGGCACATCAGATGCAGGCTGCGAAAGAGCTGAGCGCCTTCCTACCAGCTGCCTGCAACATGGCTTTCTTCACTGGTGCAGATTGTTAAAGGTCAGAGCAAGAAAAAAACCAGCCTTTTCTGCAAGTTAGGAATTGTGCTTGTCTTTTGGGTTGCACATCCCAAACATGAGTGTTATGGCCTGGACTCCAAAACCACCAGGTAAGCAGTCCAAGCTTGCGCCCTCTGAACAAAACCAGCAAGTAGCAAGGACAAGGGATAAAAATTAGGCATTGAAATCCCAAATTCACAACTTGGTGATGAAACATGTCATTGCCAAGGCAGTAAAATCCTCTGTGAATCAGGCCCTAACTGAACTTTAACTGAATCAGTGTAAAGCCTCTACTGCAACTGGAGTGTAATCATCCTTCACAAACATCTTTAGATCATTCAAGTATTTGCAAGCTAGAAGTCTCAATTTACAGCTATTTGATAGATACGAAAATTATTAACAATTCCAGATGCAAAATGCTAGGGAGTAATTGCTGCTAAATCACAGCTCTGGTGCTGAATTAGCACATTTGGAAGCCTCCCATGCTGTCATGGATCTGATGTAGAGGTGGCAACTTTTGCTGATAGAGCAAATGATTATCCGTGGCAGGAACAAAAGGCTGTTTTAACTCTGAATCATTCTGCAGATTAACTTCCAGTCAAGCTGCTCGGGCACATCTACAACAGCAGCATCCACTGGGGATGCTGGGTGTGGTAAAGCAAAACTCAAACTCACTGCTGAAAGAGCCCACCAAGGCACACCAAACCAAGAGAGAATAAGCAGTATCTAGGGACCATTAGTTAAGAAGAGGATGAAGAAGGTATAACCCTAAAACACCAGGCACTGAGTCATATCCTTTTCTTAATTTTTGCCAGTTTCCTTGGCTCCATACAGTCACACAATACTCCGTTTCTGCAGGACTACATCACGTGAGGAAAAGGAAAAAAAATCCCAGCTTGTCTTTCATAAAGAAAACAGGGTTGTCCTCTTAAACTACAACTAGCAAAGCAGCAATTCCTACTGCTCCTTCCTGCTTTTATGCACAGGGATATTAGGAAGAGATTTCAGTACTTTTTCAAATGTTTTAGACACTAGCACTTCCAAAAAAAAAAAAGATGATGCAGAGGACAGAATCGCTTTTCAAATAAAAGTATTCCAAGGCCAAAGCACCAGTGCCTACAAGCCTATTGCACTCAGGTACCTCACAACATTTTGTGCCACAGGAATTCATGCTAGAATGACTCTGCTCAGTGAGATAACGGAGATCTTTCCCCTCCCTTATTGATTTCTGGAGGCGGGGGGAGGGAGAAAAAGAGAGTATTCAACCCCCATCCCACCCCACCCAGGAATTAAGGCTTCTTAGAGGGTCTGAATAAAATGAAAGATGAACAACATGTTTGTTAGATGTAATAATGTATGCCCATATGGAAGGAATAGGTAAACTGTCCTTTTCCGTGAAAGAAACTGAACAGATTGCCTAGAAATAGGCAGCTCCTGTTCCCTTTACTGAGGGAAGCAAATGCCGTCCAGATGGAAATTCTCAAATGGATCAAACAGCTACATTTTATTCCCAAATGATCTTTGTTCTACTTATCACTCATTAAACCACTTTCTCCTATAGCTCAAGTGCAGTCAAGAGAATATTATTTATTGTACGCTCATTCAAAATACTCTGTATCGAAGGCTTCCCTGATGAGATATTGATCTTGTCACACAAAATGGGGGAGAAGAAAAGTGTCCTTCCTAATGGAAACGTTCATTTAAGATCTCTGGAATCTGTTAAGTCCCATTAAGTCCAACACGTGACTGAGGATTACACTGTCCTTGTGGTGCAGCAGTCAACTCTGCAGCCGCTTCCTGATGCCCAGGGTGATGAAAAACCCTTTCAGTAGTCCTGTCGCTTGCCAGGTTTTACAAAGGTGTTACCAAGCCCCAGTGAAACCACCTTGAGATTCTTCATCTACTTTTATTTATACTCTCCCATGGGTAAATATTTCAATTGGAAATTTGCACAAAATCAAAATAAAATTTAAAAATCACGAAGAATCCTTGTCTTTGGCCCTATATGATTATATCTGGCATGTATAATCAAATTAAATAAATTAGGGGACATTTTCAAAGATGTAAGAGGAGTCAGTCACCAACTAAAATGAAAAGGCAATGAAATTTGGATACCTAATGCCTTCCTACAACTTTGAAAAATCTCTGTAACATTTTATGTAGTAAAAATCATATTTGTTTAAGCATATCCTCCTATAAATTTCTGATTACATTTATGAATGTTTATCTCTGGTCCTATTAAGTTATATAAGCTCTGGCTATATGTTTTGTCATCATATGATTTTCTTTTGGCCTGAAAACCTACAACAGCACAGGTAAAGTCTTCTATGAGGACATAAAAACTGTTAACAGCTGTGGCTGGATGACAGGATTAGATCAAGAGGATCTAATTTAACTAGGCCATGTAATACTACCTTCTATTCCACATTAATCATTGAACAAGAGTTCAACTTGTGTCATAGGTCTATCAGGTGGGCCTATAAATTAGGCAATAAATGAGAAGTTGATTTTTTAATGGTGTGGCCATTAACAGATGACATGCGGTTCAGTTGCAGCAGTCCTAAAATACCAAGGATCCCATGGCTTCACATGCAGAAGGCAGCAGTGCAGCTCCTAGGGCCTGAGCAATGTTTTATTCTCTTTGAGTGATGATGGATGGGTGTCAGCTTTGTGATGGCTGGAGATGTAATGGCTTCACTGCCAAGGGAAAAGACACCGGGTGCACTGATCGTGGGAACAGTAGAAACTCTCTGCCAAGGGACAGAAGGGGGGGGACATCCCTGTGCAAAGGGGTCCCAATGTAAAGCACACAGATGGAAATGCAGTTCCTTCCACTGGTAATCAAGGAGGAGATTGGCAAGCAGGATCAGACATTCTGTACAACACTGTGACTTGCTAATTAATATAACAGTTTTGGAGCAGTAAGGAGCCCCTGATGCTAAGGTTAGTACCCAGTTAAGACACACAAAACAATGTATTGCTACGACCTGTGTTCAACTGAGCTGAAAAGTGGTAACTCACAGTAGGACATAAATGATGATATTTCAAAGAATTCTTTAAGTCTTACAGACAAGACAACCTCTTCTAAGGGTAAAGCTAGGCTAGGAAGTAAAATATGAATGTTTTTACATTTAAAAAGGGTCAGATTTATCCATAAGAGAAGTTATTACTCCTAATAATACTGCCAAGGCAATTGTCTTATTCTTATCTCATTTGTCTATAGAAGGTCTAATTTAGGATGTACCCCAATATTGCACAAGAAAGTACGTTTATTTCAAAATAGAAAAGGAGTGTTTATTTCCTTGCCAGAATTTAGAATTTTTTTCATGGACTATTATTAAACAGAAGCTGAGCCTTCTTACCATAAGATTAATTGTATCTATATGCAATTACTTTTTAAACTTGAGAAATATTTTTATTTTCCCCTGTTGGACATAAACCTGTCACTTAACAGAGATTAAATATGCTTTTATTAATCATAGAATCATAGAAGTTTGGGAGTGCTGGTGGACGAGAAGCTCAACATGAGCCAGCAATGTGCTCTTGAGGCCCAGAAGGCCAACTGCATCCTGGGCTGCATCAAGAGAAGCATGGCCAGCAGGTTGAGGGAGGTGATTCTGCCCCTCTACTCTGCCCTGGTAAGGTCCCACCTGGAGTACTGTGTCCAGTTCTGGAGGCCCCAACATAAGAAGGACATGGACCGGTTGGAGAAGGCCCAGAGGAGGGCCACGAAGATGATCAGAGGGCTGGAGCACCTTTCCTATGAAGACAGGCTGAGAGAGTTGGGGCTGTTCAGCCTGGAGAAGAGGAGGCTCTGGGGCGACCTGATAGCGGTCTTCCAGTACCTCAAGGGGGCCTACAGGAAAGATGGGGAGAGGCTGTTCAGTAGGACCTGTTGTGATAGGACGAGGCGTAATGGTTTTAAAATAGAGGGAGGTAGATTTAGATTGGATATTAGGAAAATTTTTTTACAATGCAAGTTGTAGAACACTGGACCAGGTTGCCCAGAGAGGTGGTGGATCCCCATCCCTGGAAACGTTCAAAGCCAGGCTGGATGAAGCTCTGAGCAACCTGATCTAGTCAGGGATGTCCCTGCTTCTTGCAGGGGGGTTGGACTAGATGACCTTTGAAGGTCCCTTCCAACTCTAACCATTCTATGATTCTATGATTCTTCTGAAAATGGTTTATTAAACTGAAAGATGTGTCTTGACAATTACATTATTCTCTCCCCAGCATCCAGTTTGGCAGTGCAAAGAGCAGTGCTCGTTCTTAGCAGACATGTCATCTTCTGGAGACTTGCAGGAATCTGAGCGATTGCTTTGAATTTAGGAGCAGCAGAAACTACTTCCCTCCTTTATACTCTGTAAAGCTCCCAAGGAAGCACACCAACAAGGATTTGTTATAATATCACCTTACTTAGGACACAAAAATTAAGAAGTGCAGCACAAAAGAGGTCAGGAGCCCTCTAAAGGAAACACATGTGCTTACATGATTTCCCAGGAGAACGGCAGCGCTGCAGGTACTAATCCACTGAAGAAAGCTCTCCACAGCTCAGGCTGAATCCCTGCGTTTGAACACACCGTTTTATAAGTTGGTGCCATCTCTTCTGCATTGTCCTATTTTACACCACTCAAGGGGAATCATGCACAACTAAAGAGGAGCACACATTTCACAGATTAAGAACAGTGAATCCAGCTTATTTTTATGCAAAAGCTCCTGAGTATTAGCACTAGACCTGGCATGTGCTCACTTGATGAATGTTCAATGCCTCACTTGATGAATGCTGTCTCTGATCTCCCGTGGCCTCAGGAGAATTTGTCAGGTCAACAAGGCTTCAGATCTACATGCATATTTTATTTCCTATTTAACATATCTATAAACTGGTACCTAAACATCTTACAATGTATCCAACAGAGCTGGTGACTAAAAATTAAGACAAAACTATATAGCTAATCCAAAGTGTAAGTACAAAAGAAATGTCCTCAGGCAGAATGTTCAAAAAAAGTGCCAGAACTAAACAAAAGAGAGGTTCCCAAGTGTTAATGACCATTTTCTCTTATGAGAAGGCTAGTCCTCCAGTGTTCAGAGCAGTCATGTAACACACAGGAGGAGGATTTCAAGTCTTTGTTCTGCTAGGGACTATCAGATCACCACAACCAAGTCCCATATGACCTTGGTCACATTGACTACTAAAGCACTTTATGTGGGAACCACCTTCCATTTCTTCTGCAGTGTAGACTTGACATCTGAGGCAGTCCCCCTCCACTCATTTTTATAGTCAGTGAGTTGAAAAGGTACCTGTAGAGTGCAGATCATCTCACCTTTTCTAGAACTACATTATGACGAGATTAGTCCTGTCCTGTAGATCAAGTGCTGATTTCTCTGTCAGGGACCTTAGGAGTCTAACTCAGTCTTATACATGATCCAAGGAATCCCACTCCCTAGACCGTGAACTAAGCTTAGCTCCTAAACACATGATAACAAACGCTCTGCCTGGGAGACAGACATCTGACAGTCACTGATGTGAAGGTCTGCAGTGTTGGCTAAGCTGTAAGCGAGGAAGAGCTTAATATAGTTTAATTAGGTCTAGCCTAGTAAAGATGTTATGTCACCCGTGAAGAACTAGGAAATGTTGAGTCAATTGTCTGTCCACATGCAAAACTCAGTGCAAATCCCAGTCTCACAGAGACATCTAAAAGGAGGACAACCATCTGAGGAGGTTATTGCCTCCTCAACCTCTGAGGAGGTTATTGCCTCCTATACCCTCTCCAACACTCACTCAGGGCCAGCGACCTGCCGCACATCCCTATTTCCCCATAACTTCTTGCAGAGCTCCTTCTGTGGTCATCTGCTCTTTAGCAGGTTCACATTGACCGAAATGGTTTCAGGGATTTATCACTTGAGTAGCCACACTGACAGGTTTGAGGAGATAGCAATTTCTATTCATAGACAGGAGGCAATGGGGCTGTGATGAGCTATGGGACAAGAATTAGGGGATAAAAACCTCTGCAGCCATCATAAAAAATACATGACCAAGACCTCTGCCTCTGAGCTCAGATCTAGGAATTGTCATCCACAAGACCATATCTTAATTTAGTGTTGACAATATTCAGTGTGCTCTTAATTAAAGCTCTTTAGTTGGACCTTGGCTTCTCTACACATCTACTTACCAGCTGTAGGATACAGACAGTATACTTCTGCCTTGCAAAATGATGAGGGATCCAGATCATATAGGAGCCATATAAAGCCGTTATTTATTTCTGCTCAGCTCATGTACATCAGGAAGCCCGTCTGCTCAGCCATAAACCACCACTTGCAAAAGATCCACCATCCACAAAAGATCTCTAATTAACTGTGCATTCAGCAGCCACATCATCTTGATGACCATATCCAGCACAGAGAAAGTGTGTAAAATTGTGAGGATGGCAGTGATGAGCAGACCCGAGCCCCTCACTACCACAGAACAGTTACATGATGGACTGCAGCTTCTCCTACAAATCATCTCCTCTGCAAGACAAGAGCAGCCTTGTGCCCCCTAAGCAAAGCTCCCCGCACAGTCACAAACTATCGGTACCCTCCAGCTCAGCAGCCTCACCCCCAGATTTTAAAGCCCACTCACCAGAAGGGACTGTCTGCAGCCAGCTGGAAACAAGGATGTGGCTGCTGAGAGACCAAGTCTCCAGCACACAGATGGGAAAGCAGAGAGGCAGCACCCAGCAGATGGTGGGGGCAAGGGAGGGCAACAGGAGACAGCCACGTCCTCTCCTCCTAGCTGTGGCTTTCACTAAGGCTGAGAAAGAATCATGTGCGGCTTTCAGCCTCGGAGCCATGTTACAAAAATCGACAATGTGCTCCAGGAGCTTCTCACTTAAAGAAGGCTTTGCCAGGCAGCCATATGTTGAGAGGCCACGGCACTTCAACGCTTGTCCAAATACAATTAGTACAAGTGCAGCCCAAGCGAACTTCAAGGACTCCTGTACTGAAACTCCCCTTTCCTCCATGTTCTCACACCCTGACCAAAACTGCAGTGACTAGGCAAAACAGATAACATCTTAATTTCTGAGTAATTGTTGATTAAATGTTCCCATTAACCCACCAAAAAAAGAACTGTCTCTCCATCCTTAGATGTTTGACCTGCTTCACTAATGGGTTGAACACAAACACAGTTTCAGTGCCTGAGAAGCCAGGCTTACAGCTCCGCTGGGTCACCAGACTGAAACCAAGCTGCCGCACTGGCACCCTGGTGAACCAGACCCATCATCTGTAATAAGATGCTCTAGCTCTTTTTTTCTTCCCTTCCCCTCTCCTCCCCTTCTTTTTTAAGAGCTGCTTACTTCACAAGTCATCATTTTTTCTCTCAAGAACATGGAGCTTTCCAAGGGCAGACAGGTTATATTGCATGAACTGTGACAGTGGCTGCAGTTCAGGAGATCTTTAACAAGGGTGCAAGTCAGTCTAGCTTCCACCATGGGAGCTTGGCTTTTTCCTTAGTTGTGCCTAACTCCTACCCAGTAAAGGTTCAATACTTTATGCATATAAAAGCAAGACAAAAATGTATTGAGAGAATTTTGTACAACCACTGATCTTTTCAGCTGACAGGTGGAGCACACAAGTGTTTCCTTCCCATGGAAACTAGTGGATTTGGGAAAGGGAAGACAGATGTTCCTAAAATGTAACTGGCAACTGACTTTATCTTTTGAACTTGCATAATGGATTCTTGGTAGTTCAGTGAGACTGCATGCACAGGTGAGTGTAGACAAAATACAGGGCAACTTATTATTTTTTAAAATATTATGAATGCTATTTTCCTGAAAAATGAGAGGAATAGAACAACTGTCTAATACAAGAATTGCATTAACTAAAGAGAACTGTCTTAAAATACACAGGATCTATGATTGCAGGTGTTCTGTTTCTTTTCATCTGAACATAAAAATTTGGATTACATTCCCTGTTTATGACCTCTCCTACCAAAGAAGAGCAAAGTAGCTACAACACAAGTGCAGGAGAATTATTAGTTTTCTTCAATTATATAAAACTGCTTATTCAGTGTTAGAAGAAAGTGATGGATTCGTAGCCTTAGGTACACCATGAGTTTCCTTTTTAAGTTTATCTTTCACACAGCCTTTAAAAAGCACTATGCACCATTTCAGGTTACTACTTCCATGTATTTCATTTATATTCTACTTCTAAGTAATAATTCTGTTAAAACTAGAAAGAAAAGAGATGACTTTGCTGCTAAAATGAAATATTTTGACTTTCATACAGGGTAGTTCAAGCCTAGAAAAGAACTGGGCAAATATTGCCTGAATATGTTAATAGACACTCCTTTGGTGTGAACTATAGATCCTAGCAAATAGTTTCCCGTGCTATTTCAAACAAGTTCTTTGTAAGTGAAAGAGCCTGAATGGGAAGCAGGCTCAGTGAGCATCTGTCAGCAGGAAGCACGCTGTCGTCCAGCTTCCTTCCAAGTGTCCTGATCATCCAGTCAAGCACAGATAATGCCATTTGGCTCGGGCAGGTCCATGGATGACAAACAGCAGACTGCAGGTGGTTCAACACGAGTCAACTCTTCAGATGTGTTCTGTAAGTACATTACTACTGATCACCCTCAATTTCAAAAAAACCCAAATCATTTCCAGAATAAGGGGCAGTATTAATGATTCTGTATGAGTCACTCAGCAAGCTCAGACTCCTGAAGGACCTCAGCTTGGCAGGACACCAATATACAAACCATCTGGCCTGCCACTGTACTTTTTGGAGCTGGTTTCTATAAATGACTGTGTTTAAATAATTTGAAGGATCTTGTTTGATGGTGCAATGTATCATCTAATCTTTTTGTACATCAATTAGCGCATAATTATTTGGCATAGTCTGACTATCATGTCTCATTTGCCCATTCAGTAGTGGGAAAAAAATGGAGTGGGACAGAAGTTTAAAACAGAAAACCTCTAGCTGACCCACCTTTTCTAACGCTGTTGCATGCAGCACTTCAAATGGATTGCTGTTAAATTATTAACATTCCTCCACTGTACTGCTAAAATCTTGCATTTTTACTTAAGATGAAAGAAAAGCAGCTGAAACAGCTGCCCAAATGACAACTGTGGTATCTGCACATACTTAAACAATGCTTTGTAGTAGGAAGAATGGATGTCTTAAAAAATTAAAAACACAAGAGGCTACAGGATTTTAACTGAAATCTGTGACTTGTGAAGCAAAGCTACAAAGTGCCAGTACAGAATCCATTTGCCTGAGCAATCACTTGAGTCCATTTTGCATTACAGTGCTTCCATGCATGCAACACACTTGCAAGTGTCTGCTTCCCCCATCTACACCTGTGTGTGTCTGCAGCCCTTCTTCAGGCAATTATTAATTCCATCAGGAGGAGGAATGGGGCCAAATAACCTAATTAGCTTAAAATAAAGCCTGGTAGTTTAAAATAAACCATACTTGCCTTTGACAGAAAGGGACTGGATTGAGAAAGGCTTAATTTCATGGTCAGTTACTATGGTGCCAATCACAAAGTAGAGAGCTACACTAGGATAACAAAGACTTAGTATCTTATTATTACAGGGTATTATTATGAATATCCTTATTATTAGCACACTTCATGGACTATGATCAGACCTCCAGCCTTAACTTCCAGGCCTATATTTTACTGTCAGCAAGATAATGCTCAAAAAATGTTCTCACAACTGCTAATTCTTAAAACATTGTTTTATCAATATAAAAGTTACTGTGTCAAATATTTACAAGTGGTTTTCCATATCAAAATATCTTACTATTTGACAAGGCAGCTGGTGGCTGGGTATCAGATATATCTGTCTTCAGAAGTGCTGGCCAGGCATCAGGAAGAGGAGAAAGACATAAGAGCAGAAGCCCAGACTCTGGAACCTCACTGGTGTCTCCTCTGCTTAGACAGCACTCCAAAACACATGGGGCTATTTTCCTTGGCATCTGGTGTGTATTTTCTAAAGAGGTGTTGGATGAAAACCAATTCAGTTACTGCTGTAAGGAACTGCACTGCTAGCTTACTGAGCAAATGAAGATGGGTTTCCCACAATAAAGAGTGAGTGTGCACATTAGTATTTCTTCAAAACCAGACATTTTGTTTCTGAAAAGCAGCATTGAACAACGTAGTAATGTACTATGAACCAACTGGGATAATCAATGGAGGCAGAGGATGAGCACAGGAACAGTACAACAAATTACTGTCTGTTAAAAATGCCCTTTTCTAACAAAAATAAAGATATCTGGGAGATTTCAATAATGGAGATTTTTCCAAAATTATTTACTCCAGTGGAGTCCCAACATAAATGAAACTTCAGTTTTTTGAGGAATTTACAACCACGTTCAGTTAAACTTCCAAGTCAACTGGCATTAGCGCACACATGCACCTGCACACATGCACTCTTCCCTTCTCCTTCCCACAACCAGGATCCATCAAATGTTCATGCAGCCCAGACTATTTCTGAGCCAGACCAGGCGGAAGCGCTGTCACAGTTGTGTTAGCGCAGGTGGCCTGGCACCGCATCCACTTCTCCCTCGCCTAGTGCAGTCTGAATTGTCCATCCCTTGAACTCAGCTGCTATTATACTCATGATGCCCAAGTGGTCACCTGAAGAAAGTGGTCGGGAACACGTCCAGTAAAACTCCTCAAGCTAAGCTGCAATTTGTTACTAAAAAGCAACAACTGAAGGATGATGTTTTACAGATGCTACCACCTGCAGGAATACATGGAGTATCCTTCTCTAGGTCAGCTTATTAAAAAAAAAAGACAAATTAAAAAAAAAAAATCCCAATACACTAAAGAAACACTAGCATTAAAACTATCCCCCAATTTCTGTAAAATTTCCAGGAAGTTCACACACACTTCCTTAAGGTCCAGAGGAAAAAGTCACTCAAGCCAGACAGACACTCTTTCAGAATTTGCCACTGCACACTGAAAAAATGGGTTACACATAAAGTGATTTAATAGATTGTTTCACTGTCTCAGTGAATCAAAAAGC